>BSBK01010186.1:0-143226 GCA_027943335.1 Chamaecyparis obtusa | reverse complement strand
TATATATATATATATATATATATATATATATATATATATATATATATATATATATATATATATATATATATATATATATATATATATATATATATATATATATATATATATATATATATATATATATATATATATATATATATATATTTCCATTATATGAATGACTTGTAAAAGAATGAGGAGCTCAACCAGTGAAATTGTCCAAATATGATTATAATGACAAGGATTGGCTTTATTATAGATCCTAAAATTTTGTTCTCAAATGATAATTTTTTCTCCTATCTAAGAATGAAAGGGTTGTCTGATATATAGATGAACCGATCTTCTTGATAATAGTAGATTAAAAAATGTAAATTGGTGTAGAGATAAGAAGTAATTGACTTCTAGTAGTATGTCCCTATCCTTAAGGGTGGTGGGTGAATAAACAAGGAAGGATTACGAATTTTGGTTAACAAAGCCACTATTTTCCCAAAGCCTCAAATGCTTCCCAAGTGCTCAAACTTGACAAGACCTTTTCCAAGGTTCCAAAATGATATAGATGGTATCTAAGGCTTATATATAAATGTATTTGATAGGTCTTAGGCTTCTTGTCAATACCCACAATACCCAACTCTCCAATCTTTACCAAAGATGCCTAATTGCCCTGTCTTGTAGCCTTCCAGCGAAGGAAAATGCCACTTATCTCTAAAAATTTCCAAAGGACTAATAAAAAAAATTAATTTTTTGAGTACCCTTTTCTTAGTACATTGTCATATCCAAAGGAAATATATGGTTGTTTTAGAGCGTGTACTGCTACTCACCCCTATGACTCCAAAAATGCATGAAAAGTGAGTGATTTAACAAAGGAACTATATGAAATATTTAACACCAAGACTTAAAACTATATAAAGTGTCTTATCATGTCATAAAACCTCTAAATACCAAAGGAATTATACTTAGACCTCCTATAACCCCAAAAACCCCCAAATTTGGTCTCTTCAAACCCTTAAACCAAGGGTTTCTCAAATCGGTGCCCTCCAATCACTTCCAGTTTCAAATGGTTATTGATTAACCTTTAAATGAACAATATAAGATGATCCAAATCATTAGATATCCCTATCCTTAAGACCAATCTTCTGTTGCTATACCCTTGCCATGAAATTCAATGTATTTTCCACCATTTGCTGACTGTGATAACTTCTTCTTTCACTTGTCTGCACACCAAAGCATTAGATTTGTATTGTACATGTTAGATATTCTCATTACATGAAAGTTAGGCCTTTACTTTCATCAGATGATGCTCATCTTTATTGGATTCCAATCAAAACAGTGACTTAGGAACCCCAAGCTGTGACAGTGCTGAAAATAGTGATTTAAAATCTGATTCAAATCAATGCAAGAAACATATGAAACATCTTCAATCTTGTAAGAAAATACTCTCAAAACATTATCAATCAATCCAAATTAGATTTTTCAACTTCAAAACAAGTAAGACATTAAACAAACTTGACAACAGTCTCAATTTCTCTGGAGGAAAGTGTCACGATCTTGTTATATTTCAATAGAGAAGTAGCCTCACAAGTAATCTTATCAAAAATATCAATCATGAAGCTCTCCATGATATTCATGGTAGCACTAGATATTCCCTTGGAGGGATGCACTTGTTTCAACACCTTGTATATAAACCTCTTGTAACTTTCTGCACTTCTCTTCCTCTTCTTCTTATTCTCAAATTTCATGGCTTTGACTGTTGAATCCTTTGTGGGCTTGAAAATCACTTTCTTTTCTTTTCTCTACTTTGGAGAAGCCTTTACTTCATTCTCTCTTTTCATACCATCTGCTTTAATACAAGGCTTGATTTAAAATATTATTTATGGGTAATTAAGAGAATAAATACAAGGATTTTTCACTGGCTCCCAATATCTTTTGAAGAGATTGTGGGCTCCCAATTACTAGGTTTTACCTTCTTCCCTTGTAGTTGTTCTATTCCTTGTTTCACATAGTTTCCCTTTTCAAGTCCAGATGCCTTTGCTAGAAAATTGGTGACAAAATCATTGCATAAGACTTTTATTTTCTTATTCATACACGATGGAAGGCTATTAAGCACTTATCCTCCTTTAAAATACTTGTAAGGACTACATTCTTTGACAATGGGGAAAATATGGACTATCATCTACCTACTCAAAAATGCAAGAATCTCCATCCTCAAGATTATTGGCAATTGGAAAATATCTCCATCCATGAATCAAGGAAGCTTCAGGGAGATCTCTGAGGAATCGTACATGCCATTCCTTTCTGCTAGGATCCACAAGAGTCACCATTGTTCTTTCTCTTGGTAATTTGAGTTTATCTACAAATGTGTTTGGTGTTGTCTGCAGAATAAATTTTCACAAAAAATAAGCAACATTACCGTAAGAACCATCTAAACATTGTTATTAAAAAAAATGTAACAAAACACAGAACCCAAAAATATCCTTTAGACAATAATAGATCGGCTTCTTGAACCCCTGTCAAATAGACTTGTAGAGTATATGAGACTATAATATAATAGAGATAATTTTCACTTCATTTTCAACATCTTCTATTGATTTTATTTTCAACTCAACAGAATGTAAAATAGAAATATCTTTTTCACAGCCATTCTTCCCATATATCCGAACTTTGAAATACATCCCCAAAGCATGGAACCGTCTATTCCAACAGCGCTGAATGGCCGGGTAAACACTAGTGGAAACCTCATTCATCACGCATAGTCGTTCGATCTCCACCATCGACTTCGTGCCGAAATGTCCCTCAAGGTCACTTAATCATGAAATCAACGATCTTTGCGGGGTTATATCTCAGAGCTCATGTGAGGTAGCATCAATCCGTGAGTTACTACGGGACCGTGTTGCCAGGGCCTACAAAAGCTTGTGTCACTTTTCAGAGATTCAAGTTTGTTTAAATTTGGAAACACACTCTCGGTCGATGTCAGAACACATAGTGTTCTTTAGTTCAAATGGTCAACATTACGTATCCTTCCACCCATAGGTCGTAGAAATGAACCGTCTATTCCAACAGCTCCGAATGGCTGAGTAAATGCTAGTGGCAACCTCATTTTCCACGCACAACCGTTCGATCCCTGCCGATGACTCTGGGTCAAAGTGTCCCTGAAGGTTGATCTTTTCGGGGTCATATCTCAGAGCTCATGTGAAGTAGCATTGATCCATCAGTTTCTACAAGACCATGTTGCCAGGGCCTACAAAATCCTATCTCAGTTTTCAAAGATTCAAGTTTGTTTAAATTTAACAACACATTCTCGGTCAATGTCAGAATGCATAGTGTTCCTCAATTCAAATGGCCAACGTTGCGTATCCTTCCAACTGTCACTTGTAGCAATGAACCATCTATTCCAATAGCTCTGACTAGCCAGGTAAACGCTAGTGGCAACCTCCTTCACCATGCACAGTCGTTCAATTGTTGCTGACAAATCTGTGCTGAAGTGTCCCTCAAGATTGCTTAAGCATGAAATCAGTGATCTTTGTGAGGTCATATCTCAGAGCTTGTCTGAGGTGGCATCAATCTGTTAATTACTTCAGGATTGTGTTATTGGGGCCTACAAAAGCCTCTCTCAGTTTTCATAGATTCAATTTCATTTAAATTTGGCAACACATTCTCGGTCGATGTCAGAATGCATAGTGTTCCTCAGTTCAAATGACCAACATTGCGTATCTTTCTAACCATCGGTCGTAGCAATGAATCATCTATTCCAACAGCTTTGAATGGATGGGTAAACGCTAGTGGCAACCTCATTCGCTACACACAGCCATTCGATCATTGCTGACGACTCTGGGTCAAAGTGTCCCTCAAGGTCACTTAAGCATGAAATTGGTGATCTTTGTAGGGTCATATCTCAGAGCTCATGTGAGGTAGTATCGATCCATCAGTTTCTACGAGACTGTGTTGTCGAGGCCTACAAAAGACTGTCTCAGTTTTTAGAGATTCAAGTTCATTTAAATTTGACAACACATTCTCGATCAATGTTAGAATGCACAGTGTTCCTCAGTTCAAATGGCCAACATTGCATATCCTTCCAACCATTGTTTGTAGCAAAAAACCATCTATTCCAATAGCTCTGAATGGCTGGGTAAACCCTAGTGGCAACCTCGTTCACCATGCACAGTCATTAGATCACCGTCGATGACTTCGGGCTGAAGTGTCTCTTAAGGTCGCTTAAGCATGAATTCAGTGATCTTTGCGGGGTCATATCTTAGAGCTTGTGTGAGGTAGAATCAATATGTCAGTTTCTACAGGATCATGTTGCTAGGGCCTACAAAATCATGTCTCATTTTTTAGAGATTAAAGTTCATTTAAATTTGGCAACACATTCTCGATCGATGTCAGAACACATAGTGTTCCTCAGTTCAAATAGCCAATGTTGTGTATCCTTCCAACTATCAATCATAGCAACAAACTATCTATTCTAACAACTTTGAATGGTTAGGTAAATACTAGTGGCAAACTCATTTTCCACACATAGTCGTTCGATCACCATCGATAAATCTGGGCCAAAGTGTCCCTTAAGGTCACTTAAGCATGGAATCAGTGATCTTTGTGAGGTAATATCTCAGAGCTCGTGTGAGATAGCATCAATCTGTCAGTCACTACAAGACCATGTTACTAGGGCATACAAAAGCCTATCTCGATTTCTAGAGATTCAAGTTCGTTTAAAATTGCTAACACATTCTTGGTCGATGTTAAAATGCATACTGTTCCTCAATTCAAATGGTCAACGTTGCGTATCCTTCTAACCATCGTTCATAGCAATGAACCATCTATTCCAATAGCTCCAAATGGCTAGGTAAACACTAGTGGAAACCTCATTCACCACGCACAATCATTCGATCCCCACCGACGACTCCAGGCTGAAGTGTCCCTCAAGGTCGCTTAAGGATGAAATTAGTGATCTTTGTAGGGTCATATCTTAGAGCTTGTGTGAGGTAGAATCGATCTATTAGTTGCTACATGACCGTGTTGCTAGGGCCTACAAAAGCCTATCTCAATTTTTAGAGATTCAACTTCGTTTAAAATCGGCAACACATTCTCAATCGATGTCAGAACTCAAAGTGTTCCTCAGTTCAAATGGCCAACGTTGTGTATCCTTCCAACCATCAGTCGTAGCATCAAACCATCTATTCCAATAGCTCTAAATGGTCAAGTAAATGCTAGTAGCAACCTTATTCATCATGCATAGTCATTCGATCCCCACTGAAGAGTCCAAGCCGAAGTGTCCCTCAAGGTCGCTTAAGCATGAAATCAGTGATCTTTACAGGGTCATATATCAGACCTCGTGTTAGGTAGAATTGATCTGTTAGTTTCTACGGGACCATGTTGTCGGGGCCTAAAAAAGCCTATCTCAGTTTTTAGAGATTCAACTTCATTTAAAATTGACAACATGTTCTCGGTCGATGTCAGAACTCATAGTGTTCCTTAGTTCAAATGGCTAACATTGCGTATCCTTCCAACCATTAGTCCTACCAATGAACCATTGATTCTAATAGCTCTGAATGGCTAGTTAAATGCTAGTGGCAACCTCATTCTCCATGCACAGTTGTTTGGTCTCTACCAATGACTATGGGCCGAAGTGTCCCTCAAGGTCACTTAAGCATGAAATTGGTTATCTTTGTAGGGCCATATCTCAAAGCTCATGCAAGGTAGAATTAATCCATCAGTTGCTACAGGACCGTGCTATTGGGGCCTACAAAAGCCTGTCTCAATTTTTAGAGATACAACTTCATTTAAAATTGGCAACACATTCTCGATTGATATCAAAACTCAAAGTGTTCCTTAGTTCAAATGGCCAACATTACATATCCTTCCAACCGTCAGTCACAGCAATGAACCCTCTATTCCAATAGCTCTAAATGGTTGAGTAAACACTAGTGGAAACCTCATTCACCATCCACAGTCGTTGAATCCCCGCTAATGACTCTAGGCTGAAGTGTCCCTCAAGGTCCCTTAAGCATGAAATCAATGATCTTTACAGGGTCATATCTCGGAGCTCATGCGAGGTAGTATTGATCCGTCAGTTGCTACGAGACTGTGTTATCAAGGCCTACAAAATCTTAACTCGGTTTTCATAGATTCAACTTCATTTAAAATTGGCAAAACATTCTTGGTCGATGTCAGAACTTGTAGTTTTCCTCAGTTCAAACAGCCAACGTTGCGTATCCTTCCAACCGTCTGTCATAGTAATGAACCATCTGTTTCAACAACTCTGAATGGCTAGTTGTACGCTAATGGAAACCTCATTCACCACGCATAGTCATTTGATCCCCACTGATGACTCTAGGCTAAAGTGTCTCTCAAGGTCACTTAAGCATGAAATCAACGATCTTTGCAGGGTCATATCTCAGATCTCGTGTGAGGTAGAATTGACTCGTCAATTACTACGGAACCATGTTGTTAGGGTCTACAAAATCTTGTCTCTATTTTCATAGAGTCAACTTCATTTAAATTTTGCAACACATTCTAAGTCAACGTTAGAACTCACAGTGTTCCTTAGTTCAAATGACCAACCTTGTGTATCCTTCCAACTGTCGGTCGTAGCATTGAACTATCGGTTCTAACAGCTCTGAATGGCTAGTTAAACACTAGTGGCAACCTCGGTTGGCATGCAAAGTCATTCAAACCCCGCCGATGACTCTAGGCCAAAGTGTCTCTCAAGGTCCCTTAAGCATTAAATCAGTGACATTTGTGAGGTCATATCTTAGAGCTCGTGTGAGGTAGCAACAATCCATCAGGTGCTACGGGATCATCTTACTGAGGCCTACAAAAGCCTATCTCAATTTTTAGAGATTCAAGCTCATTTATATTTGGAAACACATTCTCGGTCAATGTCAGAACTCATAGTGTTCCTCAGTTCAAATGACCAACGTTGCGTATCTTTCCAACCGCCAGTCGTAGCATGGAACTGTCTATTCCAATAGCTCTAAATGGTTAGGTAAATGGTAGGGGAAACCTCATTCGACACACAGTCATTCAAATCCCGCCAATGACTCCAGGCCAAAGTGTCCCTCAAGGTCACTTAAGCATGAAATAATGATATTTGCAGGGTCATATCTCAGAGCTCGTGTGAGGTAGAATTGATCCATCAGGTGCTATAGGACTATGTTACCAAGGCCTACAATAGCCAGTCTCAGTTTTCAGAGATTCAAGTTTGTTTATATTTGGAAACACATTCTTAGTCGATGTTAAAACTCATAGTGTTCCTCAATTCAAATGACCAACATTACGTATCTTTCAAACCGTCAGTCGTAGCATCGAACCATTTGTTCCAACTTCCAACAACCTTGAATGGCCAGATAAATACTTTTGACAACCTTTTTTGGCACACACAGTTATTCAAAAACCACCACCGACTCCAGGGCGAGCACTAGGATGAGAGCAAATATGTATTCTAGTGTTTGTCATTAACAATTAGTCATTTAGGGGACAATTAGAAGTTATTTTGTAAAATCATAAGGTTGCACATCCACATCCTCCATATTAATCTTATTAATAAAAGAACTCTTTCCAACATTAGGGTACCCACAGATCAAAATAGGCCTGATATTGGGGTCAACAGATGACAACCTTGCCATATGCTGCCTCACTTGTTCAAGGTCATGTCTTTATATTGTGACTATTCTGTGGAACAGGGAACACACCAATGAATATAAATGTTTGATTCCACGTGATCTTAGATAGGTTGTGACATAGAAATATTTCCTTATATTATATTTATACATTTCTACATTCATTTCATTACTTTTATTATTATTATAGTCAAGGAATAGACTGTTATTGAGGATAGTGACTGGCATTTGTAGCATAGTCAACAAGTTAAACATACAAGCATAACTATAAGGCATGGGAAATTTACAAAGCATAAGACATCCACATAAACATAAATTAGTATACATCAATACACCAAACACATGAATTGCATACCTAAAACATAAAAAAAAATATTCGTAGGGCATGAAGCCAAATATATATGTTCAATAATGTCATACATTGAATATATTCAATACAGTTCAACTGGCTTCCTCAAAGCCAAATGGATGTACAACGTATCACTTATACAATATACAAAAAATATGTCCACTAATGTCATATAGGCATACAATCCATATCCCTAATCTAGTCCTTTCCCACCAGGGGAAGAAAACAAATCTCGAGTTGTCTTCGATCATCGCATCGATGGAGATGTAGAGGATGTTGTAATCTTCCGAGTGCGCTCACTCATCATCCTATCTAGACTCTTTTGTAGCTCGAACTAATAAAAAAATTTAAGCATCAATAACTAATATACATCAAAATTGAATTATACAATGACATAAAATTGAATATTTGCTTACCGCTAGTAAATAATCACTATGTTCATCCACCGAAGGCACATGTTAGCAATCTGGGGTAATAAGTCCCTACAATAATGATCAAAATAATAATTAAAATACATACATGAATATCATTATAAAATTCAATACAAACTATTAAAATAATAATTAAAGTTAAGTGATCTCTTTCATACCTCAGTCAGTGCTTTAGAAATAGCTACTATTGCAACTACTCCATGATCCAAAGTATCACAGACAGAAGGAGGATTCTCTGATGTCAAATGCTAAAAATGAAACAAAAAAAGTATTATGCAGTTATCAAGATTACATATATTTTTTACAACCCTACTAATGAGTAAATGATACCTTCGTGAAGGTTCCACTACGTCCTTCGGTGTGCGGTGTCAAAGTTGAGGCTCCAACATTCAACTAGTGCACATGTACATGGAAAATTATAAGATAACCATTCATATAAGAATGTACTACTAACATGTTAATTATAGTGCATTATTACATATATACACGTGGACTCAATGGTGACATCACAAAGCCAGGTGAAAGAAAGTGATCATCGTGCCTCTGGATTTTGATCATAATTTGTGTAGTAATTTAGTTATTCATTCATTTATTAATTAAATATAATCAAGTAAATCAAATTAACATGCAAATAAAGATACGTCAAGAAAAGTGGCACAATGCCCTTCACTGTCTGTTGTGAACGTCGATGGTCCACCAGTGAATGTCTAATGCACATGCACAATAAGTTATGATACAATTATTCATATAATTACATAATAATCAAATATGTTAATTAAAACATTTTATTCGATACATACTTGTGGAATTGACAATGATGTGTAGAAGGGGACATGAGGATCATTGCCACTTCCACTGCCATCGCCACTGACACTCTTGCCCAAAATTTTCATCATAATCAATAGATACTAAATTAATTAGTTATTATTTTATAAATGAAATATGATCAAAGCAATTTAATGAACTTGAAAATATTTACCTGTGTGTCAATTCCAAATGTCATATTTAGAAAGCTATTAGTCATCATTCTAGGATCCTCTTTGTCTCTCCCGCTAGTACCAAATGTGCACAAGCATCCACATGACTGACAAATATGCCCCCTAAAGGATTGACCATGGTCACCCTCAACTAAAGGAGTGGCACACTGAATGAGAGTCTTTGTCAGAGCACTAATCGTGCCTAGTGTGTCTGCCTCTACATGTTCCTTTACAATAGAGGGAATAGTAACATGATCCACCCATGGCTTGCCAATAGGAACCCTAGGTATGTTAGGGTCATGATGTGCCCCCACTTGATCAAATGTTAACACCCCTCCTCTACCCTGAGAATCTAGATAGTCAAAATAATTTGGCACCTCCTTGAGTACAAACTCACAATAGAGTTTTCTCAAGAAATATATAGGAACCTCATGATTGTTACAAGGAGGTGAATCAAAGACCATCCACCATCTCTCCCAAAAATTATTTTTAATGTCTTCATTTAAGCACCAGTGATCTTTGTGGGTACCATCCCCACTGGGGTTTTCCCTTGGCCACAGTTTCCTCGAGAATATATCATGTGTTATGAGCTCTTTCTATTTACTGCTATGTCTATTAATTAGCTTGATAATCTGTGTATGCACTAAAGTAATCTGTTATATCCATAAGTGGGCAAAAGTAAAAGTTTGTGAAATACTAATTCGCCCCCCCCTCTCAGTATTTCCTATTTCTAACAATTGGTATCAGAGCACAGTTACTTGGAGAAGGAACATTCAAGGAAAGTTTAGCAGCTTGAGTAAGATCTCTATGGATATGGATCAACTTTAGAAGAATCTTGAAGAAGCTCTTGAATAGATTGATATGCTTATTGATGAAAGAAAATCCTTAAGAAGAAAGTATGAAGATGCAAAGAATGTTATTGACAAATTAAAAGGTAAGATTGAAGATCTAAAATCTGAAAAGGAATCTGATATTCTTGTTGAAGATTGTGATGAATTAGAAAAAGAAAATGAGATCCTTAAGCATGAACTAAAGATAGTAAATCTGAAGCTTAGTATGAAAGATGGAAATTTGAGATCTGATAATGAAAAATTGAAAATTGAGAATGAAGATCTGAGATCAAGACATGAAAAGGTAACATCTGAATCTGAAAAAGTAAAAGTGCAGTATGCAGAACTTGAGAAGTATAATAAAATTGTGAAAGGTGAATTGACTCAATCTAAACAACAACTTGAAAGGCTATATTCTAATGGTGATAGGACTAAAAAACAAATTTCTTTTGGAGAACCATTCTTTGATAAGACTGGATTTGGATTTAGTATGTTTAGAACAAATCATGAAAGTAAGAAGCCAAATCTGAAGACATCTGAAAGTATGGAGAAAATGAAGCTAGATGAGAACACATTGGGAGATCCACCTAAAGAAGAACCACCTAGAGAGAAAGAAGAATCAAAGCAAGAAGAATCAAAATAGGAAGAATCATCTAAAGGTATGCAAAGATAATTCAAAGGTAGATATTTTTCTTGTAATACTATTGGGCACATGAAGAGAGATTGCACAGGTAAGCAATTTAAACCTCTTAATGAAAATTGTTATAATTGTCATGGTTTTGGACATAGAGCTAACGAATGTAGAAGACCTAAAGTAATTTTGAATAATTATGATAATAGAATGATTGGGAATACTAATAATGCAGATAAGAGATCTATTGAAGAAATGAATAAAAGAAAAGTGGTAGTATGTTTTAGATGCAACAAACTAGGACATATTGCTAGAAATTGTAGGTCACAGATTAACCAGCAAGGACAGAGATTTGGAAACAATGGAATCATTTGTCAGATATGCAACAAGTTTGGACACTCAACAAGAGTTTGCAGAATGAACAATGGAGGTTATCATCATAACCCTAACCCTAGGAATAATCCAAGAAGGAACGAAAATTTAGGAAACAAAGAGAAAGGTTGCTGTAGCAATAAAGATGAAGTAAAATTTGATAAAGGCATAGATCAAGGAGGTATATTCAGCACTAAACGTAATCAGGAAGGTAATGTATCTGATGGTAAGGATGAATCTTTACCTGACCCTTCTTTAAGTACTTAAATTATGTAAGTTTCTATAGTTTAGGACTTAGGATTAGTGTATATTAGGAATTTGAATGAGTTAAGTTTTGCACAGTTAGATATAGGTTTTTTATGTTGTACTAATGCTATGGTTAAGTGTGCAAAAGAAAATATTGTGTTTTGTGAGGTCGCAAAAAGTTTTATGGTTGCAGGTTTGCAGAATCAGCTTTTTGAGGTTTTAGCGGCAAAATGAATGAATGCAATGTTAGATCGATTTAATGTGAAGTGTTATTAGGTTGAAATCAAAGTTATTATGATTTCAAAGCGATTGAAAAGAGATTTGAAAGAAGAAAAAGTGAGTTGAGGATGATTTGAAGAAGTTTGGAAGCAGTTTGCAGTGCCGATCATACCGAAACCCTAGATTTGCAAAGTCCAAGTATTTTTCGATCTTTAATTAGTTGATAAGAAGGATATTTATATGGTTCATAATGTTAAGGATAAGAATAGACCTAAGATTAAGAATGAACCAGTAGAACTAGCTGAAATTGATGACAGACTAGCACTATCATCCGTACCAGACGGAGTATTACACATTGAGAATGTTAAAGGATATTTAGGTTGCAAGTTTGAAACCTTGGGAGATGCAGATTTTAATGATGATTACAGGAAATTGTATAATCAAGACATGTCAGTTAAACCAGCTTATGGGCACCTAGAGAACAATGAAATTATCAATTATTCCATGAAGTATGAATTTGATGATGAGGAATGTACCAAGATCATTTTAAGTAGAATCCACAATGGGAAATTCTGGATGGAGGATAGAGTTATTAATATAACTGCCAACCTAATTCATGATGTTACTGGATTATCAAAAGTTGGAGAGATTCCACTGAATGAAAAGAACATGAGAAAGATTTTCTTAGACAACACTGGATCTAGTTATAATGGTAGAGGAATTGTGATAAGTAAGATTAAGCAAGATGATGTTAGGTACCTTTGCAAGATCCTAACAACTAAATTCTGTGGTAGTTCAAGGGAAGATGACATGGCTGCAAGAATGGTTCATGTAGCTTATCTAATGTGTATTGAGAAGAAACAAGTAGACCTATGTGAAATTCTGAGAATTCAATTGTTTGAGAACTTATAAAAGATTAAGAAGGCTAATTACACACAGTTTAGGTTTTCATCTCTGATAACCTATATGTTTTTTCACATTTTGAGAAGATTTCCTTACATAGTTGACTGGAGTGAGAATGTGAACACAATGGAAAGAATAAACTCAGTCTACATGAAGCACCTAATTGATAAAGTCAATGACAGTGTGAAGCTTGTATTGAAGAATTTTCAGAATATTGTTAAGAATAGATCAAGGATTCCTCAATCCTTAGTTGAAAAGCATAAAGATGACATTTGTTTTATGGTAGACACTGATTTCACCTACATTGAAGTAGTTGAGCCTAGAATGGAATTCATTGACCCTCTTGGCTATGAAGTATCTGAAGTAGAAACAGTAGGATATGTGAATAGATTGTTAAAGTGTGAGTTGGATGGTCATGCAAATAGGTTTGGAACCTATGAAGAGAATTTCAACTCTGCAATAAGTTTGAAAGAAAAGAAGCAATCTAGTAGGAGAGTTGAATCAACTATAAAGAAAATATTGAAAGAATCAGGTATGTCAAGTCATGAGTTTGACATAGCTAAGAAGACTGCAGAAGCCTTAAAGAAAAGTGAAAATCTTGTAGTTCCACCTGTGGCATCTAGTGCAGACCCTGTTGATCCTATTGCAGTAAAGGTAAAAGTTGAAGAAACTAAAAAAGTTGAAAGGGAAAAATCCTTTTCTCCTATTCCTAGCAAAAGAGTAAAAGAGAGTGCAACAAGACTCGACAAGAGATAGAAAGTGATTGTACCACCTGTACCTAGAAAAGTAGCAGAAATTAAAGATGATGATGAAGTTTCAGTCAAGAAGAAAACTTGGAAACCAAGAATTGAAAGAGTTAATGAAGATATATTGCAGCATGGAGACTTCACTAAGATAAACAAATACTATGATCTATATGGATCATTTGACAGATTAAATTTTGAAAATGCAATGATTACACATATGATTTTGACAGATAAGAAATTTAGCACTATTCATGGTAAGATCCCAGAAGATTTGTATAACAGACTTGTGAATAGAAAACAGAGAGCACAAGAAGAGGACACAAAGATGAGAGAACATGTAATCAGACAGTTTTGTGAAGTTGAGGATGAAGATCATTTGAAGAGAATCTTGAAGCCTCTTGGAACTTTATTGAGAACTAAGAGAAGAACAATTCTTATAATGGGAGGCAAAAGGGAGGAAGTACAGAAAGAGACTGAGCAAGTAGTAATGCAAGTTCTTGTAGATATAGTTGCAGGAAAGCATGTTGAATCAGATCCTCAACAAAAGTAATCAGAGGAACAACATGCAGAGGAATTTGGTATTGAAGAAGTCCCATCTTCTTCACATATCAATATTAGAAAAGAATCAATGGACATTGAAGGCACCAAAGTGACACTAGAGTCAGATGATGCAACGTTTTGTGATCTAGGAAACATTGTTGACAATTTGGCTTTAGGAGAGCAAGAGAAGGTTACAGAATTAGAAAAGGATACAGAGGCAAAGGAAGCACCAGCTATATCAGAATTAGTTCCAGCAGAGTAGACAGTTAAAGGTAAACAAATTTTGACAGAGGTCACTACCTCTAGTGCACCTTCTATACCATTTGAAGACATTAGCACACCTAACAGTAAGAAGAGACAAATTGGTTCAATTTTTGAAGACCTTGGAAAAGAAGTTGAAGAAGATAAGAAGATCAAAGAGAAGATAGATGCAATTACAGCTGAGACAAACACCTTGACAAGCCCTAATGTAAAGATAAGTTCTGTGGAGAAGAACATAAGGAAGTTAAATGATGAAATCAGAATGTTAGCAGAGGAGAAGAATAGAAAGATGGTCAGGATTAATATCTTGAGAGAGCATGTCTCAATCAAGACCTCAATTGTTGAAGACCAAATTGAGGAGTGTCTTTCAACAAAGACATCTTTTCAGAAGTTTAGCTTTAATTCCCTGCAAGCTTGTTAGATAGCAGCATACGGATTGAGTACTTTACTCAATGTTGCTAAATCCATCAAGAAGATATGGGAGAAAGATTTTGAAACATGGAAGTCAAAGTTTGGTGACTGTGTTACAAGCCTACCGGCTTTGCAATAGCTAACAACAAGGTATCAAGTTTTTTTTGAAATTTTTGTACACCCTATCTTTGTCATTGTTGTCAAAGGGGGGAGAGATAGTAGAAAATTGATAATATGTTGAGGAAGGATACTCATAGGGGGAGCTATTCTATGGAGTATAATATTGTATATGTTTTGTATAACATTTGGCCACAATTTTGTGTAAGTGTTTTGAAGTTTTGTTTGCACACTTAGCCAATTTTCCCATATGTTGCCACCAATGACAAAGGGGGAGATTGTTGGCAATTTGGCTAATGTGGATGCATAGATGTTGTCATTATGGAAACATATGATCTCTACTGAGATCGCAGAATCTGGAATGCAAGTATGGCAAGTTGAAGGAAGAAATTGTCTAAGTATGGATACAGTGATCCTGACAGAGCACCCGATGAAGATTTAGTTGGACGTCATTTTTGTTTGCATAGTTAACTAAAGCTTCTACAGAGTATGAGGATACCCCATCTCAGACGCATAAATTTTGGAGCAGTACGGATGAAGTTATTCGAAGTTTATCGAAGACAGTTTTGCAGACAGAACAGTTTTGGAGACAGTATTAGCGAAAGAGTTAAGGGATTATTTTGCTTGTCAAAATAATGACTTAACATTATGAAGGGATGACATCCTAGATGTTTACCCTTGGATAAATATTTTGGAAGCTGACCATATGAAGTTATTAGCTCTAATAACTCATATATTAGGCATACTTGAAATGTAATGAGCATGATGTTTTTTGTAAAAAGAAAGAAAAGGATAACTTGTGAAAGTTGTATATTGTGATAGCAGCAAAGGCTATTGATGCGAAGTTGTAAGCAGTACCATATTATAGTCAGAAACATTTTGTATTACCTATTTGGGTAGTGAGCTCAGCTGGTGATCAGGTTTTGTAATCTAACTCCTAACAGGGTTAAGGCTTCTAATAAGGCCTAAAGTCCTTTAACCAGGATAGATCTACTATACATTGTAAACATACTCTTAACAGGGTCCAATATCCCTAACAAGATAATTTTGATTAGTGATCTTTGTGGGTACCATCCCCACCAAGGTTTTCCATTGGCCAGGGTTTCCTCGAGAACATATCATGTGTTATGAGCTCTTTCTATTTACTACTATGTCTATTAATTAGCTTGATAATCTTTGTATGCACTAAAGTAATCTGTTATATCCATAAGTGGGAAAAAGTAAAAGTTTGTGAAATACTGATTCACCCCCCCCCCCCCTCTTAGTATTTCCTATTTCTAACATATGCAATAAATATAATGCAACCAAATGAAGGAATAAAATCATATGAAAATTAAATACAATGAACACTAAATACCTTATGAATAATGTAACTAAATAATACAAAATGAAATGATATGTAACAAGGTTACTATATGATGAAACTGGATGAATGACGAAATAAGCTAAATAGACTAAGTAAAATGTAAAGAAATAAGATATAATGAGTTGGGAATGATATGTGTTTAGAATGTACCTAAAATGAACTAAGATGCAATTTAAAACAAGATGCAATGAAAATGCACCTAATGAAATAAGAGACGCCTAAATGATATTTGACCAAAGGCAACAACTATAGTATGTAATTAAGGCAAAAATGATGTGCAAATCAAAAAAAATGTTTATGTGTCTGTCATAGTAATTGGTAGGGACACATGATATGGTTGGATGGGGGGATAAATAATAGCCTCACTATGAAACTAAACTAAAATATAATGAAAAATGCAATGATGGGTGGGGATCTTGTGGTGTTAAAATGTGGAGAGAATACCCTAGTTTGATCTTTCAAGAGGAGTTATGCATCACATGTTAGTAAAATAAGGATGACATCATTCCTTTGCATGGACTAGACTCTTAGATAAAAAGGTGAGTTTTTTCCATGCATGTAGATTATCAATCTGGGTGGAACCTTTGTAGTGAATTCGACTGGGGGTATCCTGATATATCCAAGCCATACACAAAAAAATGGCACACAAATAATTTTAAAACCAGTAAGAGTCAAAATGCCATAGCCATACACAATAAATGAAGCACAAATAATTCAAAGGCCATTACTTAAACCAAAAACACTACAAATGGACCCCTTTAATAAACAAAATAAAAAAATAACTGCAACCCATTAAAAATCCTTGTTAAACCATGTAGCAGATAACATATTAAACCCTTAAACCCCAACATCAGTGTAATGCATTTACAGTCATCCTATAATGCAAATAGCTTATTAAACCCTTAAACCCAACATTTGAAATAAAAAGCAATAATACTTGTTAAATGCCATAGCCATACACAAAAAATGACACACAAATAATTTGAAGGGCATTACTTTAACCAAAAACACTAAAAATAGATCCCTTTAATAGACAAAATGAAAAATAACAACGTATTAAAAATCCTTTTTAAACCATGTAGAAGATAACATATTAAACCCTTAAACTCCAACATCAGTGCAACCCATTTACAGTCATAGTCAACCTGTAATGCAGATATTTTATTAAACCCTTAAACCCCAATATTTGAAATGAAAAGAAATAATAGTTGTTAAATGAGAATAGTAAAACATGAATATGCATAGTAAGATGTGAAATGTGAACACGGATGCTTGACAATTGATAAAAGTCAACTTTCCTTCATTGTGAACATGGCAGTGACACTATAACACAAGAATATGATTCCCCTGAGGTTTATAGTCTTAATGAACACAATAAATCATGTTCAGAAACACACAAGACTCATTTTTAACTGAAGACATTGACAAGAATAAACAGTGGAGGTTAGTGTTAGTGAAACAAGCTAACAAAACCAAAGAATGTAGATTTCATTGGCCCCAATTGTGAGAGGTGGCCTTAGTGAGGATAGTTATCCTCACCTCCATCGAATCCAAGATGGTAAATGAGTTCCCATATCTCCTACCACCACTCATCATCATTGTCCTCTTCCTTCACCTCAAAATCCTAAGCATCTTGTATGTAGATGAAGGTTTCTCTTTCAACCACTTCACAAACGAAGTGAAAAAATGGGAAATGAAATTGAAATAACTACTTAAAAAATAGAAAAAAATAGTTTGTTACTTACAAAGTTGAAGAAGAAGGTGGTCCATAGGTGAGCAGATAATGGTGGCATAGCATTTTTATAGGGTTCTATGTCGAGCACATTTCGGCTCCCAATTGATTAAAGTCTTTAGAACATACAAGAATGAAAGGAATGTTAGGTATCTCGGTCCACGAAGAAGAGGGTGTATTAAATAGAGTTGTGATATTAAATGGCATCCCTTTAAGAAAAATTAAGGTGACTTGACACGTAGTAAATGCAACAACATGTTGCAACTTAAGGTGGTCACATGAAGTATTTGTAGCTAGGGTGGTGGATAGAGTGGCACTATGGTGAAATGCCATTCGGCCACCCCAATCTGCATGAAAGGAAAAACTTCTATGTATGCCTCGATCTTCATGCAAGTCTTAGCTGATCACCTGAAATGGCAAGTTTTGCCTACCTTCGACCAATTGTGTTTGAACATGTGGTGACATAATTCCAAATGGGCTCAAATTTTGGTTTTAGGTTTCCAACTAGACCACCTAGGGGTGTAATTTTTTTTTCTAATATAATCTTGTTATTATAATTTTAAATTATAATAATGGACCATAGGGTTAAAATTAAAATAATGGACTACATAGAGTTTTTTTGAGGAAGGATGCTAATACTTCCTCCTCATCTGTAGCCCTATAATCATCGAAAAAGGAGAAACTGTGTTCTGGAGATATTTGTCAGAAGGTAAGTTCAAAATTTTGAATATTTTTGCAATCTGTACAAATCTCTCGCATGGGTGATGTTGATCATTTCAAAATTTTCATCATTTAGAGAGTAATTGCCATGAGGTATGAAACATAACCATGTCGTGTAGCAGAGAAAATCATTTTTTCATGTTGCATGTTATTGAAGCCACTTTACGCAACTGTGTCAAATATATCATTTCATGAGAAATGTAAGAACCCCAAATCGGTCCTTAACTGCTGCAGATGTTTATCTCTATTTGTTGTTTGAAAGTTTTATGATTTTTTGGATTTTCAAGGGTTTGAGAAATAAAAAGAAAATATGCAATAATTTGAAATTCTGAAACTATTCAATTGGCTACTGCAACTTCTATTTATTTTCCAAATGAAATACAAAAGGAAATCAAGACAATCCTTTATTGGAAAATGATTAACAATGACAACTACAAAATGCATAAAAAACCTAGGAGAATACACCAGCTACTGCAAGAACTTATTTATTTTAACTCTACAATGTTGTGGCTATAAACCTGAAAGAGGATAATGGCTGCGACTTATTCCTCCATAAAGCTATAATCAAATACTATCTTCTTCTTCTTGCTACGGAAACTAATACTACTGAAGCACAAATAGAGTCTCTGGATGAAACTCTCTGAAATTCCAAATTCACTAAATATTTTACCAACTCAAATGGATACACTCCGAAGAACTACGTTCTTCAATGGAAAATTTGAAACCCTTCTCAGAGCTCAAAATCACAATTATAAATTTTCAAAATAACAATGGATGCCTTCTTTCTTTCCCCATCAAGCATAAATAGGCTTTCCAACCCTAAATCACAATTCCTTGAAAAGATGTGATTTCTTTCTTTAAGGCATTAAAAATATAATCATTAAATAAATTTAATGAGTTAGACTTAGGAAAACATGTCAATAAATTAATACATTAATTTGGGGTTGACCCCACAATAGTGGGTTACACTTTTTTAGACATGCTGATTTTTGTTGAAATAACACATTTTTAATAAAATATGGTTATTTAAGCCTTGAGAGGTTCCATTTGAAGGAATTAATTACAAATTGTTAGCTCAAAGCCTCTTAGACGAGAAAAACATTGATATAACATCTATACTCCTCATTCATACCTGCAATGGAGTCTCCTTCACACCTATTAAAATGTTGACAAAAAAATCACTTTGAATTTATCTTTTAGGAGATCAAATGAATCCATTTGACAAACCTATCTATTTAGTAAGGTACTACTGAGAAAAATCTTTCCAATGATTATAATGTTAATATATATTAAGTTTATTATGACTTTGTATTTTTAGCTTTACTAAACATAGATATTTCACCGTATGTCTACCTCTATGTTTGACGCTTATGGAAAAATAATAAATTAGAGAAAAAAAATTCTAAAAAATATCTATTCCCTAGGTATTTAAGTTATCTTTCTATCAAAAAAATAAAATTGAAATTGGACAAATACATGACAAGTTATAAGCTATGTAGTCAAGGTATGTAAAAATTACAATTTAGTCAACTTCAAAAGTTAGTAAAATATGAAATAATCATGATAATGTCATCAAACCAATTGCATGCCCTCCATATGGATGTTACAAAACTAATTTCAAAAGAATCACATTGATATATATTTTAGAAAAAAAGTTATGCTCTATGAAAACAATGTAACTATTTGAAAATGACGTTTTCATCAACATACCCATTTTTGTGGGAGAAAGAAAAAACAATTCAAATCAATTAAAAATAAAAATAAAAAATATATTTAGAATCTAGACAAAAAATCCTAAAAGACTATAATTTACTTCATCTTCTAATTTCAAATGGTTTAACGACAATATGCATTTGAATCTCAAAGTTTTTTTCAAAATGTAGAGTTCAATGTCTGTTCAGGAAAAGAAGTGTAAACCACTATTGTGGGTTCACCCTTGGCCCCCTTCATGATACTTAGACCCATCACTTAAGTGATTTAATATAAAGTCAATTTATAACTTAATATTAAATCCTTTACCATTTAATTAATATATAAACATTGAAAACTAAATAAGTCCCTCAAAATGAGAATCTGACTTAACAGTCTGGAACTAGAGTTGGCATAATAATTTCCCATGTGATCAAATAATATTTCTAAAAATAGCAGGAGTCCATCTCTATGACTCTAAAAGTTGCTAAAAATAGCAAAACTCAAACAAACAGAGTCTGAAACCTCTCCATACCAAATCAAGTGTGTTGAGCCCTACAAAAGTTGAACCATTAGATAAGCATATCTCCTTTGTGCTTAAATTGACCCTCTATCAATCTCTACTAGCCTACAAGGGTCCAATGATAGGCTAATCAATAGCTAGAATGATGTATCTAACTAGAAGGGGACATCACACTCTACCCTTCCTCAAATTTCTTGTCCTCAAGCAATCTCAACTCTAGATGTTGTAAAATCTCCTCTCTCTCCCAAGTGACATCCTCAACTGGCATGTCCTTCTATTTCACCAAGTACTCCTTGATGGTACGCCTCCTCAAATTCCTTTCCCTGAACTCAATGATAGCCTCTGGCACTAAAACCAATTTCCCCTCATCATCCAAGGGTGGAAGCATTATAGAAGGAATAATATGGTGTCCTAATGCCTTTTTGAGACATGACACATGAAAAACATTATGGACTCTACTCTCTACTAGCAAATACAACTCATAAGCCACCTCACTGACTCTCTTGATCACCTTGAAGGGTCCATAGTATCGTGGCTTAAGTTTCTCGGCAACACTCTTTTTGAGAGTGGATTGGCGATACGACTACAACATCAAATAGACCATATCTCCTACCTCGAAGATCTGCTTAGTCCTCTTTTGATCTGCATATTGCTTCTACTGATTTTGTGCCTTAGTGATGTTATACTTAAGAGCCTTTACAATGTCTTGGCTCTCCTATAAAAAACCTCTAGCACTAGGTACTCTACTATCGATCAACAACAAATCCAAGAAATTTGGTGCCTCATACCCATATAATGCCATGAAAGATGACATCTGGATGGACATGTGATAAGTGGAATTGTAGCAATACTCACATAGATAAATCCACTTAACCCAAGCCTTTTATTGTCCTGTTATGTAGTTCCCGAGGTATCCCTCCACCCATTTGTTGACTATCTCAGTCTGTCCATCTATTTGAGGGTGATAGCTAGTACTTGGAGTGAGCTCTATCCCGCACAATCTGAATAACTCCTCCCAAAACTGACTCATAAATCTGTTATCCCCATCATTGACAATGCTCTGAGGTAAGCCATGCAACCTGAATACCTCTTTCAAGAATAAATCTTCCACCTGGGTAGCATTGATCAGGAAGAAGTGGGAAAACTTTGTAAGCTGATCAACAACAACATATATACAGTCTCTTCTCTGGGCTCTTGGTAGTCCTATGATGAAGTCGATGGACAAGCACTCCCACTTTCTATCAGGAATCAAAAGTGGCTGAAGTAAATAGGCTGGATAAGAGTGCTCTTATTTATTCTGCTCGCAAGTAGGACACTCTCTAACATACTGTAAAACCTCAGCCTTGAGCCCTTTCCAAGAAAAACACTCACGAATCTACTGATAGGTTTTATAAAAACATGGATGTCCTACCATAGGTGAGTCATGATAAACTCTCAACACCATCCTCCTCACCTTTGACCCTGGCACTAAATAAATGCGCCCTTTGAAAATGATGAGCTCATTCGCAAGGGTGAAATTACTATCCTGAACTGATCTGTCTATGAATCCTAATGCCTGTGTATCCTTTGCATACTCTACAAGGATCAAATGTCTCTAGTCCTCTGATATATCCATCATCAAGCTCAAGTGGGGTCTTCGTGACAAGGCATCTACTACTACATTTTGTGTCCCCTTGAAATAAGTAATATCAAAGTCATATGCATGTAATTTACTTGCCCATTTTTGTTGCCTCTCATTAAGATCTCGCTGACCTAGAAAATGTTTCAGACTATTATTCTATTTTTATGTTGGATTTTCTGCCCACTAAATACTGCATGAATTTGGCCAAAGCATGCATTATGGCCAACATTTCCTTATCATAAATACTGAAGCTCCTCTCAAGTCCCTTGAGCTTCCTAATCTCATACACAATCAGGTGCTTGTCTTGCATAATCACCGCTCCAATGCCCTCACCAGATGCATCATAATGAAGCTAAAATGGCTTACTAAAATCTAGTAATGATAGCAGTCGACAAGAAGTCATCAACTCCTTGCATTTATCAAAATAATCTTGTACCTCAGAAGTCCACAAGAAAACCCCCTTTCTCATTAAATTCATCAAGGGTGAAACATGCCTGGAGTATCCACTAACAAACCTCTTGTAGAACCCACACAACCCCAAAAATCCTCTCAACTATGTTAGGTCTACTAGAGTAGGCCACTCAACAATAGCACAAATC
The DNA here is from genome assembly GCA_027943335.1 of Chamaecyparis obtusa. Classification (NCBI taxonomy): domain Eukaryota; kingdom Viridiplantae; phylum Streptophyta; class Pinopsida; order Cupressales; family Cupressaceae; genus Chamaecyparis; species Chamaecyparis obtusa. The sequence continues at coordinate 120,348 of BSBK01010186.1, read as the reverse complement.
TTTTCAAGATCCATGCGTACTCCTAGGGCACTGATAATATGACCTAGATATAATAACTCTGATAATCACAAATCACATTTAGACTCCTTTGTATACAAGGATTCCCTACTCAAAATGCTCAGCACGGTGTCTAAGTGTCGCACATGCTCATCCCATGTCCTACTATACACCAGGATGTCATCAAAGAAGACTAACACAAATTTCCTCAACTGAGGCTGAAAGACCTTGTTCATCATGGATTGAAAAGTGGTAGGAGCATTAGTTATCCTAAATGGCATAACTACAAACTCAAAATGGCTACAATGACACCGAAATGTCATCTTCTCTATATCTTTCTCTCTAACTCGGATTTGATGATAGCCTAATCTCAAATCAATTTTGGAGAAGAAGCATGCTCCATGCAACTCATCTAATAACTCATCAATCCATGGTATGGGGTACCTTTTTTGATTATCTTCTTGCTCAAGACCCTGTAATCTATGCACATCCTAAGAGTATCATCCTTCTTCTTCATCAAAACCACAAAAGAAGAAAAAGGAGACTTACTTGGTCTAAAGTGCCCCATAGAAAGTAGTTCCTTGATGGTTTTCTCAATTCATCCTTCAATCTCTTTGAATGTTTGTAAGGTTTAATCATAATGGGTTTGGCACCCTCCTCTAACTCAATGATGTGCTCAATACCTCTATCAGGAGGACTACCTGGTTGAATGTCATTGAACACCTTACTATGCTTGATTCTCAGTGCCTACATGTCTAGATGATACTTGGAATGTTGCTTCCCCTGTGATGGCATCAAAGTGCAATGGGCTGCCCACTCAACCTAGTCATGTCTCAGCAAGCTCCCCATGCATCTACAAGACATCATCCTAAACTCACTATCATAGATGGACTTAGGTATATATGCCTTTCCATCTGATTGGAACTTCATCTCCATGTCTCTCAAATCGAGAGTGAACACTTTAATGTCATGCAACCAAGTCATACCAAGTACTATATCTAAGTCACCCATGTTTACAACATAAAAATCAGCTTTGAAGTCAAAGTTATTAATCCTCATGGGTAGACCTGTAGTCTTCCTATCATATTTGAGGATGTAGCCATCAGCTACACTCACTCTCAGACCCTCAAACTACTCTATCTAAATCCCACATCTCTCAACCAACCCAGAATCAATAAAATTATGAGTGGCACCCGTAACGAGCAAGGTGATAACTCATTTCCCTGCCAATGCTCCCCTCATCCTTAATGATCCCTCCTATTGCACACTAGTGATTCGGGCCTCCTTAAGTCTACCCTCAATCTTTTCATCACTTGTAGCCATTTGGTTCAGCTTTTCATCACTTGTGCTTTCCTTTTCTTCAACTGATTCCTCATTTTCAGATTGTTGGTCTAAATTTTCAAAATCAGAATCCTCATAATAATCCCACATAATCCTATTTTCTTTGCCCTTGGGTCTTAAAGGAAAATCATGGTTAATGTCATAAGGTCCTTTGCAATAGAAACACAATTTCTTCTTCCACAAATCATTAAGTGTTTCCCTGTCAAGAGGTGCAAAAGATTTATCTCTATTTTCGGGTTTAAATTCGGTCTTCCCAGGTTTCTTAAAGAATGGCTTATTGTTCTAGCTGGAGGAAGCTGCCTTGGGCTGAAATTTATTTACTGGGGCTGCATGCTTCATGCTCCTAGCTTTATTCATAGCATTGTTCAATGTGGAAGGATCAAAAGCCTTTACCCAACCTCTGACTGGTTCTAATAAGACTTCCATAAATAATGCTATCAACCTCCTCTTTGATATGTCTAGCACCATAACTGAGGACCATTGAAAATCATTAATAAAATGCTCTAAGCTTCCTATCTATTTGAGTTGTGCCAGGTCTCTAAATTAGACCTTTGGATCTTTCCCGTCAAACCTCTCAACCAATCTATCCACGAAGTCCTGGTAAGAATTCACCTAGTTATGTTGAAGAGTGATCAGCCCATAATACTACCAATCATGTGCTAATCCCTCCAAATGCAAGGTGACATATTTTATTTCCTCAATCTCTATCATAGGCCTCAATGCTAAGAAGGTATCAATATTGTGGATCCAAGCTTGCACTATAAATCTACCACTACCATCAAAAGTGGACAAGGAAGTTTGCCTATAGCACGTTTTAGTTCATTATTCTGCCCCCTAGGTCTCCTATCCTAACTAACTGCATGGTAGTGTTATCTCCTTTGATTCATAAACCTTTCAAAGGTCATCCTTTCTCGCACATGTGGGGCCAATAGTTCCCACTCAACATATGCAGCCATAAGGATGTCTGCAAACATCTCATCCCCAACTTTCTCTACTGGATCTTGCGATGGTTCCTCCCTAACAAAGGTAGGATGTGTTGGGCTATCTCTTCTCCTAGAGTGTGTCCTCTATGCCCATGGAGAACCTATAGCACTCTTGCTATCCTATTATTCCTGATCCTGTCTTGCTAGAGGGTTCATGCACTCCATCATAGAGGTTAGAGCCTACAATGCCTGAGCTACCTGCTGCTACCCTGTAGCCATGTCTTTATAAAATTCCTTGGTTTCCAGATATTCATTGTTTCAATTTATCCTGGGTGGGCTGCCATCATGCTTGTCACCCATGGTGACTGGATATGGTTCTAAGACCTGTTCACCTTCAAGTAAGGCTCTCCTATGTGTATAATATCTGTGTGGACCAATCTCATCCAGCTACATGTAATAACTAAACCCTAATGATGGTAGGATATATCTCTAATACCACTTTAAGAACCCCAAATCGGTCCTTAACTGATGCAGATGTTTATCTCAATTTGTTATTTGAAATTTTTATGATTTTTTGGATTTTCAAGGGTTTTAGATATAAAAAGAAAATATGCAATAATCTGAAATTCTAAAACTATTCAATTGACTGCTGCAACTTCTATTTATTTTCCAAATGAAATACAAAAGGAAATCAAGACAGTCATTTATTGGAAAATGATTAACAAAGGAAACTACAAAATGCATAAAAAACCTGGGAGAATACAGGTCAGCTGCTGCAGGAACTTATTTATTTCAACTCTACAATATTGTGGCTATAAATCTAAAAGAGGATAATGGTTGTGACTTATTCCTCCATAAAGCTATGATTAAATACTATCTTCTTCTTCCTGCTGCTAAAACTAATACTGTTGAAGGACAAATAGAGTCTTTGGATGAAACTCTCTAAAATTCCAAATTCACTGGATATGTCACCAGCTCAAATGGATACACACAGAAGAACTACGTTCTTCAATGGAAAAGCTGAAACCCTTCTCAGAGCTCGAAATCACAATGATCAACTTGCAAAATAATAATGGATGCCTGCCTTCTTTCCCTAGCAAGCATAAATAGGCTTTCCAACCCTAAATCATAATTCCTTGAAAAGCTACGATTTCTTTCTTTAAGGCGTTAAAAATATAATCATTAAATAAATTTAATGATTTAGACTTAGGAAAATATGTCAATAAATTAATACATTAATTTACCCCCCTTCATGATACTTAGACCCATCACTTAAGTGATTTAATATAAAGTCAATTTACAACTAAATATTAAATCTTTTGCCATTTAATTAATATATAACCATTGAAAACTGAATAACTCCCTAAAAAATAAGAATCTAGCTTAACTGTCTAGAACTAGAGTTGGCATAATAATTTCCCATGTGATCAAATAATATTTCTAAAAATAGCAGGGGTCCATCTCTATGACTCTAAAAGTTGCTAAAAATAGCAAAACTCAAACAAATAGAGTCTGAAATATCTCCATACCAAATCAAGGGTGTTGAGCTCTGCAAAAGTCAAACCATCAGATAAGCATATCTCCTCTGTGCACAAATTGACCCTCTATCTGTCTCTAATAGCCTACGAGGGTCCAATGGTAGGCTAATCAATAGCTCTAGAATGATGTCTCTAGCTAGAAGGGGACATCACAACAAAAAACACAGAAAACTTGAAAATGATAAAACTTGTAATAATTTTAGTTTTAATCTTGTCAATAAAATATTGGAACCCTTGAATCAAGAGTGATGGGATGGTAGTGCTTTCCTTTCCTTCTCATAATTTACTCAAATAGTAAAAGTCCAATGACACTAGAAGGTGCATTCACACCTATGCTTCACTTTGAAGTAATTAGGTTCTCTTATCTGTTTCATGTGTATATGTATGTGATATATATGCATTGTGATATGAGTGTATAGTGGAATGTTAGGCAGGAAATATTATGAGTATGTGATAGATGTATAACACTATATGCATGATGGCGTTATGGATTAATGTGCTTATGTAATACTAATGAGTACTATATATTTGATGCTTATGAAAATGTAACTATTGTCTTTTGTAAGCAACTAGACGCAATATGGAATAAATGAAAATGCAATGTCGAATGTAATGAATGAGACTAAATGTAATATGCAATAAATATAAGGCAACCAAATGAAGGAATAAAATCATATGAAAATTAAATACAATGAACACTAAATACCATAAGACAATAATTATGAATAATGCAACTAAATAATTTACAAAATGAAATGATATGTAACGAGGTTACTATATGATGAAACTGAATGAATAACGAAATAAGATAAATGGACTAAGTAAAATGTAAAGAAATAAGATATAAAGAGTTGGGAATGATATGTGTTTAGAATGTACCTAAAATGAACTAAGATGCAATTTAAAATGAGATGCAATGAAAATGCACCTAATGAAATAAGAGACACCTAAATAATATTTGACCAAAGGCAACGACTGTAGTATGTAATTAAGGAAAAAATGATGTACAAATCAAATGCAATGTTTTTGTGTATGTCATAGTAATTGGTAGGGACACATGATAGGGTTGGATGGGGGGATAAATAATAGCCTTACTATGAAACTAAACTAAAATATAATGTAAAATGCAATGATGGGTGGGGATCTTGTTGTGTTAAAATGTGGAGAGAATGCCCTAGTTTGATCTTGCAAGAGGAGTTATGCATGACATGTTAGTAAAATAATTATGACATCATTCCTTTGCATGGACTAGACTCTTAGATAGAAGACGTGAGTTTAGGCCATGCATGTAGATTATCAATCTGGGTGGAACCTTTGTAGTGAAGTTGACTGGGGGTATCCTAATATATCCAAGCCATACACAACAAAATTGCACACAAATAATTTTGAAACCAATAAGAGTCAAAATGCCATAGCCATACACAACAATTGGCACACAAATAATTTGAAGGCCATTACTTAAACCAGAAATGCTGCAAATGGACCCCTTTAATAGACAAAATGAAAAATAACTACACCCCATTAACAATCATTCTTAAATCATGTAGCAGATAACATATTAAACCCTTAAACCCCAACATTAGTGCAACCCATTTACAATCATAGTCAACATGTAATGCATATCGCTTATTAAATCCTTAAACCCCAACATTTGAAATGAAAAGCAATAATACTTGTTAAATGAGAATAGTAAAACACATATATGCATCGTAGGATGTGAAATGTGAACATGGATGCTTGCAATTGATAAAAATTGAGTTTTCTTCACTGTGAACATGGCAGTGACACTATAACACAAGAAATATTATTCTCTTGAGGTTTATAGTGTTAATGAACACAATAAATCATGTTCAAAAACACAAAGAAACACACAAGACTCATTTGTAACCGAAGCCATTGACAAAAATAAATAGTGGAGGTTAGTGTTAGCGAAACTAGCTAACAAAACTAAAGAACATAGATTTCATTAGCCCCAATTATGATAGGTGACCTTAGTGAGGAGCATTATCCTCACCCCCATCGAAGCCTAGATGGTAAACGAGTTCCCATATCTCCTACCACCACTTGTCATCATCGTCCTTCTCCTTCACCTCAAAATCTCGAGCATCCCGCATGTAGACGAAGGTTTCTCTTGCAATCACTTCACAAACGAAGTGAGAAAATGGGAAATGCAACATGTTGCAGCTTAAGGTGGCCATGTGAAGTATTTGCGGCTAGGGTGGTGGATAGGGTGGCGTTGTGGTGAAATGCCAATCAGCCACTCCAATCTGCAGACAAGGCAAAACTCCTATGTATGCCTCAGTTGTCATGAAAGTCTCAGCCCATACACCGAAATGGCAAGTTTTGCCTACCTTTGACCAATTGTGTTTGAACATGTGAAATAATTCCAAATGGGCTCAAATTTTGATTTTGGGTTGCCAACTAGACCACCTAGGGGTGTAATTTATTTTCTAATATAATCTTATTATTATAATTTTAAATTATAATAATGGACAACAGAGTTAAAATTACAATATACTTAGTGTTTTTTTTGGGAAGGATGCTAAGAATTCTAATGCCTCCTCATCTGTAGCCCTGTAATCAAGCATTGGATAAATCGTAAACTAAAACGTAAAATCTAAATGGGAAGTTTGAAAAAGTTTTTTTAAAAAAGTGTCCCCCTTGGTAAGATGTACGTTTTAGTTTACGATTTAGACGTTGCTCCGTAATCATGGAAAAAGGAGAAACTGTGCTCTGGAGACATTTGTCAGATGGTAAGTTCAAAATCATGAATATTAATAATCTGCACAGATATCTCTCACATGGGTGATGTTGATCATTTCAGAATTTTCATCATTTAGAGAGTACTTGCCATGTGAGGTCTGAAACACAACCATGTCATGCAGCAGAGAAAAGCATATTTTCGTGCTTATGTGTTATTGAAGCAACTATGTCAAATATATCATTTCACGATGAAAAACACAGAAAATTTGAAAACGAAAAAACTTGTAACATTTTTTGTTTTAATCTTGTCAATAAAATGTTGAAACCCTTGACTCATGGGTGATGGGATGGTAGTGTTTTCTGCTTTCCTTTCTCTCTCATAATTAACTCAAATAGTAAAAGTCCAACGACACTAGAAGTTGCATTCACACCTGCGCTTCACTTTGAAGTGATTAGGTTCTCTCTCTTATGAATTAAGTTTATTCCACATGCATGGGAAGAATGGAATGAATTATGTTATATTGTGCATTGTTCTAGGAGGTTACCCCTTCTTAAAGAACAACAATAACGTGACTTAGCTATTTAAATGCAATGTTATTTACTAGCAATTACACCTCAATAAGGTGTAATTTTTATGTCGATAAGAAGATATATCCAAGTAATATATAATGAACGACCAACTCTAATAGAATCTAACATTTTATTGAAACTTTATATCTTCATTTAGTTATCCTATCCACTATCCTCAACGAAGTTCTTATGAAAGGTACTCAATGCCAATATGATTATACCTTCATTAAGTTATGATTTAATCAATCGAGATTGATAATTAATAACTATACAAAGTTGTGGAAGTGGGTGGTTTGGAACCCTTTTCAATAACCATTCAAACATCAATTCACAAGGAGAGATATTTTAAAATGATATTCAAAGCAAAAGCTTTTCTTCCATAAAAATTATTTTTGATGTAGTCTATAAAATTTGGATTGGAATAGTAATGCTTCAAAGGATAATTGCACTACAATTGTTGAATTTAAAAGGATGCTTAATCGAGTTAGTCAATATGCTATACTTGATTTTTTATTTATTTGTGCTATGAGATCTTAGGATGTTAATCAATTTGGCATATACATTTGTTTCTTTTATCTAATCTTTTGCACATCCGGTGTTATGAATTTTCTACCAATTAGATTTTATAATATGGGCTTCTTTACACTGTTTGCATTTAAGTCAAGTATGGGAACTATTTTTTTTGAGAGTCACTAGTGTAAAATCTTCTTCTCATTCAATTTTTCAATTGCTTTCTTAGGATTAGATGTGTGGAAGGACTAGTCCTATTATTGCACTCTTATTTTGAGCTACATTGATTGACTTAAAAGGTCTCACAATTTTCGTACTTTGGATTAATTGAATAGATCAATATATAATTTTAATTATATATTATAAAAAAATATTTAAATACAATTATATAATTATTAAATTTAAATCTTACAAATCTAAATTGTAAACATACATATATCAGATTTAAATCTTATTTTGGAAAAAATATTAAAAACTAAAATAGGAATAAAATTAAAATTAAAAGATAAATAGCCACATGAACTTAAATTTAAAACCTCAAAACAATAAATCAAAAAACCCTAACCACATGAACTTGGTCTTCCTAACCCTTCACTTCCTTCAAGTGTGCCTCCTACCTCCATACCCTCTTCATTACCTTCATACAATGCCATTCATTTTACATAGTCCAATCCTCTTGTCATTGCTTCTAATCCTCCACCAACATCCTTACATTTTCCTTCTACCTCCTATAACTTTTCTAATAAATCCAATATGTCTATGCCTTCTATTGCATCTCCTAATCCTACCATTAGTAGCTTGGTTCAAACCGGCACCACTTTGTAACAAAAAGTGGCTCAATTCACTCAATCTAAGTACAACATCCCTACACATGACATTGCTAATTCCCTTTCCTTAGATATACTTTGTGTTGTTATCCAACAACATATTGAGATACCTTGTCTTGAGACTTATAATGGTAAGGATGGTCTTGTGATTTATGTTAGGACTTTCTAAACTATATGTAGTGATTTTGCTCACAATTATAATAATTACATAAGGAAAGATACAAATCTTATCTAGAAACTACTTTTAAATATTAATTCTCCCTCAATACTCGGTATTAAAAAAATATATTAGTTGGAGAAATTCATCCAAAGAGTGACATTTGATCAAATTTGGAAGAATTGAACAACATGATTATCATTAACACTATTTAAATTTAGCAAGATAGTGAAAGAAGGGAGAAAACAAAAGGTAATTTTCCAAAGATGGTTTAAGAATGAACTTTTATTTTCATCATATTTATAGAGATGGGATGTGGACCTTTCATTTTGGAAAGGAAAAATTAAATAAAAATAAAAATATGTTTGTCAATATCATTATCAATTATATTAAAAGAATCTTTATAAATATTTAGTTAAAGAAAATATATTTAAAAAATAAGGATACCGATATGATTGATTACAACAAATATTTATTTTAAAATCATGTCCATTCATTTAAATAATTTTTTTATTTAATTGATTGATTTTTCAACAATCTTTATTATATTAAAGACTTGTTGAGAAATTAAGAAAACCATGTTTAATATTGTTTAATTTCATGACAATATCTTTCATAGCGAAACATTGTAGTGGAGATTTATTTGTGCAAACCAACCCTACTTGTAATATTTGAGTAAGATGATCCAGCACCATTGATGAGTCTAATTCATTCACATTTCTAAGTAGGTTGTAGTCCACCACCTCTGTTATGTCATCTAGAAAATTCATGCTTACCCATTTTGTAAGAGTCAGTCCTTCTATAAACATGATATCAGTTGGCTTCTTCCTTGTGAAAAGCTCCAGCAATAAAATATCGTAACTATATATATCTCCTTTTGTCCCTACCTTTCCACCCATTGCATATTCTACAATATAGCACATTCATTAATAGTTTATGTATGGATGCAATATATAAAAGGAGGAATTTAGTATAATAGAGAGATTAGAATTCAACTGAAAGCAGTGGTGCCATGTAACCAAAGGATCTATGAAGTGCATTTGTAGAAGCCAATGAATCAAGGGAGTTCCCAAAAACTACTTTTGTAAAAAATTACTTTTGTAATGCCAAAGTCTGCTATATATGGAGTTTTATCATCCCCCATTAACACATTACTTGGTTTCAGGTCACAATGTATCACTTGAAGAAAATAATAATGATGTAGATACTCCATCCCCGTGGCTATCCCTAATGATATTGTTAATCTATCATTTAAATTTAGTTTACATTTATCTCCTTCAGGGTACAACCACCTATCTAAACTTCCATTCGGCATGAATGGGAGAACTAGAGCTTTAAGAATAGGGTTTGGACATACTATTATGATTTTAATCACATTACGATGTCGAACTCTTTTCAGTGCATTGCATTCTATGATAAAATTTTGTTGGGATTTTTTATCTTAGAAATTAAGGACTTTGATAGCAATATGTCTCCCATTACTCAGAATTCCTTTATAAATTGATCCAAATCCACCCCTCCCTAGTAGGTTTGCCTCATTAAAGCCTTTATAGAGCTCACAAGTTAGTCATATAAAATCCTTACGAGTTGTACATGGAGATCAAGGGTACTTTGATCTACACCGTTAGTTTCACTAGAGGCACTTTGCTCTACATTGTCAGTAGGGATGCTCTGCCTCTTACATCTCCATTTGTAAGAAAATGAAAGCAATAAAAAGTACCAGATTAATATTACAATGTTGATCAGAATAATAATTATTACCTTATGGGAGATTGATAGCCCTTTGTGCTTGGCTTTGGAATTGGGACACGGTGGTAAATTTATCCATGCACCACAGAGACCAAGATTTCTTACAACTGTCGAGATGTCAATGATGCAAGAAATTATTTCATTTTCCAAGGTGCATAGGTGGAATAAAAAATAAAAATAAAAATAAAAAATAAATCATTTCATTTATGGAGGTGTGTAGGTGGAATTTTAGAAATTTGTAGAAAGTTCTTGTATTTAATATTTGTAGCTAGGTAGTTACACCTTTCTATTTTCTTATTGGCCCGCAAAGGCAATGTAATTTTCTAATTGGCCCACATGGTGGTGCTAAATATTAATTGGGTGGGTATTTAATATTTGTATTGAAAGGTAGTTATAAAGATATTTTATCCCACATTGGTTGTGTTGTAATATCTTGGGTAGGAAATGCCTATATAAAGAAGGCATAGGAGCATTCATAAGCAAGCTCAAGTTGTAGAAGCTCTCACATTGTAAGCTCTCAAGTTGTAGGATCTTGTATTGAAGTTGAAGCTCTCAAGTTGTAGGATCTTGTATTTGGGAAGAAGATCTCATGTTGTAAGATCTCTCATTTTGTAATATTTTTCAAGTATTAATGTATGCCTTGTAAATTATTTTGTCTTCTTTTTGTCTCCATGTTGTTATATTTTTGGTTATGAGTTGGTAAGGGTGGTGTGGCCCGATCTCATGTTGTAAGATCTCTCATTTTGTAATATTTTTCAAGTATTAATGTATGCATTGTAAAGTATTTTGTCTTCTTTTTGTCTCCATGTTGTTATATTTTTGGTTATGAGTTGGTAAGGGTGGTGTGGCCCTTCATTAGTGGTATCAAAGTGGTTGTGCCCTTCATTAGTGGTATCAGAGCAGGAGTTCTTGAGTGTGTAGACAGATCATCGAACATGAGGTAGTTTGCACCAGGACCTTGGGTTGGGTAAAGTTTTTCTTAAGAGGATGTGAGTATGGAGAAGAGAAAGAAGAAGATGACTTTTGTGATTGGATGGATTCTTAGAATTCCTATAATTGAGAAAATTAGAGAGAGATGTCAAGAAGAGACAAGAGCTGTAATACTAGATTTGAAGAAGCAAGTGGTTGAATTAGAAGCAGAGTTGAAAAAGAGAAGAGAGATTCATCATAAATGAGATGATGATAATTCTTTAGATGCAGGAAAGATAGAAGATCAAGTGGAGTATCACGCAAGTGATACAAAAGAAGAGGTAGAGCATGAAGATGCAAAGATTCATGAACATGCAATTGAAGAAGATGATTTATTAATGAAGATTGTAGTAGTTGAAGAAGAGTGGAACGTCTTAGTTGGAGGTCAAAGTAAAAAATTTGTTACATGCCTTGTTGAAGACATGAAAGAAGAAAACAAAGATGAAGATGTGAAAGAGGTAAATTTTTATGAATCATGGGATGCTAACTTTGAGATGAATTTGAAATATAATGATGATGGTTTATATGAGGGCTTTGTAAGTGATGTTTGGTATGCAATAGAATATTTGTATGGTGTTCCAGAGTTTATTATAGATGCATTAGATCCTAAAATTTTGGGGAAGAATGAGTTACAGATGGATGAAGTTGATTGCAGAGGAGTATTGTCAGCAATGGATACTTGTTCCAGCAAGGTGTTGTAAGAGAAGGAAAAAAATATATATATCAGTAGCAACTACTTCATTTTGTAAATCCATATTCACAAAATTTTTCCTACCTTGGGTGTCTAATGCAGGAGCATCTTGCATCACAAAATAAAAGGACGCATGATAAAAAAATAAAAAAAAAGAGAGGAAAAGAAAAAAGAAAAAAAAAGTTATTTCATTTTCCAAGGTGCATAGGTGGAATAAAAGATAAAAATAAAAATAAAAAATAAATCATTTCATTTATGGAGGTGTGTAGGTGGCATTTTAGAAATTTGTAGAAAGTTCTTGTATTTAATATTTGTAGCTAGGTAGTTACACCTTTCTATTTCTTATTGGCCCACAAAGGCAATGTAATTTTCAAATTAACCCACATGGTGGTGCTAAATATTAATTGGGTGGGTATTTAATATTTGTATTGAAAGGTAGTTATAAAGATATTTTATCCCACATTGGTTGTGTTGTAATATCTTGGGTAGGAAATGCCTATATAAAGAAGGCATAGGAGCATTCATAAGCAAGCTCAAGTTGTAGAAGCTCTCACATTGTAAGCTCTCAAGTTGTAGGATCTTGTATTTGTAAGGAAACTCAGGTGCGGAAATAGCTTCCTACGCTAATCTCTATAGGACAGTATTGTGCAAATTATTTTAAATCCTTACAATTTCAAATTCGTTAACTACTTTAACAAAGATATTGCAACCACATACCATACATACAGAAAAATAGAGAATGACACAATGATATACCCTGGGGAAACCTTTAGGTAAAAAACCCCAGCACTCCAAAACCTGCACAATGTATTGATCAAAACTATTACAGCTTACAATACACTTGCAATGCAAGTTCTTTCAGAAGATTTCTAAATCCTTGAAGACAAATCACGGCAGCATAAAATGTTCCAACAATACACTCGCATCACTACTCTTTGCAACCCTAAAAAAGCTTATATCATGCGCTTCACTTTTTAGGGCTACTCCCAAAGATAACCGTATTAGGGTTTTACCATTCTTTGAGAAAATAGGAACCCCCGAACCCCACGATTGGGGAAGAGTGTATAGTACTCAAATTTATCAATTGCCACATGTCTTCACCTATCATTGAATCTTCCTGACATAGCTCTTACGTGTCATAGGAATCCATCATAACCATTTTAGCCATGATCTCCTTACACACAATTCAAGATGCCGACACATCAACATTATTTGCAAGAAATACATTTTACAAAACAAATAATAAGAACAGGAATTATCCAAGGTTGAGACACCTTATTCCTAACATTCTCCCACTTGTCAAACACCTTGTAAGAGCAACAAGAACATAACAGGAACTAACCGCTATAGGCCAAAAGGCCCATAGACTTTGAACACCATTTGAACTTCTCAGTGCCCACTAGTTTCATTAATGCATCTGCAACATTCTTCATAGTATCTACCTTCTCCAAATTTAACTTTCCATCTTCCACCATATCTCTCACAAAGTGAAACTGCACATCAATGTGCTTCGTTCTGGCATGGAAAGTTGGATTCTTTGCAAGGCAAATAGTGCTCTGACTGTCACATGAAATAGTAATCTATTTTGCATCAACACCAACATCAGAACATAATCTTCTAAGCCAAATGGCTTCTTTACAAGCATGAGTAGCAGCCATGTACTCAGCTTCTGTAGTGGACAAAGTAACCATAGGTTGTCGCTTACTCATCCAACTAATGGCACCACCAAACATAGTGAACACATAAGCACTGGTGGATCTCCTGCTGTCAATATCACCTACCTAATCTGAATCCACAAACCCACGAATACAAACTGAATGCGGATATCCAGAAGAGTTACCATGATAACATATGGAGTAATCTGATGTACCCCTCAAATATCTAAATACTCACTTAATTGCATCCCGATGTACCCGTCCAGGGTTAGCCATAAATCGACTCAGGACTCCCACTACTTGGGCAATGTCTGGTCTAGTACAGACCATAGCATACATAAGACTACCAACTGCACTAGCATAAGGTACTCTACTCATGTCCTCCACCTCACTAGGAGATTTTGGACAATCATCTACAGATAACTTTATTCCCACAGAAATAGGAACACATAGTGGTCTACAATCTGCCATGCTGAACCTGTCCAACACAGACTTCACATACTTACTCTGACTCAACCAAAGTTTTCTGTTAGACCTGTCTCTACTAATTTCCATACCCAAGATGTACCTAGCTGCCCCAAGATCTTTCATCTCAAACTGTGCTGACAACTGAGATTTAAAATAAAAAATCATACCCTTACTCTTCCCAAACAACAACATATCATCAACATATAATGTAACAATAAGAAGGCGATCATTTTCAACTCTAAAATAAACACAATGATCTGATTTTGATCTTACAAATCCAATTGACAACACAAAGGCATCAAACTTAAGGTACCACATCCTAGGAGATTGCTTCAAACCATATAGAGATTTCTTTAATCTGCAAACTAAGGATTCTTTACCTTTAACAATGTAGTGCTCAGGCTGTGACATATAAATTTCTTCCTCCAAATCACCATGAAGGAAAGCTGTCTTCACATCCATCTGTTCTATCTCTAAATCATATGATGCAGCAAGAGATAACAGAAATCTAATGGATGTCAACTTTGCAACAGGAGAGAATATTTCACCATAATCTATTCCCTCTACCTGTGAATACCCCTTTGCAACCAATCTAGCTTTATACCTTTCAACACTACCATCTGCACAGAATTTCTTCTTGAACACCCATTTACAGCCAACAGATTTTCTCCCTTTAGGCAAAGGTACAAGGTCCCGAGTTTTGTTTTTCTCCAATGAAGCCATCTCATCATCCATAGCCTCAATCCAGGAACCTGCATCTTCCATGCCCAAAGCCTCTTTCACAGATCTAGGCTCATTAGTGTTAGTAATCAAAGCAAAGGCACAACTGGAATCTAACGTAGAATAACCAAACCTTTCTGGTTGCTTTCTTTCTCTCGTGGATCTCCTTAAGGGCTGCGGTTGAGGTTTTTCTTCCTCTTCTTCTAAACTATCAGAGCTGTTAGAGCTCTCCTCATCATTAGGCCCAACATGGTCTCTCTGTTCAGTCTTCTCAGGGGTAGGAGGCAACTGAACAACATCTTTTTCCTTTTCTTTTTCATTTGGTTGTAGCACAATAGGAGAAGATGTTAGCTCTCTGAAAATAACAATTCTACTATACAACACCTTACTAGTCACAGGATCCCAAAGCTTGTATCCTTTCACACCAGCACTGTATCTGATGAAAATACATTTAACAGCTTTGTTTTCCAACTTAGATCTTTTCTCCTTTGGAACATGTGCATAAGCTTCACAACCAAAAACATGAAGATGTCTAATTGAAGGCTTCTTACCAGACCACACCTCCATGGGTGTCTTACCAACAAGGGCTGATGTAGGAGATCTATTAACCAGATAGCAAGCAGTTGCCACAACTTCAGCCCAAAACCTTTGTTCTAAACTAGCTCCACTAAGTATACTCCTAGCCTTCTCCATCAGTGTCATGTTCATTCTCTCTACAACTCCATTTTGTTGTGGGGTATAAGGAGTTGTCTTATGCCTCTCGATACCTTGTTCTTTACAGAACTGTTCAAACTCTGCTGAGCAAAACTCACCACCATTGTTAGTTCTCACACACTTAATCTTCTTACTAGTCTGATTCTCTACAAGAGCTTTAAATTCCATGAACCGACTAAAGACTTGTGTCTTAATTTTAAAGAAATAAATCCATGTCCTTCTAATGTAATCATCTATGAAAGATACAAAAAATACAGACTTGGAGATTGAAGGAACTTTTACAGGACCAAATACATCAGAATGAATAAGATCCAAAACATCAGAAGATTTGTGAGAACTAGAGTAAAACTGAACATGATTTTTTTTACCATAGACACAGTGTTCACAGAAGTCGAACTCGAGATTGCAATCATTTAACCCCTCAATGAGATTTTTATTTTGTAGGGTTCTGAGACCCTTTTCACCAATGTGGCCAAATCTCATATGCCACAACATTGTCTTTTCTGCAGGAAGCTTACCTTCCAAAGTGTTTGCACTACCATCGGAACCAATAGCCATAGACTTCTTCACTGCTTGTTCAGATGGTGAGGATGAAGAATTATTACATAGAGGAATACATGCATCTAGCTGAAATAACGTACCTCTCCTAGTACCCCTTGCAAGCACTATCGATCCTCTCATCATCTTGCATCCTTCTTTCGAAAAAACAACTTGCACACCTACATCATTCAGCATACTTACAGATAATAGGTTTCATGCCAAACCTAGAATGTGCATAACTCTGTTGATTCCCTTTACTTGTCCATCAGGAAATTTGATAGTGACCCTTCCACATCCAACTATCTTTAGGTGAGAATCATCACCCAAGTACACCTTTCCACCATCAAACTCTTCATATTTTGAGAACCAATTTCGATGAGAGGTCATGTGGAAAGATGCACCTAAGTCAACCAACCACACATCATTAGATGCATGGGCTACCAAAGCTGCGATGAATGCATTGCCATCTTCTTGAGATCTTTCTGAAGCTGAATCTAAACCTTTCTTCTTCTTCTTCGGCTCTTTGCTTTCTTTACGGAAGTGCCCAGATTTATCATAGTTCCAACATTTTGCCTTGGACTTATTGGAAGTCTTTGACTTCCCACAGGATTTGGATCTACCCTTATTGTCAGACTTATTGTCATTTTTCTTCCCTCTTTCAGTGGATCTCCCACGAATAGTAAGGGCTTCTTTTTATAAAATGGAAGCCTTTCTCCGCATCTCCTCTGATAGCAGTGAAGACACCACATCATCCATTTTGAAGGTGGCTAATGTGCTTCCAAGAGCCATCACAAGATGGTCCCATGAATCTGGTAAAGAATACAAAAGTGTGTAGCAACGATCCTCCTCCTCTAACTTGACACTAGCTGATGTCAACTATGCAGCTAGCAGATTAAATGCATTAAAATGATCTGTTAAGGATCCACCTTCCTCCATTCATAGAGAGTAAAAATTCTTCCTCAGGAACAACTTGTTCACCAGAGATTTGGCCTGATACATAGCCGCAAGTCTTTCCCACAAACTATTTGCGGTTTTCTCATCTAGAACATTCAGAAGAACTACATTGGTTAAACAGAGTCTTATGAGACCCTTAGCTTTACGGTCTTTGATATCCCAATCTACTTGAGCTATACTTGTTGGTCTTGTAGCATTTGAAGTCACTTCCCATAGGTCACGATCTTCCAACATGTCTTCCATCTTGAGTTTCCACAACTTGAAATTAGTGCCATTAAATTTCTGCACCTCCATTCTTCCATATGATGAACTTGCCATCTCAATCTGCAAATAAGATTCAGAATGCTCTGCAAAAAACTCCCACTCAAACTTGAGATCAGCTCAAAAAACCCTACCCAACAACTAGGATCAAAAGTTGATCAAGCTCTGATACCACTTGTAAGGAAACTCAGGTACGGAAACAACTTCCTACGCTAATCTCTATAGGAGAGTATTGTGCAAATTCTTTTAAATCGTTACAATTTCAGATTCGTTAACTACTTTAACAAAGATATTGCAACCACATACCATACATACAGAAAAATAGAGAATGACACAATGATATACCCTAGGGAAACCTTTCGGTAAAAAACCCCAGCACTCCAAAACCTGCACAATGTATTCATCAAAACTATTACAGCCTACAATACACTTGCAATGCAAGTTCTTTCAGAAGATTTCTAAACCCTTGAAGACAAATCATGGCAGCATAAAATGTTCAAACAATACACTCGCATCACTACTCTTCACAACCCTAAAAAAGCTTATATCATGCGCTTCACTTTTTAGGGCTACTCCCAAACATAACCGTATTAGGGTTTTACCATTCTTGGAGAAAATAGGAACCCCAAGAAATTTTCTGGGGTGATGCCCCGAACTCCACGATTGGGGAAGAGTGTACAGTACTCAAATTTATCAGTTGCCACATGTCTTCACCTGTCATTGAATCTTCCTGACATAGCTCTTACGTGTCATAGGAATCCGTCATAACCATTTTAGCCATGATCTCCTTACACACAATTCAAGATGCCGACACATCAACATTATTTGCAAGAAATACATTTTACAAAACAAATAATAAGAATAGGTATTATCCAAGGTTGAGACACCTTATTCCTAACAGTATTTGGGAAGAAGATCTCATGTTGTAAGATCTCTCATTTTTTAATATTTTTCAAGTATTAATGTATGCCTTGTAAAGTATTTTGTCTTCTTTTTGTCTCCATGTTGTTATATTTTTGGTTATGAGTTGGTAAGGGTGGTGTGGCCCTTCATCAGTGGTATCAAAGCCATTGTGCCCTTCATCAGTCAAGATCTAAGAAAACTCCTCTCTTTGGAACCTCTCAAGTCAACCTTTTTGAAGATAGATTTAGATGGCGAAGGGTTTTCATGTCTTGAAAATGCAATGGTATTGTACCTGAAAAATTGTTGCAAGAAAAGTCCATGTCTTGAAGGTATTTTAGCGTTGTTAAAGATATTGGAATTGGGCCTTCAAATAAATTCCACTAGAGATTTAGATATTCTTCCTAAACTTTCACTTCCTTCAAGTGTTCCTTCTACCTCCATACCCTCTTCATTACCTTCATACAATGTCATTCCTTTTACATATTCTAATCCTCTTTCTATTGCTTCTAATCCTCCACCAACATCCTTACATTTTCCTTCCACCTCATATATTTTTTCTATTGCATCCAATATGTCTATGCCTACTATTGTGTCTCCTAATCCTAGCATTAGTAGCTTGGCTCAAACTGTCACCACTTTGTAACAAAAAGTGGCTCAATTCATTCAATCTAAGTACAACATCCCTACATGTGACATTGCTAATTCCTTTTCCTTAGATATAGTCTATGTTTTTGTCCTGCAACATATTGAGATACCTCATCTTGAGACTTATAATGGTAAGGATGACCCTGTGATTCATGTTAGGACTTTCCAAACTATATGTAGTGATTTCTCTCACGACTATAGGCTCATGGCTAAGTTGTCCACATGTACTTTTAGAGATAAAGCTTTGAAATGGTATTTCTCTTTACCTCCATATTCTATTAATTTATTTTAAATATTCGCTAATGATCTCATTTAGAAATTTCAAAATAATATTGGTCCTCAAATTTATTTGACTATTTTAATGCATTGTAAGAAAAGCGTTAAATAAAAAGTTAGTGACTTTATTGGTAGATTCAAACACTTGTATGCTCAAATTTCTTATCCTATGGCTAATCATGATATTCAATGTATTTTTATTTCTAATTTTCAAAAAGACATTAGAGATAAGATTCTCCTTTTGCAAAAAGACATTAGAGATAAGATTGTCCTTATCGAGTATACTTCATTTTCACACCTTTGCGCAGTGCTTCACCATTATCAGTTACAAGTGAGCCAAATTGAGAGCTCTACTCCAATGGCTCATGTTACTATTGATAAGAGTGATGGGACACCATTCATAAAAATTGCTTCTTCATATCAAACTTTTCCTTCCTTTGATCAAAATCTGCTTGACCCTTTGAAGGAAGTTAGTAAAAATAACAATATGCAAATGGATAAACATGATAAATCTGTTCATATTTTATATATTCTATTAATCTTGATATGGAAGATTATCTTGATGATGATGATTCTAATGCATATGTTAGTGATGATGAATATGAAAATATTAATATGGATTATGATTTTCCTAATATGATTTCTACGCAACTAACAATCACTCTTAGTGAAGATCATGTAGTGACTGCCACTAGAGTCCTTGGTTGGATCTGGCCTTGGTTCCTATTATGTTGGATGTTGTTCCTCTTGTGAGTTTCTCACCTTTCCCTAATATTTTAGACCAAGATGGGGATGGAACATGGTAAACTTGAAGTGGAGCTCTCTAGCATGGTAGTGTTTGTGTGTTCATGTTTTGTTTTCCCCCATGTTGTGCTCTTTGTTATATGTTTTGCCTAGATCACTTTAGATGATTCTTGCTACTTTGTTGGCACAAGGTGATAAAGTAATCAAACAAAGCATACATCTTATTCTATTTGTACCTCTATTCTTCTATTTTTTGTTACATGTTATGTTTTCTATGTGCTATTGTTCATATTTATTCCCTTGAATAGTCTACTTGGATGCTGGCAACATAGTAGCACCAATTCTTTTTGGTATATGTCTTGCTGGCCCCAAAAATACTCTTCTTCATACCTCTTGTGTGCCTTTCCCTCCATTGTGTTGTCATTCTACCTCCTTTGGGTAATAATGACATTTCATACTTGGCATAATATTACATATTATCATATGATCATACTGACCCCAAAGTTAGTGGATCCCTTAATGTTCTCTCTTTTGTCATGTGTTTATTTCTCTTGAATTATTCTCTCTTGGGGGCATTTCATAGTGGAAACTTTCTTCGTGGACACATGTACAATTTTGTTAAAGCCATTACTCTTGTTAAAGCATTTGCAATAACTTTAATGTGGGGGAATACACTTTTCCCACTTTTGTACACACACATGTTGATAATTTTGTTTCCTCTATCGAACTACTGACAATTCATGGGGGCTTGGTCATTTTCCTTTTGGATCTCTCTTTGGACTACTGACAGTCCAAGAGGCCCGATCCCCCTCTTTGGATTACTAATAGTCTAGGAGGCCTGATCATTATTTGATCCTTCTTTGTACTATTGACAGTCTGGGAAGCTTGATCTTCTTTTCAATCCCTTAAGGACACACACATCCTTATGCCTGGATTGTCTTTCTATTCTTCTTCTTGGGACATGGAGTTCCCTTGAGGATGAATCCTTTTTGATGAGTTGACTATCATGCAAAACACACTTGATACACCATTCAATTCATATTTGATGGGTTGAATAACATGCAATACACACTTTCTAGACCATTCAACACCATCTCTTGTTGCACCCCCCCTTCTTTTTCATGTATAATTCAGAATAAGGAACACAAACCTTATTGGGTAAGTTGGCTACACTTTCTTGTTAGTGAAATATCTCTTATTTTGGCTCTAGATGTGATGAAGACTCAAGTATATTGGGAGCTTAATGGTTTCTTTGTCTCCTTAGTCATGATGAGACTGAATCTTGATTTTTTATCTACTTTATCGTGAGTTTGAGGCAGCTCATACTTCTGCTAATGTGGGGGCTAAATGTACCATCTTAAAATAGATACACTCATTATTTAAGACCTTTTATCTCCCTTCCTTTACCGACTTTATGGACCATGGATGGATTTTTTCTTGATCCGCCTTTTCTCTTGTTCTGTCCCATATCTTCCACTTTCAACTATGTAGTCTTTGAAACCTTAGGGCTAACTCCCTATGGGCCAAACTTGAAATAGGTTGACCTAGTCAACCTATTCTGGAATAGGTCAACTAGGTTGATGTGTTCTAGAATAGGTTGACCAGTTCAACCTATTACCTAGGGATTTTAAATCTTGGGGTCAGTGTTGTCTCAGGGAAGTAAATTGCAAAATCAAGTGACCCAGTTGGCTTGCTTTGTTTTCCTGCCCAAAAACTAGCATAAAAGGAAGCCCAAGCACCTCATTTTGGCATCCATTGACATCCATTGAACATCCATCAATATCCATTGACATCCATTTTAAATCCATCAGCATTTTTTCTTGTCCCATTAGAGATCCATTATCATCCAACAATCACACGAGCAAGTTCAAGCATTCAAGTATTCATCAAGAATTCAAGATTCAAGGATCCTTTGTGAGCATTTCCTCTTAAGGGTCTAGAATTTTGTTGGTCATCAAGGGAGGTGATCTAGATTTGAGGCATTCATCATCTTCTTCATTGATGGATATTTACATCCATGGATCCATGATGTGATTTAAGTAGATCTATTGCATTTGTGGAGATTTATTACATCCGTCATTGCGAATTCATCATTTACAACATACAAGCATTAAAAAATCCTTATTGACAAGGGTTTCTACAAGAAAGGTGAATACTTGTATTTGCCTTGTTTCCTTACCATATTTACATTTAAATTTAAAGGTTGATTCCTCAATCTAGGGCTTGAACAAGGAAACCCCTCATCCACCCAAACCCCAAAATAAGTGTTTCTATGTGTAGGAGGGTAAGTGCACAAAGATGGGGGACCAAAAAGGGGGTATAAGATGCCACTTTTTTCTTGAAATCAGCAAACTCTGAACTTCAACAAGAAATTGAAGATATTTAGACTCAAAATTTTAAGATGCGAGAAAAACAAGAGTTGTAATACTATGAATCTAGTTCCTAAACTACTAACTTATTTTGAAAATGATGCAGATTAAGGTCCTCAAAAAGGGGGAGCACAAAAAGCGGTCCTATTTTTTGTAAAAAAACATAACATACCATCTGGTGTGCTCCCCCAAAAATGTTAACTTTTTTTTTGAATTTTTTTAATCATTTCGGTGAGAAGTTATCTAACACCACGTAGTTTATCCTGGAATTTTTTGGTAAATTTTTTATGAATTTACGAAGTGCACACATCTTGAAAACATGAAATTTATGTGTGCTCCCCATATAAATCATTTAAAACTAATCAAAAATCAATTTTTATTTTTTTTAAAAGTGTGTAGAATGGAGTCTAGTTTCTAAAAATGTAACTTGTTGCAAAATTCGATGAATGAGCCAAAATCTATGCCCAAAATACTACATGGTTTTTTACAAAAAATGAACATACACACAAAAGAAATTAGAGTTGAAAAACTTAACATAATCAGAATTCAAACTAAATTATATGCTTAGATAGCTAACACAGAGATCTGAAATATCACGTCGTCTGATTTTTACGTTCTTGAGCCATGAGTAAACTTGACGAGGAGCACATAAAAAAAGATGTCATTTTTTTGTATGTCTACTGGAAAACATGTCTCGGGCCTATTTCAATCATCCAAGCCTTTGGCTTGGATCTCCAAGGCAAATCTAAGCCTTAGGATTCTCTCTCTCTCTCTCGTACATATTCTCTCTCCCACCTTCCTACCCTCTCTCTCTCTCTCTCCACCTTCACACCCTCTATTTTTTCCATTATTACCCTCTTTCACCCCTCCCTCTCTCTCACACACATATTCTCTCTCCCACCTTCCTACCCTCTATATTCCCCCCTCTCTCTCTCTCTCTCTCTCTCTCTCTCTCTCTCTCTCTCTCTCTCTCTCTCTCTCTCTCTCTCTCTCTCTCTCTCTCTCTATCTATCTCTATCTTGCGTGCACACGCGCCACCTTTGTACCTTCTATATTTTACTTTATTACCCTCTTTCACCCCCTCTCTCTCTCTCTCACACACATTTTCTCTCACCCACCTTACTACCCTCTATATTTTCCCTTATTACCTTCTTTCACCCCTCTCTCTCTCTCTCTCTCTCTCTCTCTCTCTCTCTCTCTCTCTCTCCTTCCCCTCCTCTTGTACTCTCTCCATTCTCACTCCCTCTGCCTCTCTCTCTCTCTCTCTCTCTCTCTCTCTCTCTCTCTCTCTCTCTCTCTCTCTCTCTCTCTCTCTCTCTCTCTCTCTCTAACCTTCCCTTCTCTCTCTCCTACTCTCTCCCTTTCCCCCCTCTCTCTCTCTCTCTATCCTACTCTCTCACTTTCCCCTTCTCTATCTCTCCTTCCCCTTCTCTCTCTCTCTCTGACCTTCCCTTCTCTCTCTCTTACTCTCTCCCTTTCCCCCCCCTCTCTCTCTCTATCCTACTCTCTCACTTTCCCCTTCTCTCTCTCTCTCTCTCTCTCTCTCTCTCTCTCTCTCTCTCTCTCTTTGTGTGTGTGTGTGTGTGTGTGTTAGAAATAGGGAATACTAAGAGAGGTGGGTGAAACAATATTCTATAAACTTTTACCTTTTCTTAATTATGGATATAATAGATTATCTTGATACATGCATAACAGAGTAAACTAAAGAACATGCATAACAGTAAAGAAAATGATCTCATAACACATTATTCATTTTGGAGGAAACCCTAGCCAAGGGAAAACTCAGGTAGGGATGATACCCACAAAGATCCACTAATCAAAAGTCTCTTGTTAAGGATCTTGACCCTATTAGGATCTTGTTACATATATATAGTGTCTCAGTCCTAACTAAGGGACTTTAGGCCTTGTTAGAAGCCTCAACCCTGCTAAGAGTTGGTAGTACAAAATAAGATGATTACAAGATGAGCCCAAACAAGTAATGTATAATGATTATTGATTACAAAATAGGGAAAGGTACATAACCTTATACTACTTTCTTGGCTTTCATAAATTCACATCAATATCTTTTCACATATATATGTTCATCTATCTTTTGTCTTTTAGAATACAATTTTAACTTCTACTTCACATTTCATATGCCTTACATTTATACAAGGTATTAGGACTAATAACTCTTACAGTCAGGTTTACTAAACATAAAGAACTTTATAGAATACATTATAATATGTGCTGCCCAAGGGTTAACATCTAGGATATTGTCCCTTTATATGATTAAGACATTATTTTGATAAAAAAAATAATCCCTTAACTATTTACCAATTCTGTCTTCTTATTCTGTCTTGTTGGCTTAACACTGTCTTTTGTAAAACTGCAATAACTTCTTCTGTACATGTCGTACAGATTTGTTCTCTTAGGTGAGTCTTCAATAGGAATCATATTATCTATGTGGAAGTGCGCAAGCACTGAACTTACTCTAATCGACATCGCCAATCAAAACTATCTCTGGGTACACTAGGAAAATATTGGTTACGCTTAGACAAATTTTGCTCTGCACTTTGTCATACTTTCTTTCTGTTATATGTGGTCTTCACATAGATTATATGTTTACATAATGACAACATCTAGATATCTAACTCATCTAAATTGCCAACAATCTCCCCCTTTGTCATTGGTGGCAACATATGGGAAAATTGGCTAAGTCTCAAAAATTTCAAAATTGTGACCATTAGAAAAATTATATCTTCACTATCCTTATAATTCCATATATCTTATCTATACTCCCCCTAGGAATATACTTCCTTATCAATTTTCTGCTATCACTCCTCCTTTGACAACAATGACAAAAAAGGGTGCCAAAACTATGTTTGCAAAAATTTTGTCTACCTTGATTCAAAATTGCAGAGCCGGTAGGCTTACAACACAATCTACAAAGTTCACTTTTATGCTTTCTATCTCCTTCTCCCTTGCCTTCTTATGGAGTCTGCAACACTAAGTAGTGCACACAAACCATAAGATGTGATCTCACATGCTCAAAGATTTGCAAAGTTAAACTTCTCATAAGATATCTTTGATGAAAGACATTCTTTCAACTATCCTTCAATAATGCTTATTTTTTACTGAAATGTGCTCTCTTAGTAGAGCGAATCTTTTCAATTTCCTATCTTTTTCATCATTGAGAATCCTTATTTCATCATTTATTTTATTGATTCTTTTCTCAATATCTAGTTTCTTTACATTAGGGCTGGTTAATAGATTTACCTCTGATTGAATTTCAACCTCTTTTGCTCTAATCTTCTCAGTCACTTCAGATACATGGTTCTCTTTATATGTACACTATGTATACAGAGCTTTTCCTCTGTCCAAATTCCTTCTCAAATCTTTTATATAGACATCCAAATTACTAATGTCATTTCTGATATTTTGACTTATATTAAGAAACATTTTGGCCTCATAGGCTACCTGAGCCTTCACCATAGTAATATCTGACAAATTTGTGAATTCATTGGAAAATGTCTTCATCACTTCTCTGGCTTTAATTTGTGGATCTATCTTTGTTACTTAATTGTTCACAACACTCTGTAATTTCTCTGTTACTTCCCAGAGTAATCCTTCAAGGATTTTCACCTTCTTGTTTTTTCCAATTATCTTGTTCAAGCATGAGATCAATTCCATTTGATCATCATTATCAACTTCTTTTCTAATATCAACAAAAATAGATTCAATATGTGGTTTCTTTGCTGCAATCTCAGGGGTAGGACTGATTTCTACTTTTCTAGGTGTTTCTTTATGTCCTCGAATTTCTTCTTGTTTCTTTTCTTCTTTTCTTATTTCCTTCATTTCTTCTTCAATTGACCTGTCCTCCTCTTCCAAAGCTGAATTGTCAACAATATTCTCTAGGTGGCTAAAAGGATTTTCATCAGTGTTTAGTGTGATATTGGTTCCTTCCACATTCATGGATTCATCTTCACTGTTAATTGATGGTGGTGAAGAGGGACTCTTTTGATGTTCAGTTTCCATAGCTTGTTCTACTTGCTCTATTGCACTAGAGTGCTTTCCAACACTTGTTGTCATCACCTTGACTATTGGCTATTCAATTTCTTTATTTACTTCCTCATGATTACCTCCCATTATCAGGATTGTTCTTCTTTTTGTTCTCAAAAGGGTACCAAGTTCATTCATGATTTCTTTAAAGTGGTCTTCATTTCTAATGTCACAGAGCTTTCTTACAAAGTTCTCTCTGATTTTGTTATCTTCTTCAACTTCTCTCTTCTTCATGTTAACTAGCTTCTCAAATAAGTCATCAGGTATCTTTCCTTGAATTGTGTCAAATTTCTTATCTCCTAGGATCATATGTCTCACAATTGCATTCTCCAAGTTTAATCTCTTTGAATAGTTATAAAGATCATAATACTTGTTCATTTTAGAAAAGTTTGTCATTAATGATTTGATTATTCTCTTTCTCAATCTTAGGTTTCCATTTCTTCTTCTTCACTTCTGTGTCCTCATCATCTTTTATCTTTTCTATTTTCCTCTGTATAGGGCAACTATTTTCTTTTGTCTCTTGCTTGGTCTAGTAGCTAATTCGTTTACTCTTTTCCCTGGTGGAGTGGAAAAAGATCTTGTAGACTTCCTTATTTCTTGTTCCTCTTTCTCTAATTTCACTACATTCTGAAAATTTCTAGATTCATCTGCAACTTCTGATAGGGGTGGAATAGACAAAACTTTCTTTCGTCCAATATCTCTAAGTGTTGTTGTTGTATTCTTTGCAATTTGAAATTCATGTTTTGTCATACCTGTATCCTTTAGAATTTTCTTTATAGTGCTTTCTAATCTCTTCTTAGATTATTTTTCTTTTAGAATAGACTTTGTGGAGTTGAATTTCTCCTCTTAAGTCCCAAATCTATTATTGTTCACATCCAATTTACATTTCAACAATCTAGTTACATATTCTTCTGCTTCAACTTCAGAAATTTCATAACCAAGAGGGTCTATGAATTCTACTCTAGGTTCAACTACTTCAATGAAGGTAAAGTCAGTGTCAACCATAAACCATACTTCATTCTTATACTTTTCAATAATTGACTATGGGATTCTTGATCTGTTCTTCATCAAGTTCTGAAAAGTTTTGATCACCAAAACCGCACTCTCATTTACCTTGTCTATAAGGTGTCTCATGTATACTGTGTTGATTCTTTCTATTGTGGTCTTGCCATCATTCCAATCTTCACAAATAGTGTATGGGAATCTTCTCAACAAATGGAAAAACATATAAGTAATCAATGATGAGAATCTAAACTGGGAATTCTTAGTCTTCTTAATCTTCTCCAAGTTCTCAAACAACTAAATTCTCAAGATTTCACACATATCTACTTGCACTTTGTCAACACACATCAAATAGACTGCATGAATCATACCAGCTGCCATATCATCTTCTCTAGAATTAGCACAAAATTTAGATGTTAAGATCTTGCAAAGGTATCTAACATCATCTTGTTGAATCTTACTGATCACTATTCCTCTACCATTGTAAGTTGACTTAGTGTTATCTAGTACTATTTTTATCATATTCTTCTCATTTAGTAGTATAGCTCCAAATTTAGACAAATTGGTAACATCATAAATTAGGTTTGCTGTGATATCAATCACTCTGTCACCTAACCAAAACTTTCCATTATGAATTCTGCTCAAAATTAGCTTGGTGCATTCTTCATCATCAAATTCATATTGTAGAGAATACTTTATGATTTCGTTATCCTTCAAATGTTCAAACCCTACTCTCAATGGCATATCCTAATTGTATAGCTTTTTATACTCCTTAGTAAAATCACTATCACCGAGGGTTTCAAGTTTACATCCCAAATAGCTTCTAACATTCTCTAAATGTAAAACTTTGTCTAGTATGAATGATAATGCTAGTTTAGGGTCTTCTTCCAAGGGTTCTACTGGTTCCCTTTTAATCTTAGGTCTGATTTTATCTCTTACACTATGAACCAATGAAACATCCATATCTTCTACAAATTCTCTAACTGACTGATAGATTTTCTTAGTGAAATACCTTAATTCTGTGATTTAGGGATTGCATAGATCCAACACGAAATTGTTTCACCAAATCCTTGCAAATTGCTTTCAATTACTGGTGATTTTATCTCCTTGACACTTGTATTCACCTTAATGATCAAATAATACCAATCATAATCTTTTAACCTTTGAATCTTACAAGATTCTGACATCGCATTCAATTCTTTTGTTGCTTCTTTCCAAAAAGTTGTCCCTACTTACCTGCAAAACTTAAAACTTCTTGCGATCTCACATAATTTCATATTATCTTATGTGCTATTAACCATAGCATCACTACATCATATACTACCTTGCATTAACTTCACAAGACTCAATTCATCCTATGCTAACTTCTACTCTATCCTAAGTTCTTATTCTATTGCATTTTTTCATGAATTAAGTACTTTGAGATGGGTTAGGAAGAGATTCACACTTACTATCAGATACTTCACCTGTCTAATTACCTTTAGTGCTGAATGTGTCTCTTTGATTTGTGGCTTTAACAAATTTCACTTCTGAATTACTACAACATCCTCTTTGACTATTGCTTGAATTTTTATTTCTCCTTGTGTAACTTCTAGGGTTAGGGTTTCTCATGTTATTCATCTTGCAAAACCTTGTTGTATGACCAAACATGTTTCATATTTGACAGACTACTCCATTGTTCCATATCTCAGTCCTGACTGGTTGATTTGTGATTCGCAATTCTTGGCAATGTGTCCAAACTTGTTGCATCTATAACATACTACTCCATTTCTCCTATTCATATCTTCAGTAGGTCTCTTATCTACATGGTTAGTATCTCTAAAAATTCTACTATTATTATTATCATTGAAGTTAGGCTTGTTACATTCAATAGCTCTATGTCCAAAACCATGACAATCATTATAACAATAGCCATTAAGGGGTTTAAATTTCTTACCTGTACAATCTTTCTTCATATGACCAAAAGTATTACATATAAAGCATCTACCTTTAAATTCTTTTTGTGTACCTTTAGGTGATTCTTCTTCTTTAAGTATATCTTCATATTTTTTAGCTTCATCAGATTTCTTTTTATCTATGTTTTCTTTTAGAAACTTTTAGATCTGGTTCCTTTCTTTCTTCACTTACCTTAGATGAGTTAAATCCAAGACTAGTTTTATCATAGAATGGTTTTTGATAAGACATTTTTTCATCGATCTTCTCACTAGTGGAATATAGTCTCTCAAGTTGTTGCTTAGATTGAGTCAGTTCACCTTTCATTATTCTATTGTACTTTTCAAGTTCAGCATACTACAATTTTGTTTTCTCAAGTTCAGATGTCACTTTGCAAAGTTTAGATATCAGATCTTCTTTCTCAGATTTCAGATTTTCATTCTCAGATTTCAGATTTGCTTCATTCTTCCTATTTCCATCTTTCAAACTCAACTTCAAATTTTCTATCTTTAACTCATGTTTAAGCATCTCATTTTATTTTTCTAGATTATCATCACAATCTTCAATTTGAATTGTAGATTCCTTCACTGATTTCAGTTCTTCCAGCTTATTTTTTAGTTTCTCAATGAGATTATTTGCATCATCATATTTTCCTTTTAGAGTATCTCTTTCTGTAGAAAGTATATCAATCTATTCAAGAGCTTCTTCAAGATTCTTTTGTAGCCCATCCATATCCATAGAGATCTTACTCAAGCTGCTAGGCTTTTCTTGAATGATTCTTTTCCGAGTAACTAAGCTCTGATACCAATTGTTAGAAATAGGGAATACTAAGAGGGGGGGTGACTCAGTATTCTACAAACTTTTACTTTTTCCCAATTATGGATATAACAAATTATCTTGATACATGCATAATAGAGTAAACTAAAGAACATGCATAACAGTAAAGCAAATGAACTCACAACACATTGTTTGTTCTCGAGGAAACCCTAGCCAAGGGAAAACCCCAGTGGGGATGATACCCACAAAAATCCATTAATAAAAAGTATCCTATTAAGGATGTTGACCCTGTTAGGAGCCTATTACATATATATAGTGTTTCAGTCCTAATTAAGGGACTTTAGACCTTGTTAGAAGACTCAACCCTACTAAGAGTTGGTAGTACAAAATAAGATGATTACAAGATGAGCCCACTGCCCAAACAAGTAATGTACAATGATTAATGATTACAAAATAGGGAAAGGTACGTAACCTTATACTACTTGCTTGGATTTAACAACTTTGCATCAATATCTTTTCACATACATATGTTCATCTATCTTCTGTCTTTCACCTTACAATTTTAACTTCTACTTTGTATTTCATTTGCCTTACATTTATACAAGTTATTAGGACTAATAACTCTTACAGTTGGCTTTACTAAACATAATGCACTTTACCAAATACATTATAATATGTGCTGTCCAAGGCTTAACATCTAGGATTTCATCCCTTCATATGATTAAGACATTATTTTGATAAACAAAATAATCCCTTAACTATTTACCAATTCTGTCTTCTTATTCCGTCATGTCAGCTTAACACTTTCTCTGGTAAAGTTACAATAACTTCTTCCATACATGTCATACATACTTGCACTCTCAGGTAAGTATTCAATATGCATCATAGTATCTATGTTCAAGTGTGCAAGCACTAAACTTACTGCAATCAACATCACCAATCAAAACTGTCTCTGGGTACACTAGGAAAATACTACTTATGCTTAGACAATTTTTCTCTGCGCTATGTCATACTTGCTCTGTATTATATGTAGTCTTCACATAGATTATATGTTTCCATAATCACAACATCTAGATATCTAACTCAGCCAAATTTCCATCTCTCTCTCTCTCATCACTCTCTCTGACCTTCCCCTTCTCTTTCTCTTACTCTCTCTCTCTCTCTCTCTCTCTCTCTCTCTCTCTCTCTCTCTCTCTCTCTCTCTCTCTCTCTCTCTCTCCCCCCCCCCTTATCACTCTCTGAACTTCCCCTTCTCTCTCTCATACTCTTTCCATATCAAACAGAAAATTCATTCATTTAGCAACAACTCTTTACTCCAATGTCCCCTCAAGGACTTATCTTCTAGGCTACCCCAAGTGTACCTAGTTCCTCCTTGTCACCATATCTTCACCCAAGGTCTCAACCTTCATTCCAACTTCATGAAACATCTTCTCATAGCCTTTCCACCATGTTCCATCCATTCATTCAATCTGGACAACTAATCACTTACCCAACATTCACATCTAGCCCTTAAAGCTAATAGCCCTCACCAGTCACTATTTTGGCTTTTCCTCCAATATTCTCCAAACAACTAGGGAAACCAAAACATGATTAAGATACCCTTTTAGGATCTATACAACTTCCCTAAGTTTCAATATCAACTCCTTTGGACCATACCCAAGATCCAATACCCCTAGCCTATCATCACTAGGCCTAATTCTCCACTTTTACACAACAACCCCTAACTCCACTTGCTCCCAAGACTCAAAAGGATAAAATAGTCCTTCTAGGGGTTGAGAAAAAACACATTTCCAACTCACCAAATCTCCACCCTTCACTTACCTTGTTTGCCACCAAACCCTTGATTCTAGGGTCACACCATGAGGGTTTGATCCACAAGATCACTCCAATCCACTCCAGACCAAAATAATTGCATAAAAACCTCACTATAGATCCCCTTATAGGTAATCCATCACCAAATCCCTTCAATCATGAAGCAAATAATCTTCCAACATGATTGGTGTCTATTCAGGCTTGTTCACTATCAGCGACTTCACTGGTTATGTGATTCTTCCACTTCATTTCACTATCTCCTACATTAGCTTAATAAATACAAGGATTATATAATACATGTTGTTCTCTCCCACCAAATACAGACACCATAGAGGGTGGGAGAGCTATCTCAAAAAAAACTTCAAAACACAAGATTTGACTATGTTTAACCAGTCACTGTTCCCAAGTACACCAGTGAGGTTATTTCAACTTAAACACTATAACATAAAGAATTAAATGTGTGATAAATATAGACAACAAGTTCCTCAAGATCCCTACATTATGATCAATTCAAAATCAAACTCAAATCACCATTTTAATATACTGGTTATGACTGTACCCCGTGTAACAGTGTATGGATTTGCAGTGAAAATTTGCTTGTTATTGATTTGAAAAATTCTTTACATTTCTCTTTGGTCCACCACCATCTCTACATGTCTTTTAGACACTCGACCACCTTCCACTAAATAGCCAAACAAGGCCAATAACCACTGTCTAACCGCAACAGTCAGTTATCTGACTGTTACCAATTAGTTACAAACTGAAAAATTATTGTCTAAGCTGACACAAAGTGTCAACTTCGACAACTTACAATACTTTATGCCTTTATTAAATTTCCCTAACATTTTTATAGGTTTCTAACTTCATTAAGCCTTCTAAATACACCTAACTCCCTTCAAAACCCTTAGACTCCCTTACAAGCCTTACTAGGCCTAAATTGCCAACATGGAAAATTATAACTTTGGGCACTCTTTGGTGCTTTCACACTATTTAATTGGTCTTAGAGACCATATTACATTGGTCCAAGACCTTATAGGCATTCAGATCAAATAACTAGAAAATGATCCCTCATGAGCCTCCTAGGTACATGTGGTGCAGGGGCACCAAGATCAAAGGCAAGAGCTATGGAGTGCATGAGGGTCTATGGTGGATCCTTAGGTGGATAGGAAGACAAATGGCCTTCAAGGGTCATTAAAACATGTAATAAGAATTCTCACGGTCTTGAAATCTTATTTTGATCACATTGTAATCAAAGCTTTAATGTAAGCCTTAATGGCATTATTGAGTCTAAAAGGTACCTAGGGGTCACTAGGAATGGATTTGGATTGATCCTAGGTTAGGGGTGGATAGAAATGACCTATAAAGGTCTTGAATAATGTAATAAGGCTATCAAAGCCTCTAAAAGATGTAAAAGGCACTAAAAGTGCAATATTTTGTAAAATTGCCAACATTGGCAATATAAGCCAAAATGGGCTTAATGGAGTCATGTAGGGGGTTCAAAGGGTAGATATGAGTTTTTTTTTGTGTTTAAGAAGGTCTCAAATGACCATATTAATGTAATGGGATAGTCATGTAGCAAGGAAGATCAAAAACTTGTCAATTGACAACTAAAAGTGTCAATTTGACAACAAAATAAGGTGATTAATGCACAAAGGTGGTTAGAGGGGTAGTTAGAGAGGTTTCATTTGGTTTTTAGAATCTAAATGAGTTTAAAACCTCATTACCGTGTGTGGGAGACAAGTTTGGGTGGTCGAAACTATTTGGTAATGTAAGAGTTTTGAAGTTTGAGCAATGAATGCATTGTTTTCCCTGAAATTTTGATAAAAAATCTGAACTTGTAACTGCTGTAACTTCATTTTTACAGTACCTTTTGATCTGATTCTTTTTGGAGGTGATAGGGAAATGTTTTAAATTTCATTTGGCATTGTTATGAATGTTTAATCAATCATTTTTTATTTTTTATATTGACTGTCCTAAAATTTGTTGTAGGTGACAGTTTAAGAGGGGTTTGAGAGTCATTTTGTGAATCTGACCCATTCTACTTTATGTGGTTACTGTGGCTTGTGGAATGGGTCAAGAATATTGTAAAATATGTTCTTTAATCATTCATGTGCAGGGAAGAACCTGGAATTGAGTTTTTTATACCCAAGGGTGTGGGATTGAGTGAGAAAGAGCGCATAAAAAGGGGTATGTGATTGCTCCAAAGGTGGATTTAGTGTTTTCTCCAAACAAGAGTTGCATTTTATGCTGGAAGTCATCTAATATAACCAAAGTGAAGGTGTTTGAACCATTTTGGGGTTCTAGAGACGTTGAGAAGTAAGATTTCTAGAAAGCCCTAGGGTAAAGGGGCTAGAAAGGAGGGTTTTGTAAAAACCATTGTAGAGTTGATCAAATGACAAAAAAAATTAAAGAATCTTTGCATTTGAGACATGTATTAAGACTGTTTTGAGTTGTTAGGGTCCCAGGGAGGAGGGATATAGGAGATGCTTTGTAAATGGCCTCAAACTAGGCCTAGTTGGCAGACTGAATAGCCAGTTTTGAGAGATATTTCCTAAAACAAGTATATTTGATTTTGAGGTATGTTGTAGAGTGGGAAAAAAGGTATTTTAATCACCTAATATTTTTTGAGGTTCCGGGGGAAAGTTTGGAGAAAACAGCAAATTAGTGACTGGCAAGGGCTAGTTGGAACAAACCTAGAATAGGCAAAACTGTGAAAGTGGAAGAGATGAGTTGCTGAGAGTGTGTAAGGAGTTGGAACATGTTAGATGGGATATTTTGAGATGATACAAGGTGTTGGGGTCATGGTATGAAGTCAAGGATGAGTTTTGGTATGTTGGTGGCATTAGGTACACTAGGTGCTTTTGGTAACCTTGGAGGGTATTTGAGTTTGAATAGATTGGAGTGGGACAATGAGGTGATGAACTCATGAGCATGGTTGTGAAAGTGATCTACCAAGTCAGAGAACTCCATTTGATCCTTGAGTAGGACTGATTCCTTGAGTTGATTCCAAGTTATATTGTTGAATCCTCTAGTTGAGTTAGCCTATTTTGAGGGGATAGTGGAGGGCTCTGCATCAAGTGGTATCAGAGCACAGTAAAAGATCTAGTTGCTGATGGTTTGGGGTGAAGATCTGAGATTTTGAAGACCAAGAGTCCTTTGTTGATGCTTGGAGTTGAATCATCCTCCAGGAGTGTTCCAAAGTGGTGATTCCAAGTCGGATAGATCTTGGATTGAAGGTGGCTTCTAAGGTTGTTGTTTGAAGAAGGTTGATAGTAGGTCATCATGGCAGGGAATGAAGATGAAAAGTATATTCAGAGGTCATCCATATTCAAGACACAATGCAAATGCAAAGGTAAGATATGTAGGGTTGTTGTTTCTAATGGTACTCTCACTAATCTTGTTTCAGATGAATTGATTTCTAAGCTGAATATTGAAAAGATAGCACATGGTACACCTTATAGAGTGTATGGAATGAATGATGATCAGTGGGTTGATGTCAAAGAACAAGCATATATTTCTTTCAATATTGGTCCATATTGTGATAGTATCCTATGTGATGTTATGCCTTTGGGTGATTGTCATGTAATTTTGGGTAGAGTGTGGCAAAGGGATGTTAGATCCTTGTATGATGGTAGAAAAAATACTTATGTTATTAATAAGAATGGAAAAGAGTTTGTTATGAGTTCATTGCAGGATGATAAGATTACATGGGGAATGTCAAGGACATGGTTGATGGGAAGAAGAGAGTTCCTAAGGTGTAAGGAACATGAAGGCAAAGAGAAAATACCGAAGAGGAGTGATGGTGCTTTGGAACAAGTAGCCATCAAGGATGAAATCAAGGTACGTGGTCCATCTAATGGACAAGAGGAAGGGTTGCAGCATATAGGTTGCAAGGATGAGAGTGAATATCATGATAACAAGGTTCAACGATGCAAAATAGAGGTCAAGAATGAATTTGCTGATAAAGACAAAAAGGAAGGAGCAAAGCTTGACGAAGAAAGAATGATAATGATTGGTACTATTCTATGTCCATTGAAGATTGGGCAAAATTTTTTCTCAAAGACGGCCATGAAGGAGAATGGGAAGATAGACACTAAGAAGAAGGTGAAAGGACAAGGAAAATGGCAAATTGATGATGATAAGTTTCTGACAGGGGCAGAGGTGTGTAAACATGGTGAAACTGAAGATGAAGGCAGCATAAGGATGATGGGTCATGTGAAGACCAGTTCAAGCATGTGTATAGGGGCAGCCTATACTAGTATGAAGATATTATTATGTTTTTTGTTACTAAGTTTGTTTGTGTTGCAGGTATATCCTATTGTGGTGCAGGTTTATGGCATGATGGAGTTGACAAAGTTGTGTCAAAGTCAAATAGCAACAAGGCTATGTTATGGCCTTTTCTTTATAATGATGTGGTCTCTAGATCTGAAACATAAGAAGAAGAAAAGAAGATGTAGAAGGAAAGTACAGGGAACACACCTCCAAAAGGTGTATGAGAACTTGGATAATCAGTGTGGACAGAAAATGGCAAGCATGGATGGGCATGGAAAGGATAAAGATACTGTTGCAAGGCATTCAAAAAAGCAAGCAAGCATGGAGCAGCCCAAGAGTAAGTACAAATGTGCAAGAGGCATGAGGAGACATGGAGATTCAGTTGGCAAAGTTTTTTTTGCAGACCATTCCAAGAGGACTTGGAACAATTTCAAAGTCGAGGAGTATGGTGCAGGGGCACCAAGATCAAAGGCAAGAGCTATGGAGTGCATGAGGGTCTATGGTGGATCCTTAGGTGGATAGGAAGACAAATGGCCTTCAAGGGTCATTAAAACATGTAATAAGAATTCTCACGGTCTTGAAATCTTATTTTGATCACATTGTAATCAAAGCTTTAATGTAAGCCTTAATGGCATTATTGAGTCTAAAAGGTACCTAGGGGTCACTAGGAATGGATTTGGATTGATCCTAGGTTAGGGGTGGATAGAAATGACCTATAAAGGTCTTGAATAATGTAATAAGGCTATCAAAGCCTCTAAAAGATGTAAAAGGCACTAAAAGTGCAATATTTTGTAAAATTGCCAACATTGGCAATATAAGCCAAAATGAGCTTAATGGAGTCATGTAGGGGGTTCAAAGGGTAGATATGAGTTTTTTTTTGTGTTTAAGAAGGTCTCAAATGACCATATTAATGTAATGGGATAGTCATGTAGCAAGGAAGATCAAAAACTTGTCAATTGACAACTAAAAGTGTCAATTTGACAACAAAATAAGGTGATTAATGCACAAAGGTGGTTAGAGGGGTAGTTAGAGAGGTTTCATTTGGTTTTTAGAATCTAAATGAGTTTAAAACCTCATTACCATGTGTGGGAGACAAGTTTGGGTGGTCGAAACTGTTTGGTGATGTAAGAGTTTTGAAGTTTGAGCAATGAATGCATTGTTTTCCCTGAAATTTTGATCAAAAATCTGAACTTGTAACTGCTGTAACTTCATTTTTACAGTACCTTTTGATCTGATTATTTTTGGAGGTGATAGGGAAATGTTTTAAATTTCATTTGTCATTGTTATGAAGGTTTAATCAATCATTTTGTATTTTTTATATTGACTGTCCTAAAATTTGTTGTAGTTGACAGTTTAAGAGGGGTTTGAGAGTCATTTTGTGAATCTGACCCATTCTACTTTATGTGGTTACTGTGGCTTGTGGAATGGGTCAGGAATATTGTAAAATATGTTCTTTAATCATTCATGTGCAGGGAAGAACCTGGAGTTGAGTTTTTGATACCCAAGGGTGTGGGATTGAGTGAGAAAGAGCGCATAAAAAGGGGTATGTGATTGCTCCAAAGGTGGATTTAGTGTTTTCTCCAAACAAGAGTTGCATTTTATGCTGGAAGTCATCTAATATAACCAAATTGAATGTGTTTGAACCATTTTGGGGTTCTAGAGATGTTGAGAAGTAAGATTTCTAGAAAGCCCTAGGGTAAAGGGGCTAGAAAGGAGGGTTTTGTAAAAACCATTGTAGAGTTGATCAAATGACAAAAAAAATTAAAGAATCTTTTCATTTGAGACATGTATTAAGACTTTTTTGAGCTTTTAGGGTCCCAGGGAGGAGGGATATAGGAGATGCTTTGTAAATGGCCTCAAACTAGGCCTAGTTGGCAGACTGAATAGCCAGTTTTGAGAGATATTTCCCAAAACAAGTATATTTGATTTTGAGGTATGTTTTAGAGTGGGAAAAAAGTTATTTTAATCACCTAATATTTTGTGAGGTTCCGTGGGAAATTTTGGAGAAAACAGCAAATTAGTGACTGGCAAGGGCTAGTTGGAACAAACGTAGAATAGGCAAAACTGTGAAAGTGGAAGAGATGAGTTGCTGAGAGTGTGTAAGGAGTTGGAACATGTTAGATGGGATATTTTGAGATGATACAAGGTGTTGGGGTCATGGTATGAAGTCAAGGACGAGTTTTGGTGTGTTGGTGGCATTAGGTACACTAGGTGCTTTTGGTAACCTTGGAGGGTATTTGAGTTTGAATAGATTGGAGTGGGACAATGAGGTGATGAACTCATGAGCATGGTTTTGAAAGTGATCTACCAAGTTAGAGAACTCCATTTGATCCTTGAGTAGGACCGATTCCTTGAGTTGATTCCAAGTTATATTGTTGAATCCTCTAGTTGAGTAAGCCTATTTTGAGGGGATAGTGGAGGGCTCTGCATCAACATGTCAACTTTATAATGCCCTTAATTTCATTACATGCCTTTATAGTTTAGGCTTATTACATCCAAAACATCAAATACAAAATTGATCATAGATCCAATTGCATTGAACTCTTTTTCCTTCACGAGTCTAAATGACTCTTCTCTCATGCTTTTTCCAGGGTGCCCTACACCACTCTCTCTCTCTCTCTCTCTCTCCTTCCTTTTTCTTGTTTTGCATAGGGCGCACACCCTATTTAAGAGTATGCATAACACTTTTTTGTTTTGTATAGGGCGCACGCCCTATAGCGCACTTGCGCTATGAAAAACTAAAACAAACGGTCTTCTTTGCCAAGGATCTCATGAAAGAGGCCCACTTTTTCTGTATGATGTCTAAGTTCAGCGTGTTATTCGACAATTATTTGCTTTTCATGGTGTTGATAGTGACAAAGAAGCATATTCAATCAATTTGCACCATCTTTTTGTTTAAAAATCAACATTGAATTGTGAAATTCAATTATTATCACCAAAATTTATCGATTGAGGTAAGTTTTTTTTTTTTTTTTTACATGTCAAATGTGAATAAAGAGTGTTTTGGTTTATAATTGGTATGATATAGACTTGTTCAATACATAATTTGATATTATTATAATGAATTTATATTATAATTTTTCATATTGTAATATGTTTGGATCCATCCCCAAGTGACAAAAAATACATAAAGGGGATGGATCAATGAATTTACATCTTTAACCAATGCACAAACTTTGCTTATACAGGACAGTCAAAACAAATAGAAGTTAAAACCCTAAAAAATGATTTAAATTTACTAAAAAACAATTTAAAACATCCTTCCACTACCACATGAATGAAATTAGATCAAATACTCATCAAAACAATCTCAAATTTGCAAGAAATCAGATTTTTATTGCCAAAATCTGAACCATCCCATACAAAAATAGATTTATGTTTGTTCTCCCCCCATTCTCTTAGTTTTAAAGGCTTAAATAAACTCCTTTTAACCTCCCAAACCAAATCAAATTAGTTGGATATGCTAACAAATAAAACTAAACTTATTTTTAGAGTTTCCCTCCTAATCTAGAGTGACCGTTTGAATTTTAATATTCAAATTTGCAAACATAATCAAATAAACTCCTAAAAACTCTTAACTTTGGATTTTATTCTTTTACGATCCAAATGACCTATCTAAACCATAAAAATTACTCTAAGACCTAATTCCAACCATCTAGGCCCATTATGCCAATACAGGCATTCAACTATCTATTACATCCATTTTGTCATTTTCAAGCCTTTATAATTTTAGGCCTTGTTTATTACATAAAATGGCTTTACATGCCATGTTACATCATATAAAATGACCCCTGGTCATGTTCTTCACTCTATCCTCCTTAGGTCCTCCAGGTGACCCTCGTGTGTTCTTAGGTGCCCCTGCACCATAATGTCCTCAATGGACTAAAAAATCTTGTTTGTAAATGTACCAATATTGTCCAGGCTTAAATTATGTTTTAAGAGTCTACGATGGGTCATGGGATAAATACAAGGCATTAGGAATCATTTAGAAAGGGTTAATTATACAGTGAGGGTTGTTAGAAATAGGGAATACTGAGAGGGGGGTGTGAATCAGTATTCTACAAACATTTTCTTTTGCCCAATTATGGATATAATAGATTACTTTTGTACATACAAAACATAAGAAGCTAATTAACATGCATAGCAGTAAATGTAAAGAACTCATAACACATGATATGTTCTCGAGGAAACCCTAGCCAAGGGAAAACCCCGGTGGGGATGGTAGCCACAAAGACCCACTAATCAAAAGTATCCTGTTAAGGATGTTGACCCTGTTAGGAGCCTATTACAATCATATAGTGTATCAGTCCTGGTTAAGGGACTATAGGCCTTGTTAGAAGCCTCAACCCTGTTAGGAGTTGTCTACACAAAACTTGATTACCAGATGAGCCCACTGCCCAAACAAGTAATATACAATGTATACTGATTACAATATAGTGCTGCTTATAGCTTCACATCAATATCTCTGCTGCTCTTACATTCACATCATATCACTATTACATTTACTTCATCACTTTTCTTGTTACTTCTCTTTCATACTATTACATTATTACATCTTTATACAAGTTATTTAAGGTTAATAACTTTACATGGTCGGCTTCAAAAAATTTATCCAAGGGTTAACATCTAGGATGTCATCCTTTTATAATATTAAGTCATTATTTTGAAAAGCAAAATAATCACTTAACTCTTTTACCAATTCTACCTTCATATTCTATCCTGTTGGCTTAACTCTATCTTCAGTAAACTATCATAACTAATTCCGTACAAGCCATACTATTTTGTGCACTAATATGGGATATCCTTACACATCATAGAGTCTATGTTCAACTGCGCAAACACTGAAACTTCTCCAGTGAACGTCGCCAACAAAAACTGTATCAGGTACTCTGTGAAAAATACTTTCTCACACTTAGACAAATTTTTTTTGCGATCTTCCATACTTGCTTTCTACCTTATGTGATCTTCATGAGGATCATATGTTGCCATAATGACAACATCTATGTACTTACTACAGCCAAATTTCCAACAAGGGTTTGATCTTTACACCCTCCAATGGATTGTTCATGATCTCTCCTTTTCAAGATTGAGTCTCTAAACATGGTAGACTCCTCTCCAAGTCTTAATTCAAGTTTCCCAAACCCCTATCTCTCTCCCAAATGCTACCTCAATCCAGGCCTCCTAACCGGGCTTGTCTTTTCTCGCCTGGGGCCTATATGTAAAGACACTTCCCCTACATTTCATGCCATAAAAATACATATTTACAATGGTTATACAATACCCTAACATAATCCAAATAAAATCAGTGATCTTTGTGGGGTCATATCTTGGAGCTCATATGAGGTAGCATCGACCTGTCAATTGTTATAGGATCATGTTTTTGGAGCCTACAATAACCTATCTCAGTTTTTATAGATTCAAGTTCATTTATATTTGGAAACACATTCTTGGTCGATGTCAGAACTCACAATGTTCCTCAGTTCAAATGGCCAATGTTGCGTATCCTTCCAACCGTCGGTCATAGCAACAAACCATCTATTCCAATAGCTCTGAATGGCTAGATAAACGCTAATGGAAACCTTGTTCACCACGCATAGTTGTACTAAATCATCATCTCTGCATTGGTACTCAATCTAGAAACCCTCTCTAGAAAATCTCCACATCTACTGCAAATCTCCACAAAAATCCCTGCTTGCCTCCACTACATATACGTCCTCTCAGTATCTAAAAGCTCTCCATCATTGATTCCCATCATTTTTCACCATCTCCATGGACTAAGACCTTAAATTACTGAGATTCTCTTTGTTTCGAGAATAGTTTAACATTCTCTACTTAACATTCTCCATGGACTGAGACCTTAAATTACTGAGATTCTCTTTCAAAATAGTCATAAAAATTATAATACTTGTTCATCTTAGTAAAGTCTCCATTTTGTATAATTTCTTCATTTACTCTCTCTATTCTGGGTTTCCATGACGTTCACTATAGAATCATCATCCTTAATTTTTGCAACTCTTCTAGGGACTAGTGGGAGTACAACTTTTTGTCTCTTTCCTGGTCAAGTAGCACTCTCCTTCATTCTCTTGCTAGGTGTGGAAGACGAGGGTCTTGTTACTTGTTCATTTTTTGGTTCCCCAATTTTCACCTTTACTTGTATATGTTCCTATGGTTCTGCACAATACCTCACTCTGTCTGATTGTCGCTGCTATCTTCTTTGCAATATCAAATTCTTGTTCTATCAAACTAGTGTCCTTCAATATCTTCTTAATAGTATTGTCCACTCTTTTCTTAGATTGCTTCTCTTCTTTTAGGGCTTTTTCTGAATTGAAATTCTCTCCATATGTTCCAAATCTATTTCATTAGGTGTCCAATTTAATCTTTAGTAATCTGCTCACATAACCTTCAATCTCTGCTTTAGAAATATCATAGCCAAGAGGGTCTATGAACTCTAATCTAGGTTCCACTACTTCAATGTAAGTAAAATCAGTGTCAACCATAAAGCATATATCATCTTTACACTTCTCCACAAGAGATTGTGGAATCCTTGATCTGCTAGATACTTTATTCTGAAATGTCTTCAAAAATAACTTAATATTTTCATCAACTTTATCCATAACATGCCTCATGTATACTATGTTAATTCTTTCCATAGTGTTCTGACCATCATTCCAATCATTTGCAACTGTGTAGGGAAATCTTCTTAACAAGTGGAAAAACATGTAGGTGATCAAAGAAGAAAATCTAAAATGTGTATACTTTGCTTTCTTAATCTTCTCCAAATTCTCAAATAACTAGATTCTCAATATCTCACACATATCAATAGGTTTCTTCTCAACACACATCAAATATGCAATATGTACCATTCCAGCTACCATGTCATCTTCTCTAGAACTTCCACAAAACTTAGTAGTCAAAATCTTACACAAATACCTTACATCATCTTGTTTTATCTTGCTAATAACAATACCTCTACCATTGTATGATGAATCTATAT
The DNA here is from genome assembly GCA_027943335.1 of Chamaecyparis obtusa. Taxonomy (NCBI): domain Eukaryota; kingdom Viridiplantae; phylum Streptophyta; class Pinopsida; order Cupressales; family Cupressaceae; genus Chamaecyparis; species Chamaecyparis obtusa. The sequence goes on along the minus strand of BSBK01010186.1, from coordinate 77,294 downwards.
TATCAATCACTATTTTCCTCATGTTCTTTTCATTTAAGGGAATAGCACCCACTTTTGATAAACCAGTGACATCATGAATTAGATCAGTAATAATGTCAATTACTCTATCCTCAACCAAATCTTCCCATCATGAATTCTGCTCAAGATAATTTTAGTGCATTCATCATCATTAAATTCATACTTCATTGAATACCTAATGATCTCATTGTCTTGCAAATGTTCATAACCTAGTTTCAATGTCATGTCCTAATTATAAATCTTCTGATACTCAATAGTAAAATCACTATCACTTAGGGTTTCAAACTTGCATCCAAGATAACCTTTTACATTCTCCAAATGCAAAACTCTATCTGGTACGGATGATAGGGCTAAACTAGCATCATCTTCTAAGGGTTCAATTGGATCTCTTTTCAATTTAGGTCTATTCATATCTCTGATATTATGAATTAAAGATACATCCATGATTCATTCTGATTCTTACACTGGTTCAAAGATCTAGTCGGATAAATACCTCAAATTCACAAACTTAGGGCTTCCGCAGATTCGGCGCTTCAAACTTTCATCAAATCACTACAAAATGCTTCCAAACTCCATTCTTTGTTCTTCAAATCACTTCAATTCGCTTTGTTAATCAAATAACATCAATTATAATCTTTTATTGCTTCACATTTACTCCAATCTAACATTGCATTCAATTCTTTTGCCACTCTTTTCAAAAAGCTTATTCTGTTTAACCTGCAAAACTCAAAACTTCTTGCGACCTCACAAAACATAATATTTATTTTTGCACACTTAACCATGGTATTATTACATCATAACAAACCTTCATCTAACTATCCAAAACTTAACTCATCAAGAATCTACTTCTACACTAATTCTAAGTTCCTAATCTACTGAAATTTACATAATTCAGGTGCTTAAAGAAAGTTCAGGTAAGGATTCATTCTTACCATCAGATACTTCACCTTTCTGATTACGTTCAATTTTGAATATGCCTTCTTGATCTGTGCCTTTAACAAACTTTACTTCATCTTCATTACTACAGCAACCTTTTTCTCTGTTTTCTGCATTTTCATTCCTTCTTGCATGATTTCTAGGGTTAGGATGATAACCTCCATTGTTCATTCTACAAAACTTTGCTATGTGTCCAATCTTGTTACATATCTGACAAACAATTCCATTGGTTCCATATCTCAGTCCTTGCTGATTAATCTATGACCTGCAATTTCTAGCAATGTGTCCAATCTTGTTGCATCTATAACATACTACTCCATTTCTTTTGTTCATATCTTCAATAGTTCTCTTACCTGCATTGTTAGTATTCCTAAACATTCTACCATTATAATTGTTCTCAATAACTTTAGTTCTTCTACATTCAATAGCTCTATGTCCAAAACTATGACAATAATAACAATAACCATTAAGAGGTTTAAATTGTTTACCTGTGCAATCTTTCTTCATATGACCAATAGTATTATAAGAAAAACATTTACCTTTGAATTTTCTTTGCATACCTTTGGGTGATTCTTCTTGCTTCAGTGATTCTTCTCCTTTAGGTGGTTCTTCTCCTTTAGGTGTGTCTTCAGGTTTGTTGATCTCTTCTGACTTCTTTTCATCTAATCTTTCAGATTTTTTCAGATCTAATTCCTTGCTTTCATCATTTGTTCTGAATATATTAAATCCAAGTCCAGTCTTATCATAGGATGGTTTTCCATAAGATACTTGTTCTTCAATCTTCTCACTATTTGAATATAGCCTCTCAAGTTGTTGTTTGGATTGAGTCAATTCACCTTTCACAATCTTATTATATTTCTCAAGTTCAGCATACTGCAAATTTACTTTTTCACATTCAGATGCTACTTTGCCAAGTTTAGATCTCAGATCTTCATTCTCAATTTTCAATCTTTCATTATCAGATCTCAGATTTCCATCTTTCATACTAAGCTTCAAATTTGCTATCTTCAGTTCATGCTTAAGGATCACATTTTCTCTTTCTAAATTGTCATCACAATCTTCAATAAGAACTTCAGATTCCTTCTCAGATTTCATATCTTCAATCTTGCCTTTCAGTTTCTCAATAAGGTTCTTTGCATCATCATATTTTCTTTTCAGAGTGTTTCTTTCATCAATAAGCATATCAATCTGTTCAAGAGCTTCTTCAAGATTCTTCTGTAACTGATCCATATCCATAGAGATCTTACTCAAGCTGCTAGGCTTTCCTTAAATGATTTTTCTCCGAGTAACTAAGCTCTAATACCAATTGTTAGAAATAGGGAATACTGAGAGGGGGGGTGAATCAGTATTCTACAAACTTTTTCTTTTTCCCAATTATGGATATAATAGATTACTTTTGTACATACAAAACATAAGAAGCTAATTAACATGCATAGCAGTAAATGTAAAGAACTCATAACACATGATATGTTCTCGAGGAAACCCTGGCCAAGGGAAAACCCTGGCGGGGATGGTACCCACAAAGATCCACTAATCAAAAGTATCTTGTTAAGGATGTTGACCCTATTAGGAGCCTATTACAATCATATAGTGTATCAGTCCTGGTTAAGGGACTATAGGCCTTGTTAGAAGCCTCAACCCTGTTAAGAGTTGTCTACACAAACCCTGATTACCAGATGAGCCCACTACCCAAACAAGTAATATACAATGTATACTAATTACAATATAGTGCTGCTTATAGCTTCGCATCAATATCTATGTTGCTCTTACATTCACACCATATCACTATTACATTTACTTCATCACTTTTCTTGTTACTTCTCTTTCATACTATTACATTATTACATCTTTATACAAGTTATTAAGGTTAATAACTTTACATGGTCAGCTTCCAAAACTTTATACAAGGGTTAACATCTAGGATGTCATCCCTTTATAATATTAAGTCATTATTTTGACATGAAAAATAATCACTTAACTCTTTTACCAATTTTGCCTTCATATTCTATCACGTCAGCTTAACTCTATCTTCAGTAAAATTGTCATAACTAATTCCGTACAAGCCATACTATTTTGCGCACTGAGATGGGATATCCTTACACATCATAGAGTCTATGTTCAGCTACGCAAACATTGAAACTTCTCCAGTGAACATCACCAACAAAAATTGTATCAGGTACTCTGTGAAAAACATTGTCTCACACTTAGACAAATTTTTTCTGCGATCTTCCATACTTGCTTTCTGCCTTATGCAATCTTCATGAGGATCATCTGTTGCCATAATGATGACATCTATGTACTTACTACAGCCAAATTGCCAACAAGGGTTTGATCTTTACACCTGTAATACCCCAAAAATGGGCTATAAGTTCATTAATCTCTTACATCTTCAATTCGAACGAAATCGACATCAAAGTCCTAATCTAAAGCACATCTAAACATCATCGAATCATAATTGATTATCTTAAATTCTGCATCGGGGAATATTCTTAGTAATATTCCTAGTCATCATAATTATCTTTAATTTTATAATTATTGGGCAATAAATCACATTTATCCTAAAGTTTGATTAATTGAATATTTTCATATTTAATTAATTAGATTTAATATTTGCCACTTAATTGTGTAATTAAATTTAATTCTATCTATTATTAATTGTATTATTTAATTTTGACAATAAATCTAATATCATATGAATAATTGATTAAATTCTTATTTAATTAATTAAAGCAAGTTGTCATTATTTAATAATATAGTTTTTAATAAAAGTTTGATTAAATAATTGATTAACCCATAAATCAATTATTTTATTTTTAAAAGTAGTTAAGTTGGAAATAAATCACTTTATTATTAAATTAATTCATAAATAAAACATGCACAATCATAAAAGCAGACAACTATCAATTATCAATTAAAGCTAAACTCTATTTTGAGTTAAAACTTAGCTTTTGCATGTTTTTGTGAGTTAATTATCCTTTATTTAAAAATAACTCAAAAATCAACCTGAGTTATTTGAGTGATTTATAGCTTTTTTTTCCCATGCACCTCCAAAGCCCTGAATTTCTATAAAATCAAGGCTTCAGCTCATCTTAAATCATCTCATAATTTTGCAAGCTTACTTTGCCAAAGTCATTTATGAATTGCACAACTATTTTGAAGAATTGGAATTTGGAGAATCAAAGCTTATTGCGAATCAAGGCTATTGTGAGATCAATTTTTATTTTTTTTTACATTCATTTAGATTTTTTTTATATCATTGTTAGATCAATTCATAGCATATCAATTTTTCATATTAGCATAGATTATGTATCAAGGTTTCATATCATTGCATAGAAAATCTAAAAAATATAGATTAATTGCATTCATATTTCATATCTAGATCAATTGCATTCAAATCCTTCATTTAGGTGTCGTCTAGGTCATTGATCTCGATAATAATCTGAGAACATTAATCTCGCACCTACTAGAAGGCAATAAATCGCTTTGTTAGATAGTTTTCAATTTTGCAAGATTTCAATTATAGCTAACTTCTAATGTTTTACTGAAGTGTTATGTCTATAGATCAAGTACAATTTTCACACACACATTTCTGGCGCCCACCGTGGGGCAACCCACCTTTGCATGTTGGTTTTGATTTTTTTTGGGAGCTAAAACCCCAAAGTTTCAAAGATTTAATTTTATCTCCCAAACGGCTTGGATTTTTGGTTTGAAATTTTTTTTGTAGGGTGGTGACATATCAGTGAAGCTACAATAAAAAATTTAAAATTTTCTGAGATATTTTAAATTTTTAATAATTTTTTCTTGAAATTCCAGAAAAAACTAATATCTGATGCAAATCAGCATATTTTTTTAAAAAATTTATATTTTCGGAAAGACTTTTAAATTCTACAGGGGGTCCATTTTTTGTGTTTTAAATTTGGACATGATATCATAGCCCAAATAGTCAATTTAAAAAAATTGGTCTATTTTGATAAAACGGGTCTCTAGGGACAAATGAAGAGATTTTTCTAAAATTTTTACATTTTTTAAAATCTCTCTATTTTTAATTAGGGGTCTCTATTCTAAATTTCTATTTTTGTGGCCAAAATCATATCAAAAAAATCAGATCTTGTTGACTAGGTAAAATGCAGTGCAAAAAAATTAAAGTTTTGTGATGGGTATGCACTTATTTTTTTTACATGGTTCAATGAATGATATGAGTTGTCATTTGGGTTAATTGCTGGTTATTATTGCTGATAATAATTGATTTTTAGAGCTAACCTTATGGTTTTCATAAGTTGAATATATTTTGCATATCTTGTTTGCTTGTTTGCTTGTTGGAGAGTTCGTCACTTGCTTGCATGGAAAAGCTCAACAAGAATTGCTAAAAATTAAGTAAAATCTACTAAGCACGTTGCGAGGATCCCAGGTATTCTCTTTCATCTAATAACATTTCGATTTGGACTTAAAATGAATCTCTTATGTGTCTGGCTTGGGTGATTCTTTTCATGCTTTTGTTTTACACACTTGCATAATTGATACTAGGTTGTGACCCTTTAAGGATTCATTAAGTAGTCTTAGATACTTGTGATTGATCTTGATTGCTATCTTGGGTTATTAGACTTGCTAATCTGTTGGCCCCTCATTTCTGCCCCATGGTTGCAATCTCAGCGCCATAAAGGGGAGGGGTCAACAGGACAGAAGCGTTAAGTGTTCCACTTGGCAACCCTTTTGTGCTTTTAGGAACTCACTTGTTTTCTAAGTTGGGGACTCATTTTTAGTTTGTGTGAGGTGTTAAGTGTTCCACCTTGTGGACTCATCTCATATTCACTTTAAATGTTAAGTGTTCCTCTTTCTGCTTTTTGGGATACTTTTGGTAGATTTTCTTTTGGAAACATACATCTGTGCTCACATAGTAATTAGGCCTTATGAACACTATTTGTGATTCTTGAGAGATTGGATTCCTAGTGAAATCCTTCTTGATGATAGAATCCTTGTAAGTAGGGAGGATACTTAGTGTGTTTCACATTCAACTTGGTTAGTGCGTCTTCTCTTATTGATCAATACATTCTCTCCCAGGAGAGGTTGATAGATCACGTGGGGTTGACATCACGAGCTTTGGTGAATCAAAATTGGTTAGTGCACCTTCTCTTATTGATTGATACATTCTCTCCCTGGAGAGGTTGATAGATCACGTGGAGTTGACATCATAGACCTTGGTGAAGCAAAATTTTGTCTTAGCGTGTTGGATTAATCTACTTTCTTCGTTTGGGTTAAAAGTGAAGAGGCATCAAAATCTTGGATCTAGAGACAAGTCCCCTTGTGGTATACTATTGTGAGTCACCTTTAGAGAGGGTTAAACGTAGCGGACAATCCCTTCACAGAGTAAACTGCGTTGACGGAACCTTAAGTGGTAATAGCCATTTTCGCCGTGGTAGTGACAGCCGCTATATAAATGTCCTTGTGGAAGAAATCTCCATGGGTATGGTTCATTGTTGGGTTGTCAGATCTCCCTAGCAGCTCCTGAAGATTAAGTTCTCGGACTGTGTCAAAACATTGGTTCACCAGGATTGGAGTTCACCCCTTTGGATCATAAAAGTTGCAGAGTCAAACCATTACTAAAAACCCTAGCGAGGCTAAATTTTCATTTTATGGGGTATATGTGCGTCATTGCAAAATATTTTTGGAACATACACAATAGCACTTATGAGGATTAGAATGAATAAGTCACTTGATTGTTCATGCGCAAGGTTGCTTTTGCCCTTGTTCATTGTTTTCAAACATGCTTGAAATCACATGCTTGCTATTTTGCGTGCTTGTTTATCTATCTGTTACAATCCTCAAATCTGGACATTGAAATTTGCAAACAATTCAAATCTAAAAACTCAAAATTTGCAAAATCTGAAGTCAAATTCTTTTCTGGAGTCAAAAATCATTTCAGGAAGTCAAAAGTCATACGAGTTTTTCCAAGTGTCATTTCATTACAACCCATCTTTCGTATGATTGAGTACTCAGTGTCGTATGAGTTTCCATGCCAACAAATTCTCAAAGTCAAAATCTTGCAACTGTCGTATGATATTGTCAACTGTCATTTCGTTGCTACCCATCTGTTGTATGATTGAGTAACCAGTGTCGTACGAGTTTTCATGCCAGCATATTTCAAAAAGTTAAATCTTGCTTGCAACTATCATATGAGTTTTTCAACTGTCGTTTCATAGCCTACCCACTATCGTATGAGTCTGTAGAGTGTCGTTTGAGAAATTTTTGAAAGTTGTAAAAAAAAATTGTCAGAATTGCCATATACTTAGCTTTTAGAACCTATTTCCAGAATCTGTCATACAAATCACTGTGTCAAGAACATAGCAGTAGCTATTGAGAATCAGTACACATGTCTCAAAGAATCAGTACACATGAGGAAGAAGCTTTAATCACCGCTATGATGAAGCAGCTGCAAACTATGCAAGTTAAACTTAACAATCTTAAGAAAGAAAAAGAATCTAAAGAGTTCTGCATGGAATCTCTATCCTCTTTTCAATTTGATAAAGACTTGTACATGTCACCATGCCCCCGGATAGAATGTGAGCAACGTGACAACCCTTATGATACCTCTTCCACAGAGAGTGACACATCAAGCTTTGGAGACTATGATGACTATGATGATAGACAATGTAATGATACCTATGACACCTCTATTCCTAAGAGTCCTCCTCGTCGTGTGTTCCTACTTACTACAAATGGGCTGTCACATTGGATAGATCATGATGGTGATCCATATGATTCTGATTTTGAAAGAGACTTTGATGGCTTTTGTGGACAATACCTTGATTATGATCCATCTACTACTGCTGAGGACTATAAAATGCATCGTGCTAGCTTGAAATGTCAATATTATAAGAATCCTTCTCCTAAGGACTCTCCTGCTGAAAATAAAGATTATCTTCTCAAGAAAGATCATGTTAATGTTGAACCTTTGTCTTGTGATGGTTCCCTTCCATCCCCTACTTCCTCCAATACCCATACATTTCCTAAAGCTTCCGAGTCTTTCAAATCTTTCATAGAACCTTCATCCGACACAAGCCCTGATACTTTTCATGCGGTTCCCTATAGTTATCCTCCAGGGCTACCTCTTAAAGAAACTCAAGCTAACCTTCACTTGGCTACAAATACTTTCAATAATGATAAACCTAAAGAGCCTAAGCCTTCATATGCTATAATCTCTATTTCAGCTAGTCCTCCACCATCTCTTCCAAAGTCATCCATACAATCCCAACATGCTTCCTTGTCCTTAAAAGTGGCTCCATGTCAAGAGGACTCTAAAAATGATGAAGAAAACAACATAAAGAAAGATCAAGATCAAGAACCCTCCATGTCATCCACTCCTTTTTCCGATGTCTCTTATCTGCCTCAGGGTTCTTTTGATCCTATAGACCCTTTTTCATGCATTCCACCATGTCTTAAGTCTTCTCCTAAGAAAGATCAAGCTACTACTTACACCGTTGAGCTTATTGACAATCAAAATAACCTTACTACACTTGCACTTTCCAAAGATGATACTTCCATTAAGGTTGTTAAAAATGGTGTTGTTACTTCCAATGTTAAGCCTATTGAAAATCAAGAGAAAAATTATGCACTTATGCTATCCGAAGATCTTTGTCAAGATCAAAGTCTTCCATCTTCTTATTCTACCACTCCATGTTTGCTTCCACTTTCTACTCTTCCTAAGTCTTTGCAAGCTTTGAACAATCCTATCAAAGAAGGTGCTCATATTCAAGATGTCCAAGATTCTATTGAAAATCCTAATGCTCACTCTAAAGATGCTGATATCCTTGGTTGTCATATAGATGTTGATGAACTTGTTGATTATCCTTTTGCGTCTTCCACTTCCATCCTTGGACCTCTTCCACCACTACTAAGGGCTTCACGTCTGCCTTCCATCTTGGGTCCTTATGTCCCTTCACTTCCCCCTCCTCACTCTCCTAATTCACCATCAATCTTGGGTCCTTACATACCTCCATCTCCTATCTTTCCTCAAGATCAACATAGATGCATACCCTTGAATCTTTTTCATCCATCCACCCATCTAAACCAATCATATCCTCCTTCTTCCACAAGTCCCAAGTCCTTTGGAAGTAACTTGAATGTTCAATACAAGAAAAAGAAGCAATATAAGAATCCATCAAAAATAGAAGATCACCATGTCTCCTCTAATAGACATGGAAACATAAAGTCAAAAGAGATATCTAAGAAAAAAATTACAAGACGAGTATGGGTTCCAAAATCCATAATTGAAGATATTCTCTCCAAATTACTAAAAAGAAATGAAAAGCCTACGGCTATATGGATTCCAAAGTCTCTCTTGAAAGAGTCTGGTGTTGAGCAACAAGTGAAGTTGACATTCAAGCTTCCAAAGACTTCCACTTCATCTTCTTCCAAAAGCATTCTTCTATTCCATGCACCTAAACCACAACCTCTGCTATCCATTCACCATATTCCTTCATGTATTCCTTCATTCATGATTCCTCCATCCTCTCCTCACCCTTCAAGGTATGTGTTGATGTTGAGCTTGCCTTCCTTTCCATCTACCCTTTCACAATCCTTCCATGCATTATCCTTCTACCTTCTATCATTTTTTCTCATTTGCCTATTCCTCCTATCTTCCAACCTCACTCGCTTTACATAAAACTTTATCCTCCATTTTTCTCTTCCATCTCCCTTTCCCTATCAGCATCTTTGAGCATATCATTTTGATTCCTTGGCATATCATGGTTTATCCTTTCAAGGAGAACTATCTAAAAAGCTTGTCTTCTTCCAAAAATTCAAAAAAAAAACAAATGAAAAAAAAATTAAAAATGTGCCTTGGTGAAAACTTGGAAATAGGTGCCTTGGTAGCAAAATTAAAGAGAAATAAATTCATCCTATGGTGAAAACCACTCCCTTGTGGCACCTTGGATAAGTACCGTGATGAAAACCTGACAATCAGGCATCATGCATAGTTCTTCTACATATTTCATCCATTCCATCTTCTCTCTTTGATCTTGACAATGTTGATCTATAAATGAACATTTGGCTATCTTGTGAGCTATCTTATGATGGTCTTTCTTTCATTCCCTTCCTGTTTAGCCTTCATGTTTATTTTCCTCCATTCATTCTAGCCTTTCACCATCCTTTTCCCCTTTGGTCTTGATCTAAAAAAGAAGAAGAGTAAAACACGGTGCTATGAAGCCTCTTGACATGTCTACTCATTTGGACTACATCCTGTCCTTCTTTGGCATTATGCTTTTGTGACTTATCTTATGTTGGCCTTTCATTTCTTGTCTAAAAGTGCTTTTACATGACAATTTTTCCCTAGCTTGAGTATTCTTGAGGAGTTTGCCCTTGAAGATTTCTTCCCTTCATTCTCCTTCATTCTCTTGTCTTCCATCTCTTCCACTAGCTTGTCAATCCCTCTTGTTCTCCACCTTACTAGACATTGGGACTGCATGATATGATCTTACTTGAGAGTTTGCAATGGAAAAAGATGCTATCAATTATACCAAGTATCAGAACAAGTATCAGAACCAGTATCAGAACCAGTATCAAAACAATTATCAAAATCAGTATCAGAATCAGTATCAGAACTAGTATCAGAACAAGTATTAGAACTAGTATCAGAACCAATATCAGAACAAGTATCAGAACACCTACAGGGGCTACACTTTTTACTTTACTTTATGGGTCTGAAGCGGTACTACCTATTGAGGTTGAAATCCCATCACTAAGAATCAGAATACATGGTTTGCTAACTGATGATGACTACAGAGTGTCTAGGTTGCAAGAACTTGAACTACTAGATGAGCGCAGACAAGTAGCATATGACCATCTCAGAGTATATTAGAAGAGAATGTCTAGAGGCTACAACAAGAAAGTCAGACACAAAGAATTTCAGGTTGGCGATCTAGTCTTGAGAGAAAATCTGAAAAATTAATCCCATCGAGAACACAAGGGGAAGTTCGAACCCAACTGGCTGGGTCCCTTTGTCATCACTGCTACTTTTGGCTCTGGTGCCTATCAACTCTCAATGACTAAAGGAGAACAGCTTCAAGAACCAATCAACGTTCTCCATCTGAAGAAATTCTACGCCTAAGGCATTCAGTCTATCGTAAAATGTCCTGAAAAAATCTTTAAAAATTCTGAAAAAGTCCTAAAAAAATGAACATCTTGGTGAAAACCTAGCAATAGGTGCCTTGATGATTCACAAAAAAATAAAAATAAAAATAAAAAATTCAAAAAAATTGAAAAAAAAATAAAAAATACAAAAAAAAAAGAAAAAAAAAAGTGCCTTGGTGAAAACCTGGAAACAGGCGCCTTGGTAGCAAAAATAGAATCTCTACCAAGATGGTGAAAACTCAGCAAACGGGTGCCACTTGTTTCAAAATGCTCCATCTATCAGGGCAATCTTGGTCTTTCCTAGCTTTCAGTCTTACTTAGTTTGTACATATCTCCTGGTTTGTTTCTGCATTTTCAATTTTTAATAAGTCGGTATGTACACCAATCTGCTCAAGTGTCTATATCCTATCAATGTTCAAACTTGGGGGCAATCAATGTCATATCCTATGGTCTCCAGTATATCTTAGAAGTATCATATCCAGTCAGAGTCCTTTGAAGCTTCATTTGAGTCAGTCAAGTCTGTCTCGTCTCCAGAAAGGATTTTGCATCTACAACAACATCAAACATCAAACTAAAAATGATCTATGCTTTTTATATGCTTTTATCTCCTTGTATGCTTACTGATTCGCATTGAGATTTTTGCATATTGTGTCCCTTCGAGCTCTTCAATGATGTCCTTTATAAGATTTAGAGAGTGATGACTGGGGGCATAATCTTTTCTTTGTTTTCTGCTTGTATGTGAAAATCTAACACCTTTGGAAATTTTGGATTGAAATGGTGTCCGACTATAAGAGCCTCTATCTCGAATTGGATGGCCATGCGTACCTCAACCATTGATACCCAGAAAATTCAAGGAAGTTTTATCTAACTATTATCTTTTTGAGTGAGTTCTTTCTCCTACTGTGAAACGCGATCTTTCCTAAGGATGTGAACGATAAAGGGTCACTATGGGTAATTCACATTGTATCTAGAATGATCTCTTGACTATTTGATGTGTTTGCAACGCAAGACGTATTCAGGTCATCATGACATTTATGTTTTGATGCTTATACAAATTGCTATATCAAAATGGACATGATATTTAGGTCATCCTGGCGTTTATGCCTTGGTGCTTATATCTAATCTGACATTCTGAAAATAAAATCAATATTCATATATCCATGGTTATTCACTAGTGGGTGTTGTATTGATTCTTACGCATACAAATCGATATTCATATGTCTATGGTTTCATAACTAGTGGACATTGTATTGATTTATCCGGTTACCTAAAAGTTCAATGATGATAACAAATCAACATATGATCAGTGACTAGGTCCTAGGTCTTAGGTTGCATTTCATATTGCATGCTTCTTTGCATTTTTCATCTTTGCATGATCTCACAATGACTAAACAAACTTCAAAGCTTAAACAATTCTTCATATCAATTCTTCAAATCTAACAAGAGTTGAATCTCACACGAAGGTTCCTCCAACAAAGTAGCAAGTAGAATCCTTTTTCGGGATCAAAATTCAAATCTGAGATCATTCATATTATTAACTACTTGCATAATCGACCTTCAATCATCACAGAAATCCAGTATTCAACTTAACTGATTATCTAACATCAAACTATTAAAATTTTAACTTGGTCAACCATGGTCAAACCTAGTCAAACTTAGTCTCCAGGACCTCTAAATGATGCAGAATGCATTCACCGGACGTGTTTAACCACTTCTCAAATCAATTAACATGCTTCTAAACTCTCAACACTGACTTTTCTTGTCAGATTTCAATTTTAATCCCGAAGGGGGCATGGTATTGCATATCATTCAAAGTCTGTAATCAAATTTGAAATCATATCTTTATGAAAATCAATATCTTTCCTCAGTAATCAAGACAACAACCACGTCTAGCTATTGATTCATCAAAAAACTTATCACTCGGGGCAAATCTATCATCACTTGGGGCATATCAGATTCATCAAGATCCATATCAATCTGGTAGTCTCCTAATCTTGTAAACTGTATCAATTTTTGCAACCATCGGGTCATAGTGTTCTTTCCTTGGTTCTTCAGCAACTAAAGGATTCAGATGTGATACCTGCTAGTTCTACTAAGACAATCGAGTCTAGAACCGATCACTCACTTCTTAGCAATCCTAAGGTTTGGAATCAGGCATTTTGACACTTTTTCACAATCATAGGTTCATTTGCTGTTATAGTGAATATTATCTTTGGTCACTCAGGACCTATTATCTCCATATCAAATCAATATTAATCAGCTTCTGTCTCATATCAATTATCAATTTCAAACATGAGTTTCATATCTTTATCAAACACAGACTATCTTTGAACCACTGTGCTTCGCATAGTAATTCAAAGAGGGGCAAAATGTAATACCCCAAAAATGGGCTATAAGTTCATTAATCTCTTACATCTTCAATTCGAACAAAATCAACATCAAAGTCCTAATCTAAGGCACATCTAAACATCATCGAATCATAATTGATTATCTTAAATTCTGCATCAGGGAATATTCCTAGTAATATTCCTAATCATCATAATTATCTTTAATTTTATAATTATTGGGCAATAAATCACATTTATCCTAAAGTTTGATTAATTGAATATTTTCATATTTAATTAATTAGATTTAATATTTGCCACTTAATTGTGTAATTAAATTTAATTCTATCTATTATTAATTGTATTATTTAATTTTGACAATAAATCTAATATCATATGAATAATTGATTAAATTCTTATTTAATTAATTAAAGAAAGTTGTCATTATTTAATAATATAGTTTTTAATAAAAGTTTGATTAAATAATTGATTAACCCATAAATCAATTATTTTATTTTTAAAAGCAGTTAAGTTGGAAATAAATCACTTTATTATTAAATTAATTCATAAATAAAACATGCACAATCATAAAAGCAGACAACTATCAATTATCAATTAAAGCTAAACTCTATTTTGAGTTAAAACTTAGCTTTTGCATGTTTTTGTGAGTTAATTATCCTTTATTTAAAAATAACTCAAAAATCAACCTGAGTTATTTGAGTGATTTATGGCTTTTTTTTCCCATGCACCTCCAAAGCCCTGAATTTCTATAAAATCAAGGCTTCAGCTCATCTCAAATCATCTCATAATTTTGCAAGCTTACTTTGCCAAAGTCATCTACGAATTGCACAACTATTTTGAAGAATTGGAATTTGGAGAATCAAAGCTTATTGCGAATCAAGGCTATTGTGAGATCAATTTGTTTTTTTTTTTACATTTATTTAGATTCTTTTTTATATCATTGTTAGATCAATTCATAGCATATCAATTTTCCATATTAGCATAGATTCCATATCAAGTTTTCATATCATTGCATAGAAAATCCAAAAAATATAGATTAATTGCATTCATATTTCATATCTAGATCAATTGCATTCTAATCCTTCATTTAGGTGTCGTCCAGGTCACTGATCTCGATAACAATCTGAGAACATTAATCTCACACCTACTAGAAGGCAGTAAATCACTTGGTTAGATAGTTTTCAATTTTGCACGATTTCAATTATAGCTAACCTCTAATGTTTTACTGAAGTGTTGTGTTTACAGATCAGGTACAAAATTCACACACACAACACCCTCCAATAGATTGTTTATGATCTCTCCTTTTTAGGATTGAATCTCTAAACATGGTAGACTCCTCTCCAAGTTTTAATTCAAGTTTCCCAAACCCCTATCTCTCTTCCAAATGCTGCCTCAATCCAGGCCTCCTAACCAGGCTTGTCTTTGCTCACCTAGGGCCTATATGTAAAGACACTTCCCCTGCATTTCATGCCATAAAAATACATATTTACAATGTTTATACAATACCCTAACATAATCCAAATAAAATCAGTGATCTTTGTGGGGTCATATCTTGGAGCTCATATGGGGTAGCATCGACCAATCAATTGTTACAAGATCGTGTTTCTGGAGCCTATAATAACCTATCTCAATTTTCATAGATTCAAGTTCATTTATATTTGGAAACACATTCTTGGTCGATGTCATAACTCATAGTGTTCCTCAGTTCAAATGGCCAATGTTGTGTATCCTTCCAACCATCGGTCATAGCAACAAACCATCTATTCCAATAGCTCTAAATGGCTAGATAAATGCTAATGGAAACCTTTTTCACCATGCAAAGTTGTACTGAATCATCATCTCTACATTGGTACTCAATCTAAAAACCCTCTCTAGAAAATCTCCACATCTACTACAAATCTCCATAAAAATCCCTTCTTGTCTCCACTACATGTACGTCCTCTCAATATCTAAAAGCTCTCCATCATTGATTCCCATCATTTTTCACCATCTCCATGGACTGAGACCTTACATTACTGAGATTCTCTTTGTTTCGAGAATAGTTTAACATTCTCTACTTAACAGGGCCAACCACATGAAGGTGGAAGCTCATCTAGCCCCTCCTAGGAGCCTCTTATGACCCTTTATGATATTTTAAGACCTCTAAGATGTGTATTATTAGGGGTCATAAAGGGTCATAAGGGGTCCTGGGACACAACAGCTGAGAAACATAAATGTAGGCATAATGGTCACAAGTTTTTGGAGACAACATAATTGAGTGGTATACCTAGATGATGCAAAGCAACCAATACTCCTCTGGAACTAGAAGAGTGGTAGTTTCTTTGCATTGTCTGGGTATACAACTCAATTATGTTGTCTCCAAAAAATTGTGGCCATGATGCTTACATTTATGTTTCTCAGCTATCGTGTTTATGTGCATGTTTTTTATGTGTTTGGGAAGACATATTTCTAGCCTGGGCCTAGATCCTATGGAAATTAGCTTCATAAAAATGAAGTAGATGATAGATGAGCAATTAGCTTCCCAAGAAAAATCTCATAAATGAACTATGTGTACCCAAATTCCTGCGGTCTCTATGTGTACCCAAAGGATATATTTGAATAAAAAAGGGTAAGGCTTAAAGATATATCTAGTGATGCAAAATTAACTTCTTTAAGCGTTACCCTTGTTGTTTCAAATATATCCTTTGGGTACGCGTAGAGGGCACATGAATTAGGGTACATGCGGTTCATTTATGATATTTTTCTTGGAAGCTAATTGCTTAGCTCTCATCTACTTCATTTATTATCAAGCTAATTGTTGAAGGATCCAAACCCATGCTAGAAATATGTCTTCACATTTTGTTTAAGCCATATTCCTTGTTCTTTTCAAACTTCCTAGGTACAGTAGGCATGCTCTCTAAAGTACTCTTCTTCAATCCATGTTCGATGATAAGCATCTTCTTCTTCTTCCTAATTGTATCCAGAGCTTCTATTTCATCAGGATTCAACTCCACTTCCCCCATCTGATCATCCTCATCACCCTTATCTGCCATCCTAAGTCCTTCTTCCCTCTCCAGTTCTTCAAGCCTCTGCAAGATATCTAGATCAATAAAGTTTGTAACATTGTGTCCATCCATGATCTTAGGAACATCATCTTCTTTCCACTCTTCATTTGCCAAAATATACCACTTCTTCAAGCTTGTAGATTAGTATCTAGTGGTTGCAAATCAATCTTATTAAAAACTCCAATAAGAGGTTTATTGGCAAAAATAGGTTTTATGCTATGAAACAGAGCTGCTTGTTGCGCAATACTATAACCAAAAGACCCTAAAACATCAAGGAAAAACAAAACAATCACCTTCAAATGAGCCAAGGTAATAATATTGAGCATCTCTATGGTGTTCCTATCCTCTAAGAGGTGGTCCAAAATACCAAGGGTATTAATAGGCTAGATAGCTTCAGATTGTCACGGAGGCCTAATGGCTCTTCCTTGTAGCCCACAAAATAAAGCACAGTTCTCAAAGCAAAGTACATGTCCATATTGTAGAAATGAAAAAGAAACAACAAGAAAACAAATAAAAACAAATAAAAAAGAACATATTGAAATTAAATAATCACCAACAATGATACACATAATACCTCTTTTTGCAACCCATATTTAACATTTCAAATACAAGAATGAAAGAAAACATGGAACTAAGCCCACAGTTCATAGGCCCATAGAGGGACATTTATCATAGTCATAAAAATATGATTATTTTTAAATGGAATACAACAAGGAGTACCATAAAAAATATTGTCCATTTACAATCATGAACAATGAATAATCAAATAGCTTATTTTTTTATCAGCATGTATAGTATTTGTGTATATGAAAAATGAATGAAATATCAAGCTAAAATAAAACAATGAACAAAAATTCAAATTCAAGGCCTAATTTATAAAGAGCATCAAATATTAGGACAGAAGAAAAATTATTAAGACTATAGAAAAATCATTAGGACTATAGAAAAATCATTAAGACTAGAAATTCAAGTTCTCAAAAAATCATTACAACTATAGAAAAATCATTTAGACTAGAAAATCAAGTTCTAGAAATGGATGATTCTGATGCTTTACCATTACAACAATTGAGCATTAATCATTTGGTACTTCTTTGTGATGGAATATGGATGAAGTGACTGAGAGGGGGGGGGGGTGAATCAGTCAACCATAAAACACTTCACAATTAATTCTTTCCAGATCCCTTAGGATATCTTAACAAAGTTATCTGTATTAGCACTCGGTAAATAGATTGCAGTAATTTTGAAGATGCAGAAAGTATAAGCAAAATTATCTTTTAGATATTCATCAGCACTGGTGTATGATTAAGATAGCAATTAAGAACACAAGAGACACAAGATTTAACGTGGAAACCCAATATGGGAAAAACCACCAATGTATCTAGATACTGATTTTCACTTTTCTGAAGTGATGCCCGGTTAGAAGCCAACCCGGTAAAAGGTTACAAAACACACTGTTAGGTGTGACCTTGTTAGAGGATTTAAAACACCCTGCTAGGAGTGGCCTGGTAATTCAATGGAATTGTCACCTTGTTAGAGGATTTACAATATGGTTGTTAAACCAACTCGGTTAAGAGATTTAGAATTCACTGTTACAATGATAAGAAGGTAACAATGAAAAATGACCTGTATAATAATGCAACTGTCTTGCTAATTATAGATCTCTGTTCTGCATAAGTTTGATCCTTTTTGATTGAATAAATCTGTGCTGCACCTCAAGGGTATCTGAACATCCTTCACAAATTCGCACACACCTTTCCTGTCTTTCTTCTGTAAATCTTCTGCTATATTTCTTGTTTACTTTTCACATTTGACCTTTTATTTATATGATTTTACATTTGTCAAATCGACATTATTTAGTATAACAATCGGCTGAATTAAGCAAACTCTATTTGCAAAAATCCTTCAAGGGCCGACAGTGCTCGGTGACCATAACTTTCTATAATCTTTCAGAGACCGAGGGAACTCGGTAAACACCGACAATCCTTTACCTTCGATAACCGACTGAACTCGGTAAACACTAACTTTTCTTCGACAACCGACTGAACTCGGTAAACACTAACTTTTCTTCGACAACCGACTGAACTCAGTAAACACTAACTTTTCTTCGACAATCGACTGAACTCAGTAAATACTAACTTTTCTTCGACAACCGACTGAACTCGGTAAATACTAATTTTTCTTCGACAACCGACTGAACTCGGTAAACACTAACTTTTCTTTGACAACCAACTGAACTCGGTAAATGCTGAATTTCCTTTGGTAACCGAGTGAACTCGGTAGATACTGATTTTCTTTGATAACCGAGTGGACTCGGTAAGCACTAATCTTCCTGTCTGGCAGACCGACTGAGCTCGGTAGTAACTGATTGTTGCGGACTATGACATTGTGTGACATCAAAGACAATACATAATTTGAGTAGCAATTTCCTTCAGACAATTGTTTCCAACAATCTCCCTCTTTGGCATTGATGGCAACACAATATGTCATAGCATAAGAAATTTGAAAGAGTTAGCTCGGTTCAGATTCAAATCTCCCTCTGTCAGCAAACTTCCTGTATCCTAAAAATTCTTCCTTCTGACTATTGAAAATTTCTTGAAGTAATAGCAAGTAATAACAAAGACATAGCAAACACTCCCTCTTTGACAACACATGCCAAAGACAATTCACATATTACTGGTGAAAATTAATGTACCTCAAGTACTGATTCATATGCAATGATTCCTTGAATATGCTGCATCAACTGGTTGATTTTCAATTATTTTCTGGTTGATGCATCACTAAAACTGTATTTAGTGAGCCTCGGATAGGGGAATGACCCCTAACTTACCTCTTAAATACACAAATGCATCCTTAGGTAATGGTTTGGTAAAAATGTTTGCAATCTATTCTTTTGTATGAATATATTCTAATATGTTTTCCTTGTCCTGCACCAATTCTCTAACAAAGTGATATTTAATAGCAATGTGCTTGGTTTTGGAATGCATCACTGGATTCTTCGAAATGTTTATTGCACTGGTATTGTCACAAAATATAACAACTGGTTCTTTGATTTCAACCTTCATACCTTCTAATAGCTGTTTAAACCAAACAATATTTAAACAATTTACTGCAGCAGCAACATATTCTGCTTCAGCTGTGGATTGAGATGTGCAATTCTACTTTTTACTAGTCCAGGATACCAGTCTTTTTCCAAGAAAAAATGCTCCACCACTAGTGCTTTTTCTGTCATCAATGTTTCCTGCCCAATCAGCATCAGTAAACACTTTCAAGTCTAGATTGCCTCCAAATTTATACCACAGACCATATTCTTCAGTTCCTCTTAAGTATCTTAAGATTCTTTTGATTGCCATCATGTGATTTTCCTTAGGTTTTGCTGAGAATCTAGCTACTATACCGACTGCTAAGGCAATGTCAGGTCTTGTATGTACTACATACTGCAATTTTCCAATCATAGATCGGTATAGGGTCTGATCAACTTCTTTTGAATCATCATTTTTGGTAAGTTTCAGTCCAGTGCACATGGGTGTACCAACTGGTTTTGAATCTTCCATACCAAACTTCTTAAGTATTTCCTTAATGTATTTAGATTGAGTAATGTATATACCATTCTTGCTTTGCTGAATTTGAAGACCAACAAAGAATTTTATTAAACCAAACATAGACATTTCAAATTCTTTGTTCATTTGCTCTGAAAATTCTTTGCACTGATCCTCATTCCCTGTAAATATAGTATCATCTACAAATATTTCTGCCAATACAATTTTGTCATCCGGTCCTTCTTTAATATACAGATTGTTGTTATCATTGGCTCTTTTGAAATTAATCTGAATCAAATAGTTATGGAGTCTTTCATACCATGCTCTAGGAGCTTGTTTCAGACCATACAATGCTTTGTGTAACCTGCAGACCATGTCCTTTTTATCTGGATCAACAAAACCTTCAGGTTGTTCAATGTAGACTTCTTCATCAAGAATTCCATTGAGAAATGCAGATTTTATATCCATCTGATATACCTTAAATCCTTTGTGTGCTGCATAAGCAAGTAGAGTTCTTACACCTTCTAATCTTGCAACAGGAGCGAAATTTTCTCCATAATCTATACCTTCTTCTTGAGAATAAACTTTACATACCAGTCTAGCTTTGTTTCTAGATACTTGACCATCTTCATTTAGCTTATTCCTGAATACCCATTTTGTTCCAATTACATTCTTATCTTTAGGTCTAGGTACAAGAGTCCAAGTTTTGTTCTTTTGTATTTGTTCTAATTCTTCATTCATTGCT
Organism: Chamaecyparis obtusa; assembly: GCA_027943335.1. NCBI lineage: Eukaryota > Viridiplantae > Streptophyta > Pinopsida > Cupressales > Cupressaceae > Chamaecyparis > Chamaecyparis obtusa. The sequence continues at coordinate 56,545 of BSBK01010186.1, read as the reverse complement.
TCAATCCAACTTTCATTTTCCAATGCATCTTTGATATTTCTAGGTTCAAAATCAGTAAGCAGACATGTACCTTTTAGCTTGCTTCTTGTCATAGTACCATCTGATTTGTTTCCAATGATTTGATCCGGTGTATGATGTCTTCTGACATATTTGGCTAGTATAGGTTCCTTGCCTTTTGAATGATTCCTGCTGTTGTCTTCTAGGATCTCTTCTTCAGGTTGCTCGGGCTCGGTAGATATTTGCTCGGTAACTTCAGGCTGAGACTCGGTCTGAATTCCTTCCTGTGACTCAGTTTGAACTTCTTCCTGTGACTCGGTTTGTGACTCAGTAACTGTGCTCAGCTCGGTAGATATAGTTTCCTTATTGATAGTTGTGCCTGCCAATGTTTCAGGTTCAATGTAAACGAATCTTCTGTAGTTCTCAGGTTCCCTTTTGCTTTCTTCTTCAGTCTTTTCTGCAAACTCATCAAATTTTACATGTATACTTTCTATGACTTTGTGAGTAGATAAGTTCAGACATTTGTATGCCTTGCTTTTGCTAGAATATCCTAGGAATATTCCTTCATCACTTTTCACATCAAATTTATTTCTTCTGGATTCTTTTAAGATATAACACTTGCTACCAAATATTTTCATGTAACTTACATTGGGTTTATAGCCATACCATAATTCATAAGGAGTTTTGAATGTGTCTTTCTTCAATTGTACTCGATTCAAGGTATGAACTGCAGTGCTGATAGCTTCCTTCCAGTATTTTATAGCGATGTTCTTTTCTATCATTAGAGTCCTTGCACAATCCATAATAGATCTGTTTCTTCTTTCTGCTATTCCATTATGCTCAGGAGTTCTAGGAGCTGATACCTGTCTTTTGATTCCTCTTTCAATGCAAAAGTTGTTAAAATCATGGGAGATGAATTCACCACCTCTGTCTGATCTTAAGCATTTCAATCTTTTCCCTGTTTCCTTTTCCACTCTTGCTAAGTACCATTTGAACTTTTCAAATGCTTCTGACTTTTCTCTTAAATACATAACAGTCATCATTCTAGAATAATCATCAACGAAAAGAATAAAGAATTTATCTCCAGTATAGCTTTGTATTCCAATAGGTCTACATAAATCAGTATGCACAATTTCCAAAATTTCTTTAGACTGATAGTTCTTACTCTTGAAACTAGTTTTACTCATTTTGCCAATCTGACAATTCTTACATAGACCAGTATTAGGTTTCTTCAAAGTAGGAATGCCTCTAACCTTCTTGAATTTTCTTATTTTTATCATGTTATCAAAATTCACATGACATAACCTTTTGTGCCATAGCCAACTTTCTTCTATTTGAGCAATAAAGCATGAATATTCACTGAGATCAAGATAAAATAAGTTACCTTTTGTTTGTTTGCTTGATCCAATGAGTTTTCCTTTTCCATCCAGCAGTCTTGCTTGACCATTCATGAATTCAACCTTGAAACCAGTGTTGATTAGCTGTGCTACACTTAGAAGATTATGTTTTAGTCCTTCAACCCAATAAGTATTATCACATATGAGTTCTTTGGTTAATGAGATTCTTCCTTTTCCTTTTATACAACAAGGTTCATTGTTTCCAAATCTTACATTACCACTATCACAGTCTTCTAGATATTCAAATTTTGTCTTGTCACCAGTCATGTGGTGTGAACATCCGCTATCTATTATCCATATATCATCTTTTCTGATATGAGAAATAAGTGCCATCTTATCTTCATCATCATCAGATTCATCCTTTATAGCAATAAAGACAATTTCTTCTTCACTATCATCAGAATCTTTAGCCATAAAACATGTTTTCTTACCTTTATCCTTGAATGATTTGAAATTATTTTTGCCATAGTACTTGTGACTTCTCTTCTCTTCCTTGACTTGCTTGTTTGGGCACCTAGCTGCAATATGTCCAATTTCTTCACATGAAAAATAGATTAAAGGAGTTTTACCTTTATATTTACCTTTCCCTCTAGAGTACTTCTTTGCAAGTAATGCTTCTACAATTTCAAGATCACTATCAGAACTTTCTTCTGATACTTCTTCACTTTCTGACTGAACTTCTTTAATTTTCTTGTTCTTCTTTAGTGAAACCTTGACCTCAAATGCTGATTCAATATTTTTGGAACTAGGAACATAGTTGTCATAGTTGTCTAATTCAAAAGCTGTCAATCTTCCAACTAAAGCATCCAAAGTTATATTGTGGTTTGTTTCACATCTTCTTTCTTGAATAGCTGATACTCTTATTGCATAGATAGGGAGTAATGTTCTGAGTACCTTACTTATAACAGTTTCATCTGAGATTGTTCCTCCAGAAGCTCTAATTGCACTTACACTTGCTTTGATTCTTTCAACGTATTTTGCAATGTTTTCATCTTCCTTCATATTCATCTTGTCAAACTGTCCTCTTAGGCTTTCTGCTTTGGCTCTTTTCACATTTGCATCACCACCATATATTTTCTTCAGTGCCATCCACATTTCATATGCAGTAGTGCAGTCTTTAATATCATCAAATTCTTCATAGCTGAGAGCAGATGCAATGTCTATCATCATGGTGTTGTGAGTCTTTTTATCTGCAATGTCTTCAACAGTTAATGCACCATTAGGAATTGTGTATTCTTCATCAATGTATTTGCATCTTGAATCACCAATGGAAGCCAGATGAAGTTGCATGAGACCTTGCCATGCTAAAAAGTTATCTCTGTTGAGCTTTGGAATTTCCCTCTTGTAAGACATCCTGATCTTTAGCTTAGGTCCTTGAAACCCTTCCTGCAAGCACCCACTAATACATTTGGGGTGAATTTGCGACGGCCATTTGCGATGGCAGGCAAATGTCATGCGGTTTTGCTCTTTTTTTTTCAAATATAACCCGACACCGTCGCAATTTGTGACGACAATACATTTGTCACTGTCGCAATTGCGACGTTGTCGGGATATAAGCGCAAAATTAAAAAGGAACGTTGTCATGTGTGTTTTCAACAGCGCCGTAACCCTCCGCGAAATCACATCAGGATATAAGGGCAAACAAAATAAGAACGTTGTCATTTGTGTTTTCAACAGCGCCGTAACCCTCCGCGAAATCACATCGGGATATAAGGGCAAAAAAAACAAGAACGTTGTCATTTGTGTTTTCAACAGCGCTGTAACCCTCCGTGAAATCACAGCTACAATTTCTGAGTACGTTGGGTTTATTTTTCTTTTGTCATTATTATGTAATCTGGTATTCAGCTGTTAGAGAGCTAAAATACCCAGAAATGAGGACATATCTATGTTGAATTTATTGTTAGCGGCTTTGGTTATTTAGAAGTTTAATTTTATTTGTTCATCTTTCAAGCACAAACGTTTTGTGGACCGTAACGTCTTCATTATTTCGGGTATGCAGTGAAACAGCCCTAACTTGCAATTGCGATGTTGTTGGGATATAAGGGGAAAAAAAAAGGAACGTTGTCATTTGTGTTTTCAACAGCACCGTAACCCTCCGCGAAATCACATCAGGATATAAGGGCAAAAAAAACAAGAACGTTGTCATTTGTGTTTTCAACAGCGCCGAGAGAGATTCCCTCCGCGAAATCACAGCTACAATTTCTGAGTACATTGGGTTTATTTTTCTTTTGTCATTATTATGTAATCTGGTATTCAGCTGTTAGAGAGCTAAAATACCCAGAAATGAGGACATATCTGTGTTGAATTTATTGTTAGCGGCTTTGGTTATTTAGAAGTTTAATTTTATTTGTTCATCTTTCAAGCACAAACATTTTGTGGACTGTAATGTCTTCATTGTTTCGGGTATGCAATGAAACAACCCTAACTTGCGACTACCTTCACGGTACTTGTGTACATTATCATGTTGTCTTTACAGTGACTGTCCTCATTCAAGTGGCAATTACACAAGGGACAGTCACTGTGAGATGTCCTCATTTGTGACAAGGACAGTCACACTTAGGACATCTCATAGTGATATTCCCTTGTGTAATTTCCACTTGAATGTATTGCTATTGAACCACATTAATGCTTTTCTTCTTCAACAAATGAGGACAGTCACTGTAAAGACAACATGATAATGTACACAATTACCAAAAAATGATCTTGTTAATTGATGTAACACTTTGTCTTGCTCACTCCCTATCCTTCACTAGGGTCTCTTTAGGCCAATGTTTTGACTTGATAGGTTACTTAACTATCCCTACACTCTTTAGGTATCTCTACCCAAGATCCCACTCCTTCAACTAGTGCACACCAACAAGAATTACAACAAACTCTGCTCAATACCAATCTAGCTACTAGGACACTCCTAGTCTTGTCTTCACAAATTGAAACACATTCAACTAGAACTTTACTCCATGGAGAGGCTGGCCACTAGGACCTCTATTGGTTTCAATATTACTCCTTCACCTATACTTTTCATCAGTACTTCAATCCGGTTCATCAAACCATGCCAATTGCACCCAAAAATAGGCTGCTAGCAATTAGGCCTTTGTCAAGCCTTTTTGTTTATATTAAGCCACCTAAAGGGCTTAGGATTCAGATGCCCTTTATTGAGAACTCCAAGATATCTAAGGTCTTCTCCTCCTAGATTTTTTGTACACCAACTGCTACAGCCATGCCTGAAAACAAGTATTTTGACACAACTTGGATAGTCTGACTAAGAGTTTGTTTTCTTAGCAGCCAAAGAAACTCACCCAATCTTCTAATTTGACTTGGGGCTTCTTTAGATGTGTGTCTACCTCTCCATGAGATTTTAGTTGAAGCAACCAATGCATTCAACTTGTTGTAATCTTCTTGTAATGATTTGTCATCCCTAACTGTGCTCAACTGACTCACCTAGGACATCATTGCAAACATAGAAAATGAGCTTCCCAGGGCCCCTCCTTCCAAACATATAGTACATGGAGTCTCCTCACCCATTCCAAGAGCCCGTACAAAATTGACAATGGAATGATGAGCTAAGACTCCATTTGTTCAACCTGCCTGGTTCAAACCAATGATAGGGTACTTAAAAAAAGAATTAACAAACTAGTTGGAATGCTTCAAAACTCAAAAAAAACACAACATAGAATAAAAAAACAACTTGTACTAACTTTTCCAATAGACACTGCGAGCTATCTAATCCATTAATCAACTGAAAACAAAGAAACAAAAAAACTCAAGAATTCACTAAAACCGTGTTACTCTACAAATCTTCTTAATTCCAAATGTTTTTCCCCCCAACCTTTTGCACAGATCGATGGAGGCCTCTTATAGTTGATCTGATGCCTAATTCAATGGTTTCATATAGTTACATAACCATCTTACTCGAAAATGCTCCCTTGCACAAATGTTGTCAATGTTGTGAATGACAACATTGACAACTTGTTACAACCTTTGGGATTTTGGTTCAAAACTTATTGTTCAAACACCATAAGACCCTAACCATGACTTAGTTAGGCTATTTAGACCTCACATAGGCCACTTCTACACTTCTTTGCCCAATTTGACCCCTAAATGCTTCATTCCCACTTTTGCCACAATATTGGTAACTTGGGTACAAATTGGCACTTGCCTTCACAAAGGTCACACATGAGGACATCTCACAGTGATCGATTGTCCCTTGTGTAATTGCCACTTGAATGTATTGCTATTCAACCACATTAATGCTTTTCTTCTTCAACAAATGAGGACAGTCACTCTAAAGACAACATGATAATGTACACTCACTGTAAGGACAGTCACAAATGAGGACATCTCACAGTGACTGTCCCTTGTGTAATTGCCGCTTGAATGTATTGCTATTGAACCACATTAATGCTTTTCTTCTTCAACAAATGAGGACAGTCACTCTAAAGACAACATGATAATGTACACTCACTGTAAGGATAGTCACAAATGAGGACATCTCACAGTGACTGTCCCTTGTGTAATTGCTGCTTGAATTACACAAGGGACAGTCATTGTGAGATGTCCTCATTTGTGACAAGGACAGTCACACATGAGGACATCTCACAGTGATTGTCCCTTGTGTAATTGCCACTTGAATGTATTGCTATTCAACCACATTAATGCTTTTCTTCTTCAACAAATGAGGACAGTCACTCTAAAGACAACATGATAATGTACACTCACTGTAAGGACAGTCACAAATGAGGACATCTCACAGTGACTGTCCCTTGTGTAATTTCCGCTTGAATTACATAAGGGACAGTCATTGTGAGATGTCCTCATTTGTGACAAGGATAGTCACACATGAGGACATCTCACAGTGATTGTCCCTTGTGTAATTGTCACTTGAATGTATTGCTATTGAACCACATTAATGCTTTTCTTCTTCAACAAATGAGGACAGTCACTCTAAAGACAACATGATAATGTACACTCACTGTAAGGACAGTCACAAATGAGGACATGTCACAGTGACTGTCCCTTGTGTAATTGCCGCTTGAATTACACAAGGGACAGTCATTGTGAGATGTCCTCATTTGTGACAAGGACAGTCACACATGAGGACATCTCATAGTGATTGTCTGTAATGTCCCCTTTTTGGCTAACTTGGAAAACAGGAACAATTACTCCACTTCTCAGACTTACTCTATCAGATACTTACAATTAAACTAAGTAATGGAGGTTACTTAAGATATCAACCGCTATTTCAGATTCAATCACAATATGTGTGCAAGATGATATTGATACCAATATGTTTAATAGCACTGTCGGATATAATGATATGAAATATGCTATGAATATGATGTTTCCTATCACTTATAGTGATAGTATAATGATGGTATGTCTGATATAAACAATATCGATATACAATCAATAAGTATTTCTTACAGCAATGTATTTGCTGTGTCTGATATGATGATGTAATTATGAAAATGTGTAATATCGCTATGAGTGATATGTTGCTATTTCAGATTCTGAATTATATGCTTGCAACTTCAAATATTGATGCTGTTTCTGACTATCCTTTCTATCTGTGCAATCATGGTGTTGTCTCTGATCTGCAATGATAAACTTGAAACCAAACTGCCAAAGGCAGATGCTCTATTGAGTATATCCAAATATGGATAAGTAAATAAAGTTCTAATGATGCCTTGAGTGACTTACGAGAATGCATTCTTATATTGTCTTTAACAAATGAAGAGATGCTATGAATGAGACGTGTCTTGTTTCTTCCTCCATGTCCCTTTGTTAATCACACCTTTCCATAATCCGACAGTTCACATAATATTATTTCATTATTTTCTGATCATAGATAACTCCCAGATTGACTCAATATCAAATCTTTTTATGAATGTAATCTTCCCTAATTGGTAGTGCAACCAGTAGTTAACATCCATTGTGTTTGTATTAGTTTGGTCTAACTATCATTAGTATTTAGTCAATCGATATTAACTCTTGCCTTATCCCATATTGTTATGATGATATCCAATCTTTCTACTCTGATATAAGTCGATATCATTTTCTGATAATTGTCCATTTATTGGTTGATTGCTGGTAATGGAGTTTGATCTTCAAATTGACTTCCATTCCTGTTAATACTTAAGGATACATTGTACTTATTATCCATGACTGATGCCTCATTCATCAATAGCTTGTGATATAATCACTGATGCTTTTGTGTTTCTACAAGATGTGGTTTATCTCAGACAATCGATAATCTTTCAATCCTTTAGTCGATATCCTCCTATGTGGTGTCTATTGATATAGATAGTAGAATTCAATCTAGTTTATGTTATTGTCATGATAACATAGGAAGTGATGGTGCATATTTGATAGCGGGTCTTCATGTTTGATATTGCTTTATCGGATATGTCATTGTCTAAACTTGTGCAATTAATGATTATTTATAATATATGAATGGTTATCCTTCTTGCTTATCAATACATCTTCTGAAACACATAGCGACCTATCCCTTATTCATATCATGTTGATCTTGACTTCATAGTATTTGGTTCATTAATCATCCTCTCATGGTATCGATGTGTAATGACTAGTGATTGTTGTATCACTTCTTCATTCCTCATCGTGATAGATAATGTAGATGTTTAATGTAGATGTATATCGATTACAGATATTCGATATTGCTTTAAACATTATTATTATTATTATTATTATTATTAATGTTATTGTTATTATTAAATATTATAATTAATGATGTTAGTAATATTAATAATATTATAATAAATATTATTATAGTGATAACATATTGTTTTATATTGAGAGGTTTATTAATATTATTTATATATTAAAATTATTATATCAATAATTGATTTAATATTATTACTTAATATATTATTATAATATAATATATATAATTTATTAATAATTATTTATTATTAATTTATATTATAATTATAATCATAATTATATTATTTATTAATATTTTAATATTATTTAATTAACATATTACTTATTATGCTAACTATATATTATTATTATCTTTTGATAATAATTATATATTATTGTTATATACCGTTAATAATAGATTATTATATATCATCTAATCATTTTATTATTATACTAAGTTCAATATGTCACAGCTCATGACATTGTCCCTTGTGTAATTGCCACTTGAATGTATTGCTATTGAACCACATTAATGCTTTTCTTCTTCAACAAATGAGGACAGTCACTCTAAAGACAACATGATAATGTACACTCATTGTAAGGACAGTCACAAATGAGGACATCTCACAGTGACTGTCCCTTGTGTAATTGCCACTTGAATTACACAAGGGACAGTCATTGTGAGATGTCCTCATTTGTGACAAGGACAGTCACACATGAGGACATCTCACAGTGATTGTCCCTTGTGTAATTGCCACTTGAATGTATTGCTATTCAACCACATTAATGCTTTTCTTCTTCAACAAATGAGGATAGTCACTCTAAAGACACCATGATAATGTACACTCACTGTAAGGACAGTCACAAATGAGGACATCTCATAGTGACTGTACCTTGTGTAATTGCCACTTGAATGTATTGCTATTCAGCCACATTAATGCTTTTCTTCTTCAACAAATGAGGATAGTCACTCTAAGGACAACATGATAATGTACACTCACTGTAAGTGTACATTATCATGTTGTATTACAAATGGACCTTATGTTGGTCGGGATATAAGTGCAAAAAAAGAAAGGAACGTTGTCATTTGTGTTTTCAACAGCGCCGAGAGAGATTCCCTCCGCGAAATCAAGCGGGTTATCATTTGTGTTTTGAACAAAGCGGGTTGTCATTTGTGTTTTGAACAGCACTGAGAGAGATTCCCTCCATGAAATCAAGCGGGTTGTCATTTGTGTTTTCAACAGCGCCGAGAGAGATTCCCTCCGCAAAATCACAGCTACAATTTCTGAGTACGTTGGGTTTATTTTTCTTTTGTCATTATTATTTAATCTGGTATTCAGCTGTTAGAGAGCTAAAATACCCAGAAATGAGGACATATCTGTGTTGAATTTATTGTTAGCGTCTTTGGTTATTTAGAATGCTTCCCCACAATACTTAATTACACAAGGGACAGTCACTGTGAGATGTCCTCATTTGTGACAAGGACAGTCACACATGAGGACATCTCACAGTGACTGTCCCTTGTGTAATTGCCACTTGAATGTATTGCTATTCAACCACATTTATGGGCCCGTTTGGACCACGACACACAGTAGCATCTACAAAGAAGAATATCCCAGGTGTAACAAGTTGTAAGAATATACCAATAGTTCTAAGAAGTTCCCTAGCACGTAGTAGCATCTACAGAGAAGAATATACAACATGAGGGCAGCCACTGTAAAGACAACATGATAATGTACACTCATTGTATGTGTACATTATCATGTTGTCTTTACAGTGACTGACCTCATTCAAGTGGCAATTACACAAGGGACAGTCACTGTGAGATGTCCTCATTTGTGACAAGGATAGTCACACATGAGGACATCTCACAGTGATCGATTGTCCCTTGTGTAATTGCCACTTGAATGTATTGCTATTGAACCACATTAATGCTTTTCTTCTTCAACAAATGAGGACAATCACTCTAAAGACAACATGATAATGTACACTCATTGTAAGGACAGTCACAAATGAGGACATCTCACAGTGACTGTCCCTTGTGTAATTGCCACTTGAATTACACAAGGGACAGTCATTGTGAGATGTCCTCATTTGTGACAAGGACAGTCACACATGAGGACATCTCACAGTGATTGTCCCTTGTGTAATTGCCACTTGAATGTATTGCTATTCAACCACATTAATGCTTTTCTTCTTCAACAAATGAGGACAGTCACTCTAAAGACACCATGATAATGTACACTCACTGTAAGGACAGTCACAAATGAGGACATCTCATAGTGACTGTCCCTTGTGTAATTGCCACTTGAATGTATTGCTATTCAGCCACATTAATGCTTTTCTTCTTCAACAAATGAGGATAGTCACTCTAAGGACAACATGATAATGTACACTCACTGTAAGTGTACATTATCATGTTGTATTACAAATGGACCTTATGTTGGTCGGGATATAAGTGCAAAAAAAAAAGGAACGTTGTCATTTGTGTTTTCAACAGCGCCGAGAGAGATTCCCTCCGCGAAATCAAGCGGGTTATCATTTGTGTTTTGAACAAAGCGGGTTGTCATTTGTGTTTTGAACAGCACCGAGAGAGATTCCCTCCACGAAATCAAGCGGGTTGTCATTTGTGTTTTCAACAGCGCCGAGAGAGATTCCCTCCGCAAAATCACAGCTACAATTTCTGAGTACGTTGGGTTTATTTTTCTTTTGTCATTATTATTTAATCTGGTATTCAGCTGTTAGAGAGCTAAAATACCCAGAAATGAGGACATATCTGTGTTGAATTTATTGTTAGCGTCTTTGGTTATTTAGAATGCTTCCCCACAATACTTAATTACACAAGGGACAGCCACTGTGAGATGTCCTCATTTGTGACAAGGACAGTCACACATGAGGACATCTCACAGTGACTGTCCCTTGTGTAATTGCCACTTGAATGTATTGCTATTCAACCACATTTATGGGCCCGTTTGGACCACGACACACAGTAGCATCTACAGAGAAGAATATCCCAGGTGTAACAAGTTGTAAGAATATACCAACAGTTCTAAGAAGTTCCCTAGCACGTAGTAGCATCTACAGAGAAGAATATACAACATGAGGGCAGCCACTGTAAAGACAACATGATAATGTACACTCATTGTATGTGTACATTATCATGTTGTCTTTACAGTGACTGACCTCATTCAAGTGGCAATTACACAAGGGACAGTCATTGTGAGATGTCCTCATTTGTGACAAGGACAGTCACACATGAGGATATCTCACAGTGACTGTCCCTTGTGTAAGCCACTTGAATGTATTGCTATTCAACCACATTTATGGGCCCGTTTGGACCACGGCACACAGTAGCATCTACAGAGAAGAATATCCCAGGTGTAACAAGTTGTAAGAATATACCAACAGTTCTAAGAAGTTCCCTAGCACATAGTAGCATCTTCTAATTGTCTATACCACTTCACAAGGTATTGTTTGCACACATTGTTTTTGGTTCTTTTGATGACCCTTGTTTTGAAATTGCTATTAGGCCTTGTAGCTTATATGTTTTGATTACTGGAGAGCTTCTAAAGCTAAGCAAGAAGACCATTGCACGAGTTATAGTCGCGCGCTCAGGTTTGAAAATTGTATATTTTTTAATCTAATGTATATTTTAATCCTTTTGCCATGTCATGTAATATGTCTTGCCTTGTAGCTTATATGTTTTGAAATTACTGTTAGGCCTTGTAGCTTATATGTTTTGATTGCTAGAGAGCTTCTAGAGCTAAGCAAGAAGACCATTGCACTAGTCGTAGCCGCGTGCTCAGGCATGAAAATTGTATATTTTTTAATCTAATGTATATTTTAACTAGACTTTTAAAATATTAAAGGATAGGTCTAAGAAGATTTGTGTACTTTTGACAATTTTTCTTAGTCACTGAAAGTTGTAGACCGAAGTTTTCATAGCCCAATTTTTGCTTCCTGCGAAGAACGATCATGTCAGATAATATAAGTGAAGAACAAAATAGGGAGACAATCGCTAGATTGTGGTCTAACTTGAAAAGAAAAGGTGATGGAAAATGTTATTGTCCCTGCAAAATTTGTAAGGGCTTAAACCGTAGAAGATTGCTAATCAAAACAGTTAAGAGACATTGTAGGGAGAATGGTCACATTGAAGGGGGGCATGACTATCATCCACTGGTAAGTTGTTCATTATATCATTTTAACAATTTATATACATATGAAATCACTTGATGATGAGTTGAAGATCATGGTTTATTTATGTTAATCAATTTTATATAGGTTGATCTCCCCAGGGAAGTACATGATATGGAGGAACATGGGGGTGCAAATATCCAAGGTGAAGATAATGATCCCATGGAAGATGACGATCATGCGCCAGAAAACACAATTGAAGATGATGGTATAAATACATTGATCCATGACACATTTAGTCCAAGCGGATCTGATCATGATGATGATGATAGCCTTGATGTACCTCTACTTGAGAAGGCATACGAGCCCCTATACAAAGACTCCCAAACAACTCTTCTCTCTGCTGTATTGTTGTTGTTGAACTTGAAGGTTATGAATGGTTTATCCAACATAACAATGTCACGTATGTTAAGGTATGTCATATATGTCTTTATAGTTAACAAAGGGTGAATAATGTACCACTAATATTGTTTATATTAACAACTTATATTTTTTGCTGTAGATTGATAGGCGAGTTTTTGTTACCACCATCAAATATTCTACCTCGCTCATATCGAGAATTATCTGCTATTATGAAAGATATTGGAATGGAGTATCAAGCAATACATGCTTGTCCCAATGATCATATTATATATTATAAAGAACATGAATTTGCAACACAATGCCCTGTATGTCATACGAGTAGATATCGAACAGATCGAATAACAAAAAAGGTGCCTCACAAGGTTCTTCGTTACATCCCCATTATTCCACGGATGCGACAATTATTCAGGTGTACTAGCTTGGCACAATTTATGGATTACCATGCACGCAATAGAAGTCGAGATGACATTATTCGAATCCCTGCAGATGGTTCGGCATTTATGCACATAGAGGAAAAGTGGCAACACTTCAAAGAAGAACCTCGTAATCTCAGGCTTTCATTGGCAGCGGATGGTGTCAATCCATTTGGAGAGATGAGATCTGTTTGCTTGGTGTGGCCTGTTTTTGTTATCAACAATAACATTCCTCCGTGGATGTCAATAAAGAGGGAGCACATTATGTTGGCAATAATTGTTCCAGGTATTTTATCATTTGATAGTTATTAATTTACATGTACTTACAAATCTTACAGTAAAATGGTCACAATAATTATGTAATGTTACTGTTCATTCAAGTAGGTAAATATCAAGTTAAAGATATGAATGTATATATTGAGCCTCTTATTGACGAGTTGGTGGAGTTATGGAACGGTGTCACTATGTATGACGTGTCTAGACCAATAGGACAAAGACAATTTCAATTCCATGCAATACTTGTATGGACAATACATGATGCCCCAGGGCTAACACATTTTTGTGGTATGTTATAGTGAATTCAAGTTGCGCATGATAATTCTAATTATAAAAATCAACATATTTAATAATCCAATTATATCATTATCTTGTAGGTCTTCAAACAAAGGGAAAATTTGCATGTCCAGTTTGTGGTCCAAAGATGAAATCTCGTCATTCAAAAAGTTTAGGAAAGCATGTGTTTGATGAGTACAGACACTTCCTCCTCAGGAATCATAAGTATCGAAGTATGGAAAAACATCTTTTCAATGGGAAAGAAGAGACTACATCAAAGCCACAAAGAATGACACCTCGCCTATGGAAGTTGGAATATAATAGAATTAATCATCGAGGTAATGTCATTCCACTTAATGGTTTATGTTTGTAATTTATATATTTCTATTGTGATTTTTGTTTACTAATTATGTAATTGATGATCGTGAAGGTCGTCAAGGCACTACTGACAACCTTCCAAAGGGACTAAAAAGCTATCCCAGACAATTTAGTAGGTTGCCCTACTACGAGGACCTACAAATTGTGCATTTGTTTGATCTTATGCATGTTGGAAAGAATATAACAGAGACATTGTGGAAAATACTGGATGGAAGGCGTGACAAAGAAAAAATTGTCAAAATTTGTAATGACATTCATGAATCCAATCATGCACTGAAGAATTTCATTCACTCAAATAGCAATAGAGATCAGATTAATATAAGTGCCCTTCCTTGGTTATTAACGGAGCAGCAAAGTGATGCCATAAAAGAAGTCATACGAAAAATTCGATTTCCCACAGGATTTGCTGGGAACATAAGCAATCTCATATCAAAGAAAAGTGAATTTGGGCCAGGGCTCAAAACACATGATTGGCATACTTTCATCAAGGTAAGTTATGTTCTTCTGTATTTACAATATATTCATAAACTACGTGTACTATTCATTATGTTATGTTAGAAAATAATGAAATGATTGGTTTATAATTACTGCAGTACGTGCTACCTCTGTCTCTCCCAGAGCACTTCAACAATAACATCAAACAAGTGATATATGATCTTGGAAAATACATGAGGTAAGCAGTAATATCTGTTCAATTTGTTGTATATATTTATTATATTCGCGATTTGTTTTTCTTGCTATGTAATCTATTGTATATTATTTTGTAAAGTCTCGTATTTATATATTTTTTGTGACTTGAATCTCTTAATGTAGGTGGTTGTCATCTAAAGAAATCCATAAAGAAGATATAAACTATTGGAAGAGAAGAATTCCTCATTTATTGTGTGAAATGCAAAAGTGTCTACCTCCAACTTTTTTCAATGCACAAGAACACTACCTCATACACCAGGTTGAGGAGATTGAATTGTGTGGACCTGCACACACTAGGTCAATGTGGATGGTTGAGAGGCACTTGAAATCTTTGAAGGCTTTGGTTCGACAAAGAGCACATCCTGAGGGTTCTATGGTAGAGGGATACATGGTATACCAGACTATGGTGTACATTACTGAATATCTTCCTAAGTTTGCTTCAAATATCCATGTAGATCGCATTTGGGATCTCGACCCTTTTAAAAAATTCAAAGGGGAGTACTTGATGGGGAAAGGTAGATTGAGGAAAGTGACAGGTAATAAATTATAAGATGTTATTGTAATAAATTATTTCTTAATCTTCAAAATAAATCGGTTGTAAGTCGTCTATTTTTTTTTTGTACAGTTGCTCGAGAGTGGGATGCACTACATTTGTATATTGCAAACAATCTTGATTGCATGACGGTATGGATTGAACGATGTCAACATTCTGGTCACACATTAACATGGGAAGGTGTATCTTCATTGGTTAAAGAAGCTCATCGTAATGGAGATTCTAATGTTACGCAAAGGGAAATAGATTTAGCATATGGTTTAAGAGATTTCCAGGTACGTACAAAATTATTAATCACCCGTATGTTTATCAACTCACGATATAATAATTTTGACATGTTTCACATATTATTGCAGGTTAAACACCACAAGGGTATGTTCTGTAATGGTCAAAAATTTCGCGTCAAAGTGTTGGATGACACGAAGAAAACTTGTGATTCTGGAATAACTGCAGTCTTTCAAGTGACTAATATTTCATCTAGAAATGACTTAGATCCTCAAGAGTCTAAAAATCAATACTATGGCATTTTGGATGATATACTTGAGTGCGACTTTAGTTCCTTCAAATTAGTACTCTTCGTTGTCAAATGGTACAGGCTACGACTTAATCCAAATGATCCTAATAGAACTGTTATTGAACATGATAATGGATTTACAATGGTTAATACAAGGTCGTTTGAGCCAGTTGGGGATGAGCCCTATGTTCTTCCAAGCCAATGTGAGCAGGTATTTTACTCAGAGGTTTCACATAAACCGGGTTGGTAATTTGTTGTTAGACATGAACCGAGAGGAAGGCCGATAAAGTATAATGCGATGGAAGAAGAAGATACCGAAGAAGTAGAAGATGATGTAGATGATGATCACGATCGACAATTATTGGATGATGTTCCTGAGACAAATTTTCATGAAGAAGAAGAAGAAGATGATGCTGCTAGTGATGATGATGATGAAGATGATGTTGATGTTGATGATGATGATGTTGATGATGACGACAACGACGACAACGACGACGACGAGGACGATGATGATGACGACGATGATGAGGATGATGATGATGATGATGATGATGATGATGATGATGATGATGAGGATGATGATGATGAAATTTAAAGGTATGCCATCAATCCTTAATGTATTTAATATTCATTTCTTGATAGAAATATATTTGTCTTAAATGGTTACATAGTTTATTCATTATCTATTTAAAAGCTATAAGTGTTATAATGTGTACGTTTTAATGTTTTTAATTTTTATGTGATGCTTATGATGGATGTGATTATGATTATGATGTGATTATGCTCATGATAATTGAATTACATTTGCAGGAAATTGAACCCCTTTCAAGAGCATCCCGCACAGTCTCATGGATCGACAGGTATAAGTCAATACACCTTATAGAAAGTCTATTTAATACACTTATCAATAGTAAGATTGATGTCTTCTAAGATCTCTCCCATTTGCAGGTACCAGCAAATAGGTATTTGTCAGAAGTGTCTTCCTCGAGTGAGGGAAATATAGGAATAGAAGAGGAAAGTGAGACATGCAGTTTATCTAGAATAGGGAGATTAACTAGAGGTCAAAGGACTAGAAGGAAATTCAATAAACACATGAAATTTTTCCTTGCTCAAGGGGGGTCATGTTCTTATGATGATGAGATGAAAGGCGACATCGAGGTGCCCTTGAGGTACCAACATCTACAGAAACATTGGGTACCCAAGGAACTTCCTCCAATAAACACTGATTTTTGTGTTAATGAGAGAATATATCGCATAGCACCATCATCATTACATGGTTTGGGCCTATTTTCTATGGATGGCATAAAGGTGTCTTACAACAAAGTTTCTGAATTGATGGAGTATGTTGGACCATGTTACGATTACAAAAGTTGGATGCATATTGTTCAATATAAAAAAAGTATGCGTAGGTATGCACTCTCGGCAAATTATATACAACAGCAAGACAATAATCAAAGTAAAAGTGTAACTATATACATTGATGGAAGGCCAAAAGCAACAGGGAATATTGTGGGTTTTATAAATAGTACACGACCTGGGTCAACTATAAAGCAACCCAATTGCATATTTGAGGCGCGCGAGGGAAATTGTGTATTCATCTGTGTGATAAAATCAATACGTGCAGGGGAAGAGCTGCTTATTGATTACAATTTGAACCGCATAGATACAAACGAGGCTACTATCATGGGGGTGGTACATACTATTAAACCAACTTCTAATCAATGACTCCAACATACCATTTAGTTATTAAATTTTTGGCTAACATTTTTATACTTGATCTTTGACACAGGGGCACAATATGGAGCAACCGCCCGAAGGTGATGGTGATGATATTCCTAGCTCATCTACACATGAGCAGGTAAAACTCATTGTAATTGTGCAAACTAGATAGAAGCAAAATGTTATTTTTTTTAATGTTATTTTCTTCATTGTTTTGGAGTAATTTTGATAATACTAATACTATTGTTGTCACAGAGGGCCAGTGGTCGGAGAGAGGGAAAGCAACCTGCAGTCCCTCAGGAGTCCCCCCTTGTGGACCCTTTTTTTATTGATTTAGCAGAGACCGATGACCCGATCGGTTCCATTAAAAAGCTGCTAAAGAAAATTGGGAAAGAACTTCTACGTTTGGTATCCATACATCCTCAGACTCAGGAAATAAAAGACAGGGCAGCTGAGTTGTTGCGCACTTCTGAAAACTTTAAAGTAAGTATTAATGAAATTTTTAATTATTACAAGAGTTCAATAATGGTTTTTATGTTATGCTCTTTTATGACATTAATTAAAATATGGATGCATTGTCTTTACAGAGTTATTTGCGTAATTTTGAACCCCATTCCCATGATGAGGCCGGTATTGCAAGTGGTTCAGGTAGATCACATGTTCCATTCCCCACTTGTGTTTTCCACTGAATATATATAGGAATGATCATAATCATTGACAATACATGCTCGAACAATCTTTTTTTTTAATGCTCTAACAATCTTGTCCATGCTAGTCCACACGTTCTATATTTATGCATGCTCTAACAATTTTATTCTTCAGCTCCTTTCCATGATGATATGACAACGCCGCCTCCATCCAGGACAGCCACAAATGTCTTGCCGACTGCCATGTCAACAACACACAGCCTAAATGCACCAACTGTTGCACCATCTACTGGTACACAAATCCCTCTTTTTCTCTCTTTTGTTATGTGTTTAAGTGTTATGTGTTTACGATGTAGATCCCTTGATTGTGTTTGTGCCATGGGTGCTCTACACCAATTTATTTCCCTTGAAGTATTATTTCTTGGAGGCATTTGATAATGGTTTTCATTTTTTGCAATAGGAGATGCAACAAGTCCCGATGCAACATCATTTCCTGGATGTTCCCGTGTTCCTAGTACGGGAACGGTGAAGGATTGCGTATTGATCATCAGCGACGATGAAGGCGTTCCCTTAAAAGTATCCAAACTTCCAGGTACTTTAAAGTTATTATTATTCTATAGTGATATAATAGTAATTTAGTTTTTGATCACTCTTCATCGACTAATGATCCCATGATTATTTTGTAGGGAATGATATTTTTTGGCGAAAACTTGGTGACGAGTGTTTGCGGATATTCGGGCCCACCATACGTACATGGTGGAATATCATATCCTAACTAAAACCCCAAACCACTATTTTGATTTCATATCATTGCTAGAATAGTTTTCCTTTTCATCAATTTCTTGAACTATATTAAAGGTAGCTTCTCTTCATTTATGAGTCTAACATGTTTTTTTTTACTTAAAAGGTGGAATAACCAAGATAAAAAGTTGAAGGATGATCTTGTACATAGTATGACCCAGCTTTTTGGACCTCGTGCATTCGAGAGAAACAAGCTCCTTGAAAGAGCTGGTTTATGTTTGAAGTATATTAGGGACCAGTACAGGAAATATTTAGAGGTTAACCCAAGGCACGAGCGTCCGCCCTGTGTTCTTGAGGCTGAGTGGCAGGGTTTGATTTTGGATGGAAAGTATAAAGCCGACATGAAAAAAGGAATTACGCTAGTAGAGAGTAGAGCAAGGTATGTGATACTTTTGAGAATGTAATTATGTACTAATTAACCTCTAAATTTTTCCTATACTGGTCTCTAACATATTTCAAACTTTTCATAGATTGCCTGACACATCAAAGGCAACAAAGGCAAGATTAGAAAAGCACGGGACACACAAGCTCGGCTCTGGTGGTTTTTCCAAACTTCAAGCACGAGTTGTAAGTATTAGTAAATGAAAACTTGTATCAATTTTTTTATATATTGCAAGGAAATTTTTTTTGATCAAACAATGCAAGTAAAATTCACCATACCAAGAAAAAATGTAGGGGTCAAAGTTCAATAGATGCCTCACAGAAGAGGACAAGAGAATTGGCTTCCAACAAGGCTATAAAGCCGTGGCTGAACGGCTACGAGCTGAAATCAGTGTGCAAGGTTCAAATAATGATGCATCTGAGCCACAGGTAAATAAGCTAAATGAAATTTATTTCAAATTGAATACTTTACCAATTAGTCTATTTGATGTTAAGTTCTAATATAAAGTGAGTATATCTGTTTTAAGAAAGCAATGATAACAATGTGTAGGATATTGGAATGCAGCCTGACAATCCTTCTACACAATCTATGCATAATGAAGGTTCGCATGATGTGCATCCTAGTGGTGGAGGTATACATTTGCTATTAAATTTTTTATATGTAATTACAATTGGTGTTTGGATTAATGTAACATTTTGTATAGCAACTGTAGAGGATCGAGGGGTCGGTGCTCATGAGCATGTTGAGGTTGAGTCTAGACAAAATGATGTGGCCAGATCAGGTAATTAAAGAGCGCCACAGTTATGTTTTTTAAAATAATTAAATACTTGTAACAATTATAATTAAATATTTTAAATTTAACTCTTTTATTTGTTATTGTAGAGGACCCCCCTTTGCAGCAGCATAGGAATTTGAGATCATCAAGAACAAAGAACAAAACAACTGATGAGGGGGGTATTGATGATAACACTGATGCTCCTCTTAGAGCTTACATAGAAAAAAAAATTAGAAAGAGAAAAAAGAAATGATTGTCATCTAAATACCTTAATTGATAATGACTGAATTTTATGTCTCAATGAATTTAATTATGTGCTAATGAATGTTCATGAATTATGTGTTTATTTTCATATTGATGAATGTTGTGTGTTAACGAATCTAATGTGTTAATGAATGTTATCATGTGATATTGATTGAATGTTACATTTTATTAATAATTGAAAGAATGAATGAATGTTAGATGTTAATGGGGAATGTAGAGTGATGTTAGGGGGAGGAGGGTGGGGCCAAATGAGCTTCCACCTTCACGTGGTTGGCCCTATTTAGTAGAGAATATTAAACTATATTCTCGAAACAAAGTGAAGCTCAATAAGATACTAAATGAGTCAAAATGGTTATCAAGGTCCTCTATCCATAAGATACTTGTAGTCAAAATGGTTATTAATAAGATACTTGTAGTCAAAATGGTTATCTAGGTCCTCTATCCATTCCATAAGTTCTTCACCATTCAAACTTCCTCCATAACAAGGAATGTGCTCTAGGTTAGTCATGAAGCCTAGCATGGACTCTCTGTCAGATACAGCCACTATTTCAGAGCCTTTTTTGTGCATTTCCTTCAAGCACTGTACAGTGTACGGATGTGAAAGGGAGGGCAGACTAGTGTGGAAGTTAGAGTATTTATATCTTATGCTTTGAGAGTTTATTTGGTAGATTCAAGACACCTTATATCAAAGTTATTCCTTTTTCTTATCTGTTGTTCTGTCAAACCCTCATTTTTTGGGTTATTGCATTCAAATGGCCTTAACTTGCAAATAAACCATAGGATATCCTCTGTTCTTTGTAAAATGAAAGTTAAGGGGGTTTATTTTCATATTTTAAAAGCTTTGGAACAGGATACTAAGCCAGAGAATTTCAAGAGCAATCCCTAGGTCAAGAATCTCAATGTTCTTGACTAGGAGTTGATGGATTATGCAAGATCAGAGGGTAGCGGCAAGTAAAGGACCTCAAACCTTGTTGAATCTAGATCTTTAGAGCATGGTGGACATCTTCAAACTCTGATCTTGGTTTCATGCACCCATTTTCAATGCCTTATTTTGGAACCCACACCCAAAGGCATGCATTAGGTCTGCGGACTCAATAAGGACATTGATATGCTGGAGTGGAGTCAAGGTCTGGGAGTTGGAGGATTGTTAGAACATCAAAAAGGGTACTCAAAAAACATATAAGTTCATAAGGTCCTTTGTCAAATTGAAGAGTTATTGCTGCAGAACAGGTTTTGGAGACCTACTAGAGTCACTAGGTCTATTTGGACCCGTTTGGACCACGACACACAGTAGCATCTACAGAGAAGAAGTTTGGTATGCAATGGTCTTGAAACCTCCTGAGAAATTCTTGGTATGCATTTGTGTGGTGCAAAAGCTTCGTTGAAAGAGAAAAAGAAGAAAAGAATAGAAATGATTTTTTTTCTTTTTATGTCATATACTGTAACCAGCTACTTATAACTTGCAAAAATTATTATAACCATTTGAAATTGAAACTTAGTTTAATGTGAAACTGAGAACTGCTTTATTAGAGCTTTCTGTGATTTAGATTCAGACATCAAGAACATTGTTTGCCTAATATTGTGATTAATGTTTATTTATTAATATCTCATACTGACAAACAATTGATAATTGTAGGGAAAACGTCATTGGGGGTCTTTGAGGATCCACCAGAAGCCAAGGAGAAAATGTATTCAAATGCTAAAGATGGTGTAACAGTCCTTACAGCTGTTGAACCTTGCTGTGTAGATCATCTCTGATTCTCCAAGTTCAACAGTACTGTGGTATTCCTTTGGATACTTCTAATGGTAAATTTCAGACATCAAGTTCTTTTCGTATGAAACTACTACATTTGTAATCTGTAGTTTTAAACTTTTAGTTTATAAATGTTCATCAGCTTTAGTTCGTATGCTGCCATTTCAAGTATGATTAATGAAGTTACCTTTATCACAGGATGAAAGTGAGCAGTCAGCATACTGGTACGGAGCTGGCAGCATTGATACGGTGACTAGGGCATCGTTTAATGGTGGTATTGTGTTTTCCCGTATTTAGGGCATCGGCCTTTTGAAGCATTGCCTTCATCTTTCTTAAGTCTGAGTTTTAAGTTTGTTTATCTCTCTCGGTGCTGTTGAAAATACAAATGACAACATTCTTGTTTGTTTTTCCCTTATATCCCGATGTGATTTCGCGGAGGGTTACAGCGCTGTTGAAAACACAAATGAAAACACAAATCCCTTGTGTAATTTCCACTTGAAGGAGGACAGTCACTGTAAAGACAACATGATAATGTACACTTACAGCCCGTGTACATTATCATTATGTCTTTAGAGTGACTATCCTCATTTGTTGAAGAAGAAAAGCATTAATGTGGCTGAATAGCAATACATTCAAGTGGCAATCACACAAGGGACAGTCACTGTGAGATGTCCTCATTTGTGACTGTCCTTACAGTGAGTGTACATTATCATGTTTTCTTTAGAGTGACTGTCCTCATTTGTTGAAGAAGAAAAGCATTAATGTGGTTCAATAGCAATACATTCAAGTGGCAATTACACAAGGGACAATCGATCACTGTGAGATGTCCTCATGTGTGACTATCCTTGTCACAAATGACTATCCTTGTAAAGACAACATGATAATGTACACATACAATGAGTGTACATTATCATGTTGTCTTTACAGTGGCTGCCCTCATGTTGTATATTCTTCTCTGTAGATGCTACTATGTGCTAGGGAACTTCTTAGAACTGTTGGTATATTCTTACAACTTGTTACACCTGGGATATTCTTCTCTGTAGATGCTATTGTGTGTCGTGGTCCAAACAGGCCCATAAATGTGGTTGAATAGCAATACATTCAAGTGGCAATTACACAAGGGACAGTCACTGTGAGATGTCCTCATGTGTGACTGTCCTTGTCACAAATGAGGACATCTCACAGTGACTGTCCCTTGTGTAATTGCCACTTGAAGGAAAAAAGCATTAATGTGGTTCAATAGCAATGTATTCAAGTGGCAATTACACAAGGGATAATCACTCTGAGATTTCCTCATTTGTGACTATCCTTACAGTGAGTGTACATTATCATGTTGTCTTTACAGTGACTGTCCTCATTTGTTGAAGGAAAAAAGCATTAATGTGGTTCAATAGTGATGCAGAGTAGTCAGGGATTTTAGAATATACAAATATACATCCTTAACTCTCATTCCACCAAGGAAGAAGGAATTCCAATGGTTGAAACGTGAGTTAAGGTCTTTACATCAGTCAAACCCTGAAAATGAGGGTTTGTAAACAATGCACAGAAAATTTGAAATAACTTAGATATAAAACAAAGAGAATCAATCAAACCAACTTCCAAAGCATCAGATGTCACTATTACAACTTCCAGGCAAATTTTATCATCCAACCACCATCCGTACAGCCGTACAGAGTTCGTTTTTCACCAGAAATGCACTAAAACAGGGTTATTTTTATTTTTTATGAAAGCAAAATGATTACAATACTGGTTCTCTGTCTGTCTTCGACCATTTGAAGCCTAAAATAGGCTCTCCAAACGTTGGTTCAACCATCTAGGTGGTTAGAACAGTTTATCCAACAAATGTCAACTTTGCTAAGCAACTTTTAAAGTTGCATTACAACTTTGCAAACAACTTTTCCGAGAAGGTTAAAAATGTGTTGTGAAACTTTAGGAACCTTATTAAAGTTATTTTGGACCTTCAAACATCTTAACAACATCTAAAAGACACCTAATAAACACTTACTATGCTCATTTCATCCAAGGACTCAAAAGATGCCCAAGGTTTATAAGTCACCAAGGGGTCTTGTGTCCAACAATTGGATGTTTATAAGGAGATAAAATCAATCCTTAATATTTATTACAAACCAAGAAAACATCTAAAACTCCTATTCTAATTTATTGTCATTCAAAAAGACTCTGATTTGTCATTCAAAAAGACTTTGATTTGTCAATCAAAAGGACCTTTCACCAGTCAATCCTTCAAAGCTCCAAGGTGAAAATCTTATGTTCCAATTGATAGGATTTGACTCCTTGGCTTCATGGCAACTTCCTTCAATCATGGTGTCTTTGGCTTGCATTAGGGATGCCCCTGCATCAAATAGCAATGCATTCAAGTGGCAATTACACAAGGGACAGTACATGCCCATTAAAGTTGGTGTTTTGTTATCCAGCATGACAATGGAGACAACATACTCTGTGTCAATTTTACTGATCAAATTTCCCTCCGCCAGGCAAAGCAACAATCTGGGTATGATAAGGTGAAATTTTGTAGTCCTTTTGGGTATGATAACAGTTCCAGTTTCCAATAAGATGGTTCATTTTTATAATCTAGCTTCAATTTCTCTTGTGAAAATCTTTTTTTCATTTTATGGGTGGTAAAATATAATTATTATGCTAGAGGTGTGTACTTATGGATGATAATGAAACAAAATGATAAGATTTAAGACTCTTGTTTTTTTTTTAAATAGCAATTGAAGTTTCCTTCTATTATAAATTACTGTTTTTCTATTTTTTAATGTATCTTTCCAAATCTTTTATATCAATTTTATTTATGAAATATAAATATATTAATAATGTTTTAGTGTTTTTAGGATTAGTTTATATCAATTCTATGTATCATCATTCGTCATTCAATTGTCAGTATTATTAATTTAGACTGTGCAATTGTAGAACTACTCGAATATGGGTTGGATGGATACTCAAGCAGGGGAACCCTCCTCAAATATCTCAAGCAGTGAACTTGGAAAAATGTGTCCTGAAGGAACCCTTTCCATCAGAGAGATAAAAGTACAAACAAGTAAAAGAAGCAGGCTCTGCAAATATGTTTTTGAGAAGAAAAATGATAGATTATTCGAGTATGGTTCATGAGGTATATCTAAAAAGACATTTTTTTTCTTATTATAATAAAAGAGGAAGTTGTGAATGTCAAAGTTGAGTGAAACAAAAATTATTTTCATCAAATTTTATTAGGCTTGCTTTTGGGAATAGTTTCTTACAATATTGCTATTAAGATTTTTATTGTGTAGTTTTTAGATTAGGTTTATAAAATTATATTTCATGAGTAGTGATTCATATTAATCAATTAACGATACTTTTGGAAGGTATTTTCAATGTGTCAAATTTTGATATTTTTACAAGAATTAGATTGTGTAATTTTTTTAATTAAAGTCATTGACTCATATTTCATAAATAATAGTTCTCATGAATCCATCTCTTATAAGATTGAATAGTCTATTTAGGAAGTATTTCTGATAGTATGTCAAATTATGATATTACTATTACCATTAGATTGCATGGCTTTGAAGTCAACCTCGTTGACCCATATTCTTCTCTATAGATGCTACTATGTGCTAGGGAACTTCTTAGAACTGTTGGTATATTCTTACAACTTGTTACACCTGGGATATTCTTCTCTGTAGATGCTACCATGTGCCGCGGTCCAAACGGGCCCATAAATGTGGTTGAATAGCAATACATTCAAGTGGAAATTACACAAGGGACAGTCACTGTGAGATGTCCTCATGTGTGACTGTCCTTGTCACAAATGAGGACATCTCACAGTGACTGTCCCTTGTGTAATTTCCACTTGAATGAGGACAGTCACTGTAAAGACAACATGATAATGTACACATACAATGAGTGTACATTATCATGTTGTCTTTACAGTGGCTGCCCTCATGTTGTATATTCTTCTCTGTAGATGCTACTATGTGCTAGGGAACTTCTTAGAACTGTTGGTATATTCTTACAACTTGTTACACCTGGGATATTCTTCTCTGTAGATGGTACTGTGTGCTGGGGTCCAAACGGGCCCATAAATGTGGTTGAATAGAAATACATTCAAGTGGCAATTACACAAGGGACAGTCACTGTGAGATGTCCTCATGTGTGACTGTCCTTGTCACAAATGAGGACATCTCACAATGACTATCCCTTGTGTAATTGCCACTTGAATGAGGACAGTCACTGTAAAGACAACATGATAATGTACACAAGTACCGTGAAGGTAGTTGCAAGTTACGGCTGTTTCATTGCATACCCGAAACAATGAAGATGTTACGGTCCACAAAACGTTTGTGCTTGAAACATGAACAAATAAAATTAAACTTCTAAATAACCAAAGCCGCTAACAATAAATTCAACACAGATATGTCCTCATTTCTGGGTATTTTAGCTCTGTAACAGCTGAATACCAGATTACATAATAATGACAAAAGAAAAATAAACCCAACGTACTCAGAAATTGTAGCTGTGATTTCGTGGAGGGAATCTCTCTCGGCACTGTTGAAAATACAAATGACAACGTTTCTCTACATTATCATGTTGCCTTTACAGTGACTGTCCCTTGTGTAATTGCCACTTGAAGGAGGACAGTCACTGTAAAGACAACATGATAATGTACACTTACAGCCCGTGTACATTATCATGTTGTCTTTAGAGTGACTATCCTCATTTGTTGAAGAAGAAAAGCATTAATGTGGCTGAATAGCAATACATTCAAGTGGCAATCACACAAGGGACAGTCACTGTGAGATGTCCTCATTTGTGATTGTCCTTACAGTGAGTGTACATTATCATGTTGTCTTTAGAGTGACTGTCCTCATTTGTTGAAGAAGAAAAGCATTAATGCGGTTCAATAGCAATACATTCAAGTGGCAATTACACAAGGGACAATCGATCACTGTGAGATGTCCTCATGTGTGACTATCCTTGTCACAAATGAGGACATCTCACAATGACTGTCCCTTGTGTAATTCAAGTGGCAATTACACAAGGGACAGTCACTGTGAGATGTCCTCATTTGTGACTGTCCTTACAATGAGTGTACATTATCATGTTGTCTTTAGAGTGACTGTCCTCATTTGTTGAAGAAGAAAAGCATTAATGTGGTTCAATAGCAATACATTCAAGTGGAAATTACACAAGGGACAATCGATCACTGTGAGATGTCCTCATGTGTGACTATCCTTGTCACAAATGAGGACATCTCACAATGACTATCCCTTCTGTAATTGCCACTTGAATGAGGACAGTCACTGTAAAGACAACATGATAATGTACACATACAATGAGTGTACATTATCATGTTGTCTTTACAGTGGCTGCCCTCATGTTGTATATTCTTCTCTGTAGATGCTACTATGTGCTAGGGAACTTCTTAGAACTGTTGGTATATTCTTACAACTTGTTACACCTGGGATATTCTTCTCTGTAGATGCTACTGTGTGCTGTGGTCCAAACGGGCCCATAAATGTGGTTGAATAGCAATACATTCAAGTGGCAATTACACAAGGGACAGTCACTGTGAGATGTCCTCATGTGTGACTGTCCTTGTCACAAATGAGGACATCTCACAGTGACTGTCCCTTGTGTAATTGCCACTTGAATGAGGACAGTCACTGTAAAGACAACATGATAATGTACACAAGTACTGTGAAGGTAGTTGCAAGTTACGGCTGTTTCATTGCATACCCGAAACAATGAAGACGTTACGGTCCACAAAACGTTTGTGCTTGAAAGATGAACAAATAAAATTAAACTTCTAAATAACCAAAGCCGCTAACAATAAATTCAACACAGATATGTCCTCATTTCTGGGTATTTTAGCTCTGTAACAGCTGAATACCAGATTACATAATAATGACAAAAGAAAAATAAACCCAACGTACTCAGAAATTGTAGCTGTGATTTCGCGGAGGGAATCTCTCTCGGCACTGTTGAAAATACAAATGACAACATTTCTCTACATTATCATGTTGCCTTTACAGTGACTGTCCCTTGTGTAATTGCCACTTGAAGGAGGACAGTCACTGTAAAGACAACATGATAATGTACACTTACAGCCCGTGTACATTATCATGTTGTCTTTAGAGTGACTATCCTCATTTGTTGAAGAAGAAAAGCATTAATGTGGCTGAATAGCAATACATTCAAGTGGCAATTACACAAGGGACAGTCACTGTGAGATGTCCTCATTTGTGACTATCCTTATAGTGAGTGTACATTATCATGTTGTCTTTAAAGTGACTGTCCTCATTTGTTGAAGGAAAAAAGCATTAATGTGGTTCATTAGCAATGTATTCCCAGCATCTGTACCTGCATCTCTCTTATATACTACAAGTTACTTGCCATCAGAAATTGCAGTTCCCTCACGTGACATTGATGGTGAAGTGTTCTTTTCAAAACCATCATCTGTGGTTACCAATGCTCCTGTTTTAGGCAATAAGTTTGTTCCATTCCATGAGCCATTGGTCAAGTTTCTTCTACGAGCTTCTGATGCCTCAAAATCTAAGCAGCACCTACACATGCCTCGTTGTGGTTGATTATCATTCTGTACATGAATTATAATGAGTAATCAGTTTTTGGCCTTGGAATCTTGTATGTAACATGCACAGGCATTTCATGGCTAAATGAATCTATTTAAAAGCATCAACTTTTCTTACATGATGCTGGATACATAAGTAGAACAAGCGTATATCAAATTGGAAGCAATCAGAACTCCACAATGACATATTATTTAGAGTACTCTTCAGTTTAAGTAATAATGCATATATTGACACTGTAAAGACAACATGATAATGTACACTCACTGTAAAGACAACATGATAATGTACACTCACTGTAAGGATAGTCACAAATGAGGACATCTCACAGTGACTGTCCCTAGTGTAATTGCCACTTGAATGTATTGCTATTCAGCCACATTAATGCTTTTCTTCTTCAACAAATGAGGATAGTCACTGTAAAGACAACATGATAATGTACACTCACAATGTTGTCTTTACAGTGACTATCCTCATTTGTTGAAGAAGAAAAGCATTAATGTGGCTGAATAGCAATACATTCAAGTGGCAATTACACTAGGGACAGTCACTGTGAGATGTCCTCATTTGTGACTGTCCTTACAGTGAGTGTACATTATCATGTTGTCTTTACAGTGGCTGTCCTCATTTGTTGAAAGAAAAAAGCATTAATGTGGTTCATTAGCAATGTATTAAATTAATTTTTTTTTTTAATCCACCCATGGGCGTCGCAATTGCGACGACAACCCATCGCAATGCGATGCAGGCGCCTGTCGCAATTGCTTGGGAGGTCCGTCGCGATTGCGACGGCCCTCTGAAGCCATGCGACGGGGGGGCGACGGCCATGCCGCTAACAAATCTTAGTCACATTGCGACGGGATATGTGTCGCAATTGTGACGGCTACCCATAGACGTCACAATTTGCGACTAAAAAACAGCGACGTCTATGGGTGTTGCTATTGCGACACATAGCTGTCGCAATTGCGACACATAGCCGTCGCAAAATGACCCCAAATGTATTAGTGACCAAAAGCTCTGATACCAATTGATGGAATATGGATGAAGTGACTGAGAGGGGGGGGGGGGTGAATCAGTCAACCATAAAACACTTCACAATTAATTCTTTCCAGATCCCTTAGGATATCTTAACAAAGTTATATGTATTAGCACTCGGTAAATAGATTGCAGCAATTTTGAAGATGCAGAAAGTATTAGCAAAATTATCTTTTAGATATTCATCAGCACTGGTGTATGATTAAGATAGCAATTAAGAACACAAGAGACACAAGATTTAACATGGAAACACAATATGGGAAAAACCACCAATGTATCTAGATACTGATTTTCACTTTTCTGTAGTGATGCCCGGTTAGAAGCCAACCCGGTAAAAGGTTACAAAACACACTGTTAGGTGTGACCTTGTTAGAGGATTTAAAACACCCTGCTAGGAGTGGCCTGGTAAGAGGTCTTGAAAACAATTCAATGGAATTGTC
The DNA here is from genome assembly GCA_027943335.1 of Chamaecyparis obtusa. Lineage (NCBI taxonomy): Eukaryota > Viridiplantae > Streptophyta > Pinopsida > Cupressales > Cupressaceae > Chamaecyparis > Chamaecyparis obtusa. The sequence continues at coordinate 26,437 of BSBK01010186.1, read as the reverse complement.
ACCTTGTTAGAGGATTTACAATATGGTTGTTAAACCAACTCGGTTAAGAGATTTAGAATTCACTGTTACAATGATAAGAAGGTAACAATGAAAAATGACTTGTATAATAATGCAACTGTCTTGCTGATTACAGATCTCTATTCTGCATAAGTCTGATCCTTTCTGATCGAATAAATCTGTGCTGCACCTCAAGGGTATCTGAACATCCTTCACAAATTCGCACACACCTTTCCTGTCTTTCTTCTGTAAATCTTCTGCTATATTTCTTGTTTACTTTTCACATTTGACCTTTTATTTATATGATTTTACATTTGTCAAATCGACATTATTTAGTATAACAGTCGGCTGAATTAAGAAAACTCTATTTGCAAAAATCCTTCAAGGGCTGATAGTGCTCGGTGACCATAACTTTCTATAATCTTTCAGAGACCGAGGGAACTCGGTAAACACCGATAATCCTTTACCTTCGATAACCGACTGAACTCGGTAAAGACTAACTTTTCTTCGACAACCGACTGAACTCGGTAAACACTAACTTTTCTTCGACAACTGACTGAACTCAGTAAACACTAACTTTTCTTCGACAACCGACTGAACTCGGTAAACACTAACTTTTCTTCGACAACCGACTGAACTCGGTAAATACTAACTTTTCTTCGACAACCGACTGAACTCGGTAAATACTAACTTTTCTTCAACAACCGACTGAACTCGGTAAACACTAACTTTTCTTCAACAACCGACTGAACTCGGTAAATGCTGAATTTCCTTTGGTAACCGAGTGAACTCGGTAGATACTGATTTTCTTTGATAACCGAGTGGACTCGGTAAGCACTAATCTTCCTGTCTGGCAAACCGACTGAGCTCGGTAGTAACTGATTGCTGTGGACTATGACATTGTGTGACATCAAAGACAATACATAATTTGAGTAGCAATTTCCTTCAGAAAATTGTTTCCAACACTTTGTGTATTCCATTTAAGTTTTTTAGCTACCATTTTTATATCCATGTTCTTTATGTGTTTGGCTTCTCTCCCTCGCAAGGGATACGTTGATAGGTAATTGATTTGAAAGCATAATGATTTGACAGTCTTTTTTTCAAGATAGGCATAATTGTATCATCTTAAAATTGAAGCACTTCCATGATAAGAACATTTAGCCCTCTGAGTAAGGGGTTTGGGGTCATGTTGAATGCCTTGAATGGGTACTCGACTTGGATCTAGCTTTTTCCCCTGTTTTGCCCCTTTTTCCACTTCTTCCTGGCATAATTCTTCCATCCTGAATTGAGAACCTAAGATTCTTGACCTCGGGGTCAAGGTCGACCTTGACCTTGACCTAGGTCAAGGATGACCTTGACTCTGACCTAGGTCAAGGTCGACCTCATCCTTGACCCTAGGGTCCTGGATCCTTGGGGTTAGTTTTTAGTTTCGGGGCTTCATCAAAATCTTGTCTTTTCCCTCTTCAGGGCCACTATTTCTCGGATTAAGCGTCAAATTCTCAAATTAATATTTGAGGTGGACCTTTCTCGATATTTGTATAGGATTCCTAATTTATTATTAAAGATTAGTCTTTCTCAAGTTTTGTGCCTAATGCTCAAATTAACTTTGGGATTGGCCTTACCTCAAATTTTGTGACAAGGCTCTTAAATAATTATTTTTATTTCTATATTAAGCCTGGTCCCCTTCTAGATTTTTGTGTCAAGACTTTAATTTAATTTCCTCTCCATGTGAACCTCTCTAGAGTTTTGTGCCATGGGCCCTTAACTATTATTTTCTACGAGGCCCCTCTTGTGCCCTAGATCACTATAAAAGGGAGCCTTCATCTCTCATTTTCTCCATCTCATATCTCATCTCACAATCTCTCAAGAAAGAAGATCACGAATTCAAGCATTCAATCATTCAATCCTTTAAGCATTCAAGATCTAATTCATCAAGGAGATCCATTAGTAGCCATTGAAGGATTCAAGCTCTATGGAGCTCTCTTGTTGAAGATTTCTCCATTTCCATTCAAGCCTCTTCCTAATTCAAGATCCATTCAAGATTGGTGTTGAATATCTAAACACAATTGATTGGATACATCATACATTCAATTCTACATTCATTTGGAGCATCCATGCTTGTGGATTCAAGGATTCAAATCCTCCACAAGGGTTTCCAACATAAGCAAGGTGAATTGTTTCATTTACTTTGTTTATCTCTACAATTTCAAGGTTAATTCCTAAATTAGGGTTTGACTAAGGCAAACCCCTCCCCCCAACAAAAAAAAACCATTTTTCTTGCAAGTATAGATGCAAAATGATGAATTAAAGTGCAGATCTGGATACCCTTTTTGCCGAACTTCCGAGATCTACAAACAAAGTCAAAGTCAACCTTCATTTTTTTGAGGTCATCCTTGACCTTTTATGAGGGTCAAAGATGACCTGACCTTAGATCAGAAAAATATTTATGGGTTTTGTAGATCTCGCAGTTTCAGTTCAGGAATGCGAAAATCAATAGTTTTTGAGATTGTTTAACAGGATTTTCAGCCGATTCTTTTTTGGAGCTAAGTACCTTTATTTCTTAATTTCAATATTAATCATCTACATTTACTTTCCATATCAATACAATTTCATATAAGTGTAAAATATTGGCTTTGGAGTCTCTTTTATGTGCAAACTATTGTTCTAGGACCTCATCCATATTTTACCTTATACATTTTGGTTAACCCAACAAGCTTAACCCCTATCTTTTGTGGAATTAGATGCCCTATTGTGTTTGATTTCCTTTTTATGCTTATAATTTTTATTTGAATGCATTGGGATATATCTAGATCTATTTTCTATGCATTTCTTTATTTGTTATCATGTTGGACAAGTTGTTTCAAGTGTTTCCCAAAAATTCTTCTATAACTTTTGGGATTACACAACATCCTCTTCTTACCTTACCATTGCATGATGTTACACCTAGAAAGACTTTATCTAGTGCATGTGATGTTGCTTTGTCCTCTCTTGAATTACCTTGTAAGGATGTATTAGAGAAAGAAGATGACTTTAATCTATCTCTCCATCATATTTCTCTTTATGGAGATGAGTTGGGGATTGATGTTAATTCTTCTCCTAATACATGTCTTTTCTATGAGCCTACTTTAGAATATAATTTACCTTCTTTCCCCTCGAGGGAACATGCAATGTGCCTTATTGGTGGGGATGATAATCCTCCTATTTGGGATGAACCTTTGGATTTGGATGTTGATTACTCTCTTCCTCATGACACCATTGTGGATGATCCCTTGGATAATGACATTGATTTATCCCCTCCTCGCAAAGAAGCTTTGATACAAGAGGGTGATTTATTAATGGATGACATATTCATACATGATGATAACTCTTTTTCTAAAATACATGTAGACATTTTAGTGGAAAAAGATGATATTATAGATGCTTTACCTCTATTTGGGATTCCTTCTAGCTATGAGGCATTAGCGGAGAATGATATGAATTCCCTTAATACTCTCCCTATTAGTGAAGATCCTATGGATAATCAAGATCCTACCTCATCTCCTCCTAGGATGTCTTCTTTGCTTCCTTCTTGTGAATATATTTGTAGTGTTGATACAACTAATATGGCTTTTTCCCAAATCCTTGTTGACTGTCAAATGTTGTCCTTGCATTACTATGAAAGGTAAACCTATGGAGTCTTTAGAGTCTTTCAATGACCAAGATTCAATAGCTCACACATATCATACAAGGAATAACCTTCAATCTAATCCAGTAGTTTCTAATTCTTTACCACCTTCTCAACCTATTCTTCCTCCTCCACCCCATCTTCCTAGCAAGGAGTATAATTTGATAAACCAATTGCAAAATACTCCTCCAAGATTTCTTTATGGGAGCTTCTTCAAACTTCACCTACCTACTATGAAGCCTTTCAAAAATCTCTACCAACTCTTCCCACTCCACCTCTTAATCAAGAGAATATTAATAACTTCTTACAATGCATGCATGCTACCCCGGGTCCTCCTTACATTGTTTTTACTCAAAAGGATTTACCTTCTAAAGAAGTTCATAATCAATATGATGCTCTTATGGTTGTTGTTTCTATCAATAAAAGTATAATTCATAGGTCCTTGATTGATAATGGATCTGGGCTTAATGTTTGTAGCATGGACATGCTAAAAGAGATTAACACTGATCTTTCAACTATTCAACCTGACAATGTTCCTATACATGGCTTTGATAACATTGCTAAGAACACTTTAGGCATCATTACCTTACCTATCAAAGTAGGACTAGTAATCCTGAATACACATATTCATTTTATGCCTGGACCTCTCAATTATAACCTTCTTTTGGGTAGACCTTGCTTGCATGAGATGCATGCTATTCCTTCCACCCTTCACTATAAAGTCAAGTTTATACATAACAACAAGATGTATACACTTCATGCGAATGATGTGCCTAATCCTTGTTTGAATATTCAAACCCAAAATACTCCTACTACTATTTCTAATAGTACTCCTCCTTCCTATAATTCTCTTCCTGATGATGATTGGGGAACCTTGGATTTTAATCCTACCTTTATTGGAGAGTATAAAGTCTCTGATCTTGATTTTATTAACCAACAAAGAGAATTTGAACAACATGTTTTTTCTAACACCCTTAGTAATAACTTTGTTGTTTCTTCTACCAACAATGAATCTGTCAAACCTACTAAGGATGATATTGTGACTACTGAAGTTCCATTAATTCCTTCTGATATGGCTTCTTGTTATGGTCCTAGTTATCATTTCCTTGTTAAAGAAGGATTTAATAGTCAAGGATGTGGTAAGCATAAATAGGGAATTCAAATGCCCTTACACACTGGGGGGCATGAGCATTCTTATGGATTGGAATTTAATCCTCAAAAACAAATCAATGTTAACAACATCTCAAATAATACTTCAAAACATGATGAAACTATGAAGGAATTTGACCAAGAAGTTCTTTTGCCTAAATTCCTTCATGCTAAGATGATTACTAGACCTAAACACAAAAAGAAACATAGTCCACATTTGAAAACTCTTCTCTTTTGTTTATATCATAGATTTCATGATCACTCTACTAATGAATGTCAAGCTTTACATTATAAGATTAGGCAGCTCATTGATAGTAAGGTTATTTATATATCATGTGGCAATGAGTTGTATTTCAATTCTATTTTCTTTAAATAACATTTATGTCCCTATTATGGAGCTCCACATTATGTAAACAATGTTAGCCTAATCCTTGGGGGCTCATTATCTTGTATATTGTTGCGAGTGATATATTAAGTCCCCTTCCATCTTTTTTCCTATGCTTGAGGGGCAAGGATGTCATCTCCTTCTTTTCTGTCTTTTCAGGATTCACCTCTTTCCTTGGTTAAGCAGTATCTATCTATTATGTTATATCCAATCATACATGAAAATTTTGGTTTGCATTGAGGATCTTTGTCCTTGATCACAACCTATTTCATTGTTTGACATTGGGTTTCCATGGTTGATATATCTCACCTTGGAAGCTAAATAGTATGCTATCCCTCACAAGGGTTACTTTTTCACTTCTTGCATGATATCTCTTTGCATTCATCCCTTCCATGGCCTCATAGGAGCTGTGACCTTCTTGGCTTGGACTGGGTGTTGTCTATGGATATTGTCTTGTTGTTGAAGAGGGCTTTATCCTTGTTCTTTTCTTTCCTTAACATGTCAAAATAGTATGTTTTTTCCATATTAAGGAGGGGGGCATATATATGGCCTCCCTCAATCCATATTATGTATTTTTGTTCTAACCTTTTGTTTTGTAGCATGCTAAATCTTGGAAGGTAACACACATAAGTTGCTAAATCTTGAAGGGACATGCATTTCCAATTTCAAATATGCTAAATCTTCTGAAGGTAATGCACATAAGTTTCTAAATCTTGAAGGGACACACATTTCTAGTTTCAAATATGCTAAATCTTGGAAGGTAACGCATATAAGTTGCTAAATCCTGAAAAGACACACATTTTCAATATGCTAAATCTTCCAAAGGTAATGCACATAAGTTTCTAAATCCTGAGGAGACACACATTTCATATTCATAGTGATACAAGATGGTGGATCTATGGGTATTCCAGAAGCTGTCATGAGATGCATTACATACATGCACAAAGCTGCTACAAGGCACAAAACATTATGGGGTGACTATCAAGTATTTTCTTGATGGGCCATCCTATCCTTTTGTGGTTCACAGTGAGATATACACATCTTACTAGGTGAGCTAGCCACTCCTCTCTCTCCTTCTCTCTTTTCCTAGTAATGTCTCTCTTATTGCAATCTTGGAGTTGATGAAGACTCGAATCCTTGGGAGCTTGAGGATTCCTTTGTCTCTTTTATTTCAATAAGATTATCTTTTTCTTTGTGATCTCCTTTACCAAGAGTTTGCATCAAGTCAATACTCTTGCTAAAGTGGGGGCCTAATGTATCCTCTTAAAATGGAAGCACTTCCATGATAAGAATTTTTAGCCCTTTGAGTAAGTAGTTTTGGGTCATGTTGAATTCCTTGAATGGGTACTCGACTTGGATCTGGATTTTTCCCCTGCTCTGCCCCTTTTTCCACTTCTTCCTAACATAATTCTTCCATCCTGAATTGAGAACCTGGGATTCTTGACCTCAGGGTCAAGGTCAACCTCTAAGGTCAAGGTCAACATCAACCCTGACCTAGGTCAAGGACAATGTTGACCTTGACCCAGGTCAAGGTCATCCTCTTCCTTGATCCTAGGGTCCGGGATCCTCGGGGTTAGTTTCCAGTTTCGGGGCTTCATCAAAATCTTGTCTTTTCCCTCTTCGGGTCCACTATTTCTCGAATTAAGTGTCAAATTATCAAATTAATATTTGAGATGGACCTTTCTCAATATTTTTATAGGATTCCTAATTTATTATTAGAGATTATCCTTTCTTGAGTTTTGTGAATAATGCTCAAATTAACTTTGGGGTTGGCCTTACCTCGAATTTTGTAACAAGGCTCTAAAATAAATTTTTTTATTTTTATATTAAGGGTGGTCCCCTTCTAGAGTATTGTGTCAATACTTTAATTTAATTTCCTCTCCATGTGAACCTCTCTAGAGTTTTGTGCCATGTGCCCTTAATTATTGTTTTCTATGAGGCCCCTCTTGTGCCCTAGATCACTATAAAAGGGGGCCTTCCTCTCTCATTTTATCCATCTCATATCTCGTCTCACAATCTCTCAAGCTCTCAAGCAAGAAGATCAAGCATTCAAGCCTTTAAGCATTCAAGATCCAATTCATCAAGGAGATCCATTAGTAGCCATTGAAGGATTCAAGCTCTATGGAGCTCTCTTGTTGAAGATTTCTCCATTTCCATTCAAGCCTCTACCTAATTCAATATCCATTCAAGATTGGTGTTGAAGATATAATTACAATTGATTGGAGACATCATACATTCAATTCTACATTCATTTGGAGCATCCATACTAGTGGATTCAAGGATCTGAATCCTCCACAAGGGTTTCCAACATAAGCAGGTGAATTGTTTCATTTACTTTGTTTATCTTTGTAATTTCAATTCAATTTCAAAGTTAATTCTTAAATTGGGGTTTGACTAAGGAAAACCCCTCTCCCCAACAAACAAAACCATTTTTGTTGCAGGTATAGGTTTAGAATGACAAATTAAAGTGGAGATTTGGATACCCTTTTCGCTGAACTTCTGAGATCCATGAACAAATCAAAGTGAACCTTCATTTTTCTGAGGTCATCCTTGACCTTTTATGAGGTTCAAAGATGACCTAACCTCAGTTTGAAAAATATTTTTGGGTTTTGTAGATTTTGTAGTTTCAATCTAGGAGAGCGAAAATCAAGAGTTTTTGAGACTGTGTAACAAGGTTTTCAGCCAATGCTTTTTGGAGGTAAGTAAATTTATTTCTTAATTTCAATATTAATCATCTACATTTACTTTCTATATCAATAAAATTTCATATAAGTGTAAAATATTGGCTTTGGGGTCTCTTTTATGTGCAAACTATTATTCTAGGACCTCATCCATATTTTATGTTATACAGTAATCATCCCACTAACCTTAATTAGAAACATTTGTGATATATGTTAGGTACTTATAATCAGTATGCCCAACAAATAGAGACTTAGTAGTAAAAGCATGTCCTTTGGTTTACTAGTTTAATCTGGTTTAGGAATGGTTTGTTATATGTTTGAATGTACTATTGAATGAAGCTTGGCTATATTAAGTACAATCTTAAGACTTGTGACTCTGAATGTTCATCAAAGCTCAGGCAAATCTGAATGTTCATCACCTGTGCATATAAGGGTTGATCATAGAAGGTATATGCATAGGTGAAAAACATGCATATTTGAACAACCAATACTGGGAGCTAGACCCAATAACAAATAGATTTGTGGTGATTTTCACAATAGTACATGTGTTTCTAGGTAAGCTCCTAGCAGTGCTCAGGCAAATATGCATGTTCATCACCTGTGCATATGAAGTGGCTCTAATGGCAGATACAATCACTAAATTTTGCATACTCCTTATTTTGTTCTGGGTTGATATTGTCAGACATGGTCTTTCTTGAATGGAATGACTCATTACTTGTACATTGACTAAAATATTGGTGGAAGAAGGATGATTTGTTTGCAACCTATAGATACAGACACTGGACAACCATTTTTTCAACTCTAATTTCTCAACACAAAGGGACATTTATCATAGCCATAGAAACATGATTATTTTAAAATGGAAGACACAAAGGAGTACCATCAGAAATATTGACCATTTACAATCATGAATAGCTAACCTAAATCAAATAGCTCATTTTTTTATTAGCATGTGTAGTCTCTATGTATATGAAAAATGAATGAAATATCAAGCTGAAATAAAATAGTGAAAAAAAAATCAAATACAAGGCCTAATTTATCAAGAGCAACAAACTTTAGGATGAAAGAAAAATCATTAAGACTATAGAAAAATCATTAGGACTATAGAAAAATCATTAGGACTATAGAAATCATTAGGACTATAGAAAAATCATTAAGACTAGAAAATCAAGTTCTAGAAAAATCATTACGACTATAGAAAAATCATTTAGACTAGAAAATCAAGTTCTAGAAATGGATGGTTATGATGCTGTGCCATTACAAAAATTGAGAATTTATCATTTGGTACTTCTTGGTGTATTCCATTTAATTTTTTTAGCTGCCGTGTTTATGTGCATGTTCTTTATGTGTTTGGCTTCTCTCCCTCGCAAGGGATATACCGATAGGTAATTGCTTTGAAATCATAATGATTTGACAGTCTTTTTTTTAGGATAGACGTAATCATCCCACCAACCTTAATTAGCAACATTTGTGATATATGTCAAGTACTTATAATTAGTATGCCCAACAAACAAAGACTTAGTAGTAAAAGCATAAGGTTGCACATCCACATCTGCCCTAGTAAGTATTAGAGCCTTTAAAATTTGTAAAGAACACAAACTTTTCAAATCAAATTGATATTTCATTAAACCCTATGTTCTTTATCAAACTCTTAAATATTAAAACATGAAATAAAAAGAAGATGCAATGAAGACATGTGCCTTGTAGTGAGGACATTCAAGAGAGGTTTGATGAGTATACAGATTGCTCAAAGATTGATTTTTAATTAGCAATTGGTGAAGAACATGAAGTGGTGTGTGGTGAATCTGAATATGGAAGGAAAGAAAAGTCCCAAGTTTTGAATTTGGACAGTAGAGGCTCCTTTCCTCATTCTCACAAGTCTGTAGATTTGTCATGTGGATTAATCAGTAAAGAAGAGACATCTAGCATTGGCATTCAAGATATAAAGGTTGGGCCTAAGCATTGCACAAAAAAGGTGCTTGTATCCATTTAAAAAATTTCACCAGGGTATGACCATAATTCTGAATTCATAACAATGACATAACTCTACTACCTCAAGATATGGTAGCATTTGGTCAAGAATAGAAAAATGATTTACATCCTATATTTGAGGGTACACATGGTGCAAGCATGGGACATGATGGGAATGATACAACTCATCATAATTAATAAAAGAACTCTTTCCAACATTAGGGTACCCACATATCAAAATAGTCCTGGTATTTGGGTCAATAGATGACAACCTTTCCATATGGTGCCTCACCTGTTTGAGGTAAGCCAAACTTGGTCCAATTCTCTTAACAATGGTACGCATCCATCCAAGTTCAGAAAACTTCAAAGATTTGCAGCGGTAAAGGGAATCCCCATATTTTATCATCCTAACATAGTCTTTCGCCACTTTGGCAATGAGAACCTCAAAATAGAGAAAAGAAACTTAGTAAAACCAATCTATGTCATTGTTTGTGAGGGTACAGTCATGATAAGTGCCTCTCAAACCTCTCCAAACATATAAGATTGTCTTTAAATACTTTATTGATCTCTTCTAAACATTAACCAAATCAAACCTACATTTGAATCCACACACAATAACCCAAAATTAAGGGTTTTGTTTCCTTTAATGAATCTCAGTCACTGGTAACACATGGACAGTCAAACCACTAGTCTCCAAAGCATTCAATAAGTGAATATGAATGTTTGAAAACTACTCCCAATAATTCTTAAACATACTTTATTGTTTAAGAATTGTTGGGATAGGTCCTTTGGCATGTATTAAACATAATAGAATTTTCAGCATATTATTATTATTCTATTTCTTTATTGTAAACATGCCATTCATTCAGTTTTGTAAATTTCTTTTCGTGTTATTTTTTTTTCTATTTTTTCCATTTGATAACCATGGTCAACATTTCAAAATAGTGAATAACATCAAATAATGGAGATAAAGCATGGGCTAGGGCACGACACCAATAGATTAAAATTGAACCAATGGCATGATAACCATAGTCAACATTTTAAAATAGTGAATAACATCAAATAATGGAGATAAAGCATGGGCTAGGGCATGACACCAATAGATTAAAATTGAACCAATGGCATGTTTACAACAAAGAAATAGAATGATAATAATACGCTAAAAATTATATTCTATTTAATACATGCCAAAGGACCAGTTGTATGAGTGGATTGTATTTAATACACACCAAAGGACCAGTTGTATGAAATTGTCAATCACATAGCGTTTCACTATTGTATGAGTGGATTGTGCAGGAATAGTTAACATTAAACAAGGAGCAAACTCCTCAACACATCTTGGAAACCATTGAATTCAATAATAAATTAAACCTAACACCAACACTATTCCTTCCATTCACTTCTACCAAGAATAAAGCATTTAATCCATTCAACATTACATATAATAATTAGACAGTTACATTTCCTAACTTTGTAGAGGAACAGTCATGACCAAAATGATCAAAAGTACTTTCACCCTTGCACAAACTATTTGATGAAGGGTGCTCCCCTTAATACCACAAACACATAACAGAAATAGAGAAACAACAACAATATGCAAGAACAAAAAAGTGGCTTCTTATTATCTCCACAAATGTGGAATTACAAACTTTTAGAATTATAATATGCAAAGCCACATGGGCATTCCCTTACAATATTCTGTAGGACAAAGCCTTGAATTATTACCCAAATCTACTATCCAGAACTACCCTAGACAACACTATGGGCCTTCTTTATATAGGCAATTTCCACCACATGAGAAGGTTCCAGAAATTTAGCCAACAAGGCGGACCAAACTTAGAATTATTTCAATTTATTACATCAAAGTCGGCTCAAAATAAATTTTGAGACCCAAACAAAAATTTTGAAGGAAAATCATTTTCTGCCATTTCAGGTGACCCAACTTTTGAAGACCATAAGTCATCGCCAGTTGACCCAATTGACTATTATAACCCCATTCTGGAAAGGCCACAAAGTTCTCTATAGGCTTCACTCACACAAGTACCTGTCACCCAAATTTTTGACCTCATTTGGGGCCTCTAAAGTCTTCAAAACTGAGTTCAAAGTTTCTGTACCCTGCTGTCAATACCAAAAATCTTCAATATCTATGAAGCTAGACTTGATCCGTCAATGAAACTTTACTGGTAGGCTAATACAACTAAGATGAACCTCCACATGTGAAATCAGAACATTTCGAGATCATATGACCAACTTACTAAAAATAGAAAGTTTCCATAAATAGCAGCTCTGCACAAGATAGCCCTTATTGAAAACAAAACCAGAAATATTTTTGGGTAATGCAAGATTGCTCTTACACCTAAGATGTTCCTACATCACTATTCCAAACTTCAAGTAAAATGAGAAATATGCTATATAAATCATTCATATTCATAGTAACCATTAAGAGGATCATTTTTTCAATGAACCCTCTGACTGTACCCCTGTGGCAGAGAAAGGAAACCTCAAAATAGAGAAAGGAAACTTAGTAAAACCAGACTACGCCATTGTTTTTGAGGGTATAGTCATGATAAGTGCATCTCAAACCTCTCCAAACATGTAAGAATATCTTTAAATACTTTATTGATCTCTTCTAAACATTAACCAAATCAAACCTACATTTGAATCCACACACAATAACCCAAAATGAAGGGTTTTGTATCCTTTAATGAATCATAGTCACTGGTAATGCATGGATAGTCAAACTCGTAGTCTCCAAAGCATTCAATAAGTGAATATGAATATTTGAAAACTTTCCTCTCAACTTCCCCAACCTGTCCTAATTGGTTAGAGGGATTATTTGAGTGTTTAGACACTAAAACTTCTTAAACATACTTTATCTGATATGATGAATTGTTAATAAAGGTCTAATATACAATGGTTGTGCTAGTAATATCAAAAAACATGAATCCAAAAATTTCAAAATAGTGAATCGATATCCTTGACCACAAGCACAAATAACATCAAATAATGGAGATAAAGCATGAGCTATGACATGACACCAATAGAATGTGGTCATTTCAGTGAGCATTCATGATCAAATAAAATACAATGCATTTGAAATTTATGGTAGAATATGATGCCAGAGGCTCGAAAGATGTTGCTCATCAAAGATACCAATCAAAGATGAAGAAATCACATACCTTCTCTCATGCTCAGCTTTTACGAAGAATTGATAGACAAATCTTCCTTGTACCACATGAAGAACATGTCATTGGTTCAGTTTATCATGTTATTATCATATCAGATAAAGTATTTTTAAGAATTGTTGGTAAGGATAGGAATAGTGGAGATTCTATAAATATCCCTCTAACTGATTAGGAGTGGTTGGGGAAGTTGAGATGAAAGTTTTCAAACATTCATATTCACTTATTGAATTCTTTGGAGACTACTAGTTTGACTGTCCATGTGTTACCAGTGACTGAGATTCAGTAAAGGATACAAAACCCTTCATTTTGGGTTATTGTGTGTGGATTCATCCATTTTAGCCAAGAAGATCAAGAAGATGGGGTAGGAGGACATTATGGTACAAGAAGTATTTAAAGATATTTACATGTCTCCTATCTGTGAAATGGAGACTATAGGTCATGAAGACCATGTTGAGTATGAGGGAGTCTTAATCAGGGAGGGGCATAAGATGAATTTATCTTGAGAGATGGGGAAGGAATTTTGGAAAATAGAACAATCAAGAAAAATAAATCTAAGTCCAAAAAGAAACTAAACTAGAACAAGAAGCAATAGAAATTTTTTTAGGATTGGAACAACATTTTAGAATCCATGAATGGTATGGGTAAGGTGACCTTCATTCTTGGTCGTGACATCAATGGAACATTGGATATGGTTGATAAGAAAGGGAGCAAGGAGACTATGAGCATGATCTAATTTGATTTTCAGAACGTTATCAACAAAAATGGATTGTGGGAAGTTAAAACCAAGAATGGGGTGTTTACATAGATGAATAGGAGACATAGATTCTCACAAATCATAGAGAGATTGTACCATTTTTTCTAGAAAGAGAATGGGGATCCCTCTCGTTGATCTTTGAGGAAAAAAATACTTCCCATGACTGGGTTGAATCACTTTCTAGATGCTTTAGTTTTGTAGAAGGATTTGGTAGAATTTTACTCATCACTATGGTCATCATAGGATGGAGTGATATATAGTAAAGATCTATATAGGGATGGTTGATAGTGTTCCTTGAGGTAAGGGGGATTTTGAAATACTTGTTATCATTGTATTGTATATTTCCAGTATGTTTTGATGCAGGGCTGACTAGGTGAATGAAGGATCACTCACTGATTGCATGAGAACCCAGTTTTGAAGGGTCACTGGTTGAGGGGACAATCAAGGTCTGGATGTTGATAGTGTTCCTTGAGGGAAGGGTGATTTTGAAATACTTTTTATCATTATATTATGTATTTCCAATATGTTTGGATGCAGGGCAGACCATGAGAATGAAGGATCACTCACTAATTGCATGAGAACCTAGTTTTGAAGGGTTATTGGTTGAGGAGACAGTCAAGGTTTGGATGTTGAAAATTTTCCTTGAGGGAAGGGGGATTTTGAAAGACTTGTTATCATTGTATTGTGTATTTCCAATATGTTTGGATGCAGGGTAGACTAGGAGAATGAAGGATCACTCATTGATTGCATGATAACCCAGTTTCAAAGGGTCACTGGTTGAGGGGACAGTCAAGGTTTGGATGACTAGGCCATTTGAGGACCCTATTTCTTTGTATTAGTTTCTATTCAAATTGGATGCATGGATTTCTTGTGAACTATTGGCTACTATGTATCCTACAACCGCATCTGTAAATATGCATATACTTCTCTAGGGGTGTAAGCCACTTAGGGATCAAAATAGAGAAAATAAATCAAAATCATTCTTTGTCCTATTTCCTTTTACCAAAGTCTCAACTATTAATAGTACAATACATTTGATGCCCTAAACTATCAATACAAATGGCACCTAGCTAGAAGCTCACGGGCTGTCCATTTGATAACCATAGTCAACATTTTTTTTTAAAAGGATATCCTTGAGCACAAGCACCAATAACATCAAATAATGGAGTTAAAGCATGGGCTAGGGCATGACACCAGTACAATGTGGTCATTTCAGTGAGCATCTCAGAAATATACAATGGCATCATTAAAAGTGCTAGTAATATCAACATACGTAAATACAAACATTTCAAAATAGTGAATCGATATACTTGAGCACAAGCACCAATAAAATCAAATAATAGAGATAAAGCACTAGCTAGGACACGACACCAGTAGAATGTGATCATTTCAAAGAGCATTCATTATCAAATTAAATGCAATGTATTTGAAATTTGTGGCCGAATATGATGCCAGAGGTTCAAAAGATGAAGAAATCACATACCTTCTCTCGCGCTCAGCTTTCGCTCATTTTTTCCCACTCCTCTTCTATGGAAATCGAAATAAAAATGATTTGGCGCTTCACCTTTTTTTTTATCTATAGCCTGAAACTGTCAGAATTCTGATGGTCAATTTAAAACCCATCAGAATACCAACACCATTGGGGCCTATTTAAAAAAACAACAAATTCATTAAAAAAATTACCCGTCGAAAGTTTTTATCAAAATTTGTCCCCAAATGTAGTAGTGAGTAAACTCTCCACCTATGTCTGATCTCAAACATTTTATCTTTAAGCCTGATTCATTTTCTACTTTTTATTTGAATAACTTGAATTTGTCAAATACTTATGATTTCTCTTTCAAGTAAATGATCCACATCATTCTAGAGAAGCCATCAACAAAAAGCATAAAGTACCTTTCACCATAGTATGATCTTGTCCTTATAGGTCCACATAGGTTTGTGGATAAGTGCAAGAAGTTAGGTACCAATTCAGCAGAAGTCTTGTAGAATTGGAAGATGCCACTCAAAATAGGCACTCATTTTTATAAAATGGGCACCCGATTTAGGTTCAGGAGCCCAATCCAAAATTCAAAAAATGGGTGCCCATTTTTTTCAAAACTAGTGCTCATTTCTAATTTTTTTATTTTTGTTTTTTTCTTTAATTTTTTAATTATGACTTAAAAAGCATTTTAACACTCTGATTTTTCTTTTAAGAAATGGGTGCCCATTTTTTGAATTTAAATAACAAGCACCCGTTTCTTAAGATATGAGAGGGAAATACAAATCTGCCTCAGATTTCATTTGAAACTAGCTTTGGTTTAGGCTTGGTGGAACCAAGCCTATGCATTGACTTCTAAAAATTTGGTTAAGGCATTTGAATGCCAGATTTCTAACTTGTCATAGTTTTTTGAGGGCCTTCCTGATCGTAATTTTTAACGAAACTAAAACCCATTAGAGTTCTCACTGTCTTGATTTTAAAAATGTAAATTTCATAGTGATATGATTAATTTTACTATTTTTACATTATTTATTAGTTAAAAGTGGTACCTAAATGTAAAATAGTAAGGTTCACTAAAACTTTAATAACTTTTTGGTTTTTAGATTTTTAGGAAAATAAATTATGACATCAATCTACATATAATTCTCTTGAAGATTAAAAAAAAAAAAAAAATTTGAAAATATATGAAATTTTCATCAAATTATGGTAGTCGTACACCAAAGGTTTTGAAAATATATTTTATAGTCAATTAAAAATTAATTAAAAAAATATTTTTTCAACAAAAAAAAAAAGAAAAAATATGCTCATAAACCTTTGGTGTCTTAGGTATATTTTTCCAGAAGGATTTGCAAAAATTCATTTATTTAGGTCAAAATATGGTGGTCATGCATAGCTATGGTAAGGTCTTGAAACAAGCATTTTGAAAAAATAGTTTATAGAAATTCTTTCTAAAATAAAAATTTTACCATGTGGGTATTTAAATAAATTACATATTTGAAAAGTAGACTCTGAGAACTACATTTTATATTACTAAATATTTTTGAGATTCAATCTCTAAGTGCCTCAAATTTAGACATCAATTGACAGGAAATTTGAAAAAAAGGGAAAACACTTCCACTTTTTGCCCAAATGTGGGACTCAACTTCTTGCTACCACGCTTGTATGTACTAGATCAAAATTTCCTTTTGTTGTATATGATTTAATTTTATAACTGCATCTAGTTTTCTTTCCCATAACACACTCTCTACACAAAGTGTTAGATGGTTTTACAATTTTAGGTAGGTCTCTTACTGCATAAGTTAGGCTTTCCTTCACAATATTATCAAAATTAACATAACAAAACCTTGTGTACTATAACCAACTGTCATCTATCTTTGTAACAAAACAAGAAGCTTCAAATGTATTTAACTCAAATACATTACCTCTAGATTTAGTACTAGTTGCAATAAGATTTCTTGTCTTACTTCTGATAAAATATTTCCCATCAATGAATTTCAATTGATACCCTTTGTCCATCACTTGTCCAACACTTAACAAGTTATACTCAAGTCCATCAACAAGTAGTACATTGTTAGTATTAGTTTTTCCATCCAAAGAAATAGATCCTACTCCTATGATAGGTTTAGGAATGTTGTCTCTGAATCTTACAACACCACCATCATACTTATTTAGTTTGACAAACTTGTTTTTATCTCCAGTCATATGATATGAGCAACTGTTGTCTACAACCTATTCAGATTTCTTATCAAGATGTCACACTAAGGATTTTTCCTCATGTAATAGTTTTTCATCTTTGATAGCAAAAAATCTAATCTCATCATCATCAGAAATACCTTCACTAGCATAATAACATTCCTTTTCTTTTGAGTACTTAGGTTTGAGAAACTTAGGTTTTTGTTTAGGAACTCTTGTAGGACATCTAGATGCAAAGTGACCTATCTTATTGCTTGAAAAACATTTCAAAGGTAAATTTCCTTCAAATTCAACCTTACCTCTCTTTTCTCTTCTAGCGACCAGGGCAACAAGTTCATCTAGCTTTCTTTCTTCTTCTTATATCTACTCCCATTCATCATCATACTCACCAAGCTATTCTTTTATATTAGCACTGCTAGTGCTTGAAATTCTAAATAATGTCTTTTTGTATGTAGATGCCTTAAATGTTGTTTAAACTTTAGGTAAAGAATCTCCCATTTCTATAGCTTCAAAGGTAGTCAGCTTTGAAATTAATATTTCTCTGCTAAAGTTTATAGTCAAAGCTATAATCTCTTCTCTAGCCTAAAATTTGGTCTTGTAAATAGGTGTCAATGATTTGAGGATCTTTGCAATGACTTCTTCCTCTTCATAAGTGCCTCCAGAATTTTTTATTCAAATCACAACCTCTGTGACTCTTTGTACATAATCCCTAATGTTTTCATCATATTTCATTTGCAACTTCCCCATCCTTGTTTTCCACATTTGTAATTTTTCTTTCTTAGTAAACTTGTCCCCTTCATACAATGCTTCCAGTCTTACCCAAATTTTGTGTGTTGGGTATGTGCAAGATCATGAGGGGCCAAACTATGCCCTTAAGTGGCAATGAAAAATCAGCAAATCAGGGTTCGTGAACTTGACGTGAAAATTGGAAGTAGCTATCAACCTAATACCAAAAAATTGTAAGAATAGAATCTGTAGGAAATTGAATGTAGTTTCTAAACTACTAGGCCTTTTCTAAAAAAAAATTAATATAATTGGTGAAAAGTATAGATTTCAATACAACAGTACAAAAATTTTAGGAAAAAAATAAGTAGGTGTATGTCTGACCACCTTAATCATGATCAAATGATAATATTTTTTTATAAGATTTAATATATAAGTAGTAGACTCATTCCCGGATGTGACGCATATTTTTTAGTAATTTTATTCCAAAAAAATAATTAATTATGAATTTTCTACTACAACATTTTCAGAATAAAAAAACTCCTGTGTCTAACCACCTTAACTCATTCAAAACTTTACAAAATTCAATTTTATTTTATTTTTCTTTATAGTAGGTGAAGCATAGAATGTGACGCATTTTTCAGATTTCAAAAATGTTATACCGTTTGAAAGTTATAGTCATTTTTCAATCAGTATATAAATCAACACTTTAGAGGTAACTCAATTAGAAAATAACTAATAATTACTTACCGAATTCAAAATTTGATAGCAATTATATCAGTAGAAAGTTGATAATCTCCTTAAAATACCCCTTTCATTTCATCAAATTCGGGTGAAAAAAAAATTGTCAACTACATGGTCGAAGTTTGGAACTCAGAGAAATAGGGGGAAAACATGTTTTTGTGACATTTGAAGAGTTGACCAGCTAGGTTTGGTGCACAAAGCAATACCGAGCCTAATCGGGTACCCGATTTTTCCTGGCAAAATTTTGAATTTTAAATTTTCCCTCCCCTTTCTCCCTCTTAATTTATTTCCAACCCCTTTCTCCCTCCAATTTCTCCATACTTCAATATATTATATATCAAAAATTATATATTAGATTATATATTATATATATTAAATATTACATAATATCTATTATATATTAAATATTATATAATATACATTTTACATTAAATATTATATAATATATATTAATATTAAATGTTACATTATACATCATATATTATATATTATTTTATATGTATTATATATTAATATGTATTTTACAATATATCACATGATATCTTCATATTTAAATTGTATGTAATATATATTTTATATTATAATATAAATATAATATATATATATATATATATATATATATATATATATATATATATATATATATATATATATATATATATATATATATATATATATATATATATATGTATGTATGTATGTATGTATGTATGTATGTATTATTTATAAAATATTCTTGTATATATAAAAAAATTAAGTATAGTATATATATAATATATATATTATATAGGACATATTAATACATAGGTTAATTACACTAATATAAGGCATCCAAAAGGTTTCCAAAGGGGTCATAGAGGGTTCCTAAGGGTCCTAAGGCATGAGAAAGTGTACTATGACCCCTTAGGTCCTAGTGCAACCCTTGACAACACACTGGAGCACTCAATTGTGTCCCAAGGGGTCGTACGACCCCTTGGGACATACTTTAGTGTTAAAATGTATAAAAAAGGGTCATGGGGACTTCATAGGGGTCCTAGTACATCTTATCACACGTTAGGACCCCTAGGAAGTCCTCATGACCCCTTTTGACACATTTCAACACTTAAGTTTGTCCCAAGGGGCCGTATGATCCCTTAGGACACACTTGAGTGTTCTCATGTGTCAAAAGGGGTCAGTGGGACTTCCTACGGGTCTTAGTATGCCATATCACGCATTAGGACCCCTAGGAAGTTCCGATGACTCCTTTTGACACATTTCAACACTCAAGTGTGTCCCAGGGGGTTGTATGACACCTTATGACACACTTGAGACTTCTAATATGTAAAAAGGGTTCATGGGGACTTCCTAGGGGTCCTAACATGTGATAAGGCATACTAGGACCCCTAGGAAGTCCCCATGACCCCTTTTCACATGTTTCAATACTCAAGTGTGTTCCAAGGGGTCGTATGACACCTTAGGACACACTTGAGTGTTCTAATGTGTCGAAAGGGGTCATGGGCACGTCCTAGCGATCCTATTATGTCTTATCACATGTTAGGACCCCTAGGAAGTCCTGATGACCCTTTTTGACACATTTCAATACTCAAGTGTGTCCCAAGGGGTCGATAAATCTTTAGGATAAACTTGAGAGTTCTATTGTGTCGAAAAGGGCCATGGGGAATTCCTAGGGACCCTAACGCATGATAAGGCATACTAAGACCCCTCAGAAGTCCACATGACCCCTTATGAAATACTTGAGCATTCCAATGTGTCAACAGGGGTCATGGGGACTTCCTAGGGGTCCTAACATGTCATAAGGCATACTAGCACCCCTAGGGAGTCCCCATGAACCCTTTTGACACATTGGAATGCTCAAGTGTGTCTTAAGGGGTCCTAGGACCCCATAAGACACACTTGAGCATTCCAATGTGTCAAAAGGGGTCATGTGGACTTCCTAGGGCTCCTAACACATGATAAGGTGTATTAGGACCCCCATAGAGTCCTCATCACCCATTTTGACACATTGGAATGCTAAAGTGTGTCCAAAGGGGTCCTAGGACCCCTTAAGAAACACTTGAGCATTCCAATGTGTCAAAAGGGGTCACTAGGACTCCCTAGGGGTCCTAACACATGATAAGGTGTACTAGGACCCCTACGGAGTCCCCATGACCCCTTGTGACACATTGGAATGGTCAAATGTGTTTTAAGGGGTCTTAGGACCTCTTAAAACATATTTTACCATTCCAATGTGTCACAAGGGGTCATGGGGACTCCCTAGGAGTCCTAACATGTCATAAGGCATACTAGGAAACCTAGGGAGTCCCCATGATCCCTTTTGACACATTGAAACACTCAAATGTATCTTAAGGGGTCCTACAACCCCTTAAGACACACTTAAGCATTCCAATGTGTCAAAAGGAGTCATGGGGACTTTCAAGGGGTCCTAATGCATGATAAGGTGTACTAGGACCCCTAGAAACTCTCCATGACCCCTTTTGACATGTTGGAATGCTAGAGTGTGTCTTAAGGGGTCCTAGGACCCCTTAAGACACACTCTAGCATTCCAATGTGTCAAAAGGGGTCATGGGGACTCCCTAGGGGTCCTAATACATGATAAGGCATATTAGGACCCCTAGGGAGTCTTCATGACCCCTTTTGACACATTGGAATGCTCAAGTGTGTCTGAAGAGGTCTTAGGACCCCTTAAGACACACTTGAGCATTCTAATGTGTCAAAAGGGGTCATTAGGACTCCCTAGGGGTCCTAACTTATGATAAGGCATACTAGGACCCCTAAGCAGTCCCAGTGACACCTTTTGACACATTGGAATGCTCAAGTGTGTCTTAAGGGGTCTTAGGACCCCTTAAGACACATTTGACTATTCTAATGTGTCAAAAGGGGTCATGGAGACTCTCCAGGGGTCCTAATGCATGATAAAGTGTACTAGGACCCCTAGCGAGTCCCCATGACCCCTTTTGAAACATTGGAATGCTTAAGTGTGTCGTAAGGGGTCCTAAGACCCCTTAAAACACACTTGAGCATTCCAATGTGTCAAAAGGGGTCAGGGGACTTCCTAGGGGTCCTAACACATGATAAGGCATACTAGGACCCTTAGGGAGTTCCCGTGATCCCTTTTGACACATTGGAATGCTCAAGTGTGTCCAAAGAAATCTTAGGAACCCTTAACACACACTTGAGCATTCCAATGTGCCAAAAGGTGTCATGGGGACTTCCTAGGGGTCCTAACACATGATAAGGCATACTAGGAGCCCTAGGGAGTCCCCATGACACCTTTTGACACATTGGAATGCTCAAGTGTGTATTAAGGGGTCCTCAAACCCCTTAAGACACACTTGAGCATTCCAATGAGTCAAAAGGGGTCATTGGGACTTCATAGGGGTCCTAACGTGGGATAAGGTGTACTAGGACCCCTAGGGAGTCCCCATGACCCCTTTTGACACATTGGAACACTCAAGTGTGTCTTAAGGGGTCCTAAGACCCCTTAAGACACACTTGATCATTCCAATGTGTCAAAAGGGGTCACGGGGACTCCCTAGGGGTCCTAACGCATGATAAGGCATACTAGGACCCCTAGGGAGTCCTCATGACCCCTTTTGATAGATTAGAACACTCAAGTGTCTCTTAAGGGGTCCTATGACCTCTTAAGGCACACTTGAGCATTCCAATGTGTCAAAAGGGGTCATGGGGGCTTCTTAAAGGTCTTAACATGTGATAAGGCATAATAGGACCCCTAGGGATTCCCCATGACCCCTTTTGACAATTGGAATGCTCAAGTGTGTCTTAAGTGGTCCTAGGACCCCTTCGGACACACTTCAGCATTCCAATGTGTCAAAAGGGTCATGAGGACTCCCTAGGGGTCCTAATATGCATTAGCATGTGTTAGGACACTTGGGAAGTCCCCATGACCCCTTTTGACACACTAGAATACTCAAGTGTCTCTTAAAGGGTCCTATGACACCTTAAGACACACTTGAGTATTCCAGTGAGTTAAAAGGGTCTTGGGGACTTCCTAGGAGTCCTAACATGTGATAAGGTGTATTAGTACCCCTAGGGAATCCTCACAACCCTTTTGACAAATTTAAATTCTCAAGTGTGTCAGAAGGGGTCGTAGGACCCCTTAAGACACACTTGAGCATTCCAATGTGTCAAAAGGGGTCATGGGGACTCCCTAGGGGTCCTAACATGTGATAAGGCATACTAGGACCCCTTGGGAGTCTCTATGGCCCCTTTTGACACATTGGAATGCTCAAGTGTGTCCGAAGGGGTCCTAGGACCCCTTAAGACACACTTGAGCATTCCAATGTGTCAAAAGGAGTCATGGGGACTTCCTAGGGGTCCTAATGCTTGATAAGGCATACTAGGACTGCTAAGGAGTCTCCATGACCCCTTTTGACACATTGTAATGCTAGAGTGTGTCTTAAAGGGTCCTAAGACCCCTTAAAACACACTCTAGCATTGCAATGTGTCAATAGGGGTCATGGGGACTCCCTAGGGGTCCTAATGCATGATAAGGCATATTAGGAGCCCTAGGGAGTCTTCATGACCCCTTTTGACACATTGGAATGCTCAAGTGTGTTTGAAGAGGTCTTAGGACCCCTTAGGATAGACTTGAGCATTCCAATGTGTCAAAAGGGGTCATTGGGACTCCCTAGGGGTCCTAACACATGATAAGGTGTACTAGGACCCCTAGGGAGTCCGCATGACCCCTTTTGACACATTGGAATGCTCAAGTGTGTCTTAAGGGGTCCTAAGACCCCTTAAGGCACACTTGAGCATTCCAATGTGTCAAAAGGGGTCATGGGGACTCCCTAGGGGTCATGGGGACTCCTTAGGGGTCCTAACATGTGATAAGCCATACTAGGACCCCTAGCGAGTCCCCATGACCCCTTTTGAAACATTGGAATGCTTAAGTGTGTCTTAAGGGGTCCTAAGACCCCATAAGACACACTTGAGCATTCCAATGTGTCATAAGGGGTCATGGGGACTTCTTAGGGGTCCTAACATGTGATAAAGCATACTAGGACCCCTAGGGAGTCCTGGTGACCCCTTTTCACACATTGGAATGCTCAAGTGTGTCCAAAGAGGTCTTAGGACCCATTAAGACACACTTGAGCATTCCAATGTCTCAAAAGAGGTCATGGGGACTTCCTAGGGGTCCTAACACATGATAAGGCATACTAGGAGCCCTAGGGAGTCCCCATGACACCTTTTAAAAAATTTGAATGCTTAAGTGTGTCTTAAGGGATCCTCAGACCCCTTAAGACACACTTGAGCATTCCAATTAGTCAAAAGGGGTCATTGCAACTTCATAGGGGTCCTAACGCGGGATAAGGTCTACTAGGACCCCTAGGGAGTCCCCATGACCCCTTTTGACACATTGGAATGCTCAAGTGTGTCTTAAGGGATCCTAAGACCCCTTAAGACACACTTGAGCATTCCAATGTGTCAAAAGGGTCCATGGTGACTCCCTAGGGGTCCTAACGTATGATAAGGCATACTAGGACCCCTAGGGAGTCCCCATGACCCCTTTTGATAGATTGGAACACTCAAGTGTATCTTAAGGGGTCCTACAAACCCTTAATGCACACTTGAGCATTCCAATGTGTCAAAAGGGGTCATGTGGGCTTCCTAAGGGTCTTAACATTGATAAGGCATAATAGGACCCCTAGGGAGTCCCCATGACCCCTTTTGACACATTGGAATGCTCAAGTGTATCTTAAGTGGTCCTAGAACCTCTTCGGACACACTTGAGCATTCCAATATGTCGAAAGGGTCATGAGGACTCCCTAGGGGTCCTAATATGCCTTATCATGTGTTAGGACCCCTAGGAAGTCCCAATGACCCCTTTTGACACACTGAAATACTCAAGTGTGTCTTAAGGGGTCGTAGGACCCCTTAAGACACACTTGAGTATTCCAGTGTGTCAAAAGGGGTCATGGGGACTTCCTAGGGGTCCTAACACATGATAAGGCATATTAAGACCCCTAGGGAGTCCTCATGACCCTTTTGACACATTAAAATTCTCAAGTGTGTCCGTAGGGGTTGTAGGACCCCTTAAGACACACTTGAGCATTCCAATGTGTCAAAAGGGGTCATTGGGACTCCCTAGGGGTCCTAACGTGTCTCGTTGGACACTAGGACCCCTTGGGAGTCTCCATGACCCATTTTGACACATTGGAATGCTCAAGTGTGTTAAAAGGTGTCCTAGGACCCCTTAAGACACACTTGAGCATTCCAATGTGTCAAAAGCATTCATTGGGACTCCCTAGGGGTCCTAACATGTGATAAGGCATACTAGGCCCCTTGGGAGTCCCCATGACCCCTTTTGACACATTATAAAGCTCAAGTGTGTCCGAAGGGGTCCTAGGACCCCTTAAGACACACTTGAGCATTCCAATTTGTCAAAAGGGGTCATTGAGACTCCCTAGCTATCCTAACGCGTCATAAGGTGTATTAGGACCCCTAGGGAGTCACCATGACCATTTTTGACACTTTGGAATGCTCAAGTGTTTCTTAATGGGTCCTACGACCCCTTAAGACACACTTGATCATTCCAATGTGTCAAAATAGGTCATGGGGACTTCATAGGGGTCCTAACACATGATAAGGTGTACTAGGACCACTAGGGAGTCCCCATGACCCTTTTTGACATATTGGAGTGCTAGAGTGTGTCTTCAGGTGTCCTAGGACCCATTAAGACACACTTGAGCATTCCAATGTGTCAAAAGGGGTCATGGGGACTTCCTAGCAATCCTAACATGAGATAAGGCACACTAGGACCCCTAGGGAGTCCCCATGTCCCCTTAACACATTGGAAAGCTCAAGTGTGTCTTAAGGTGTTCTAGGACCGCTTTGGACACACTTGAGCATTCCAATGTGTCAAAAGGGGTCATAGGTAATCCCTAGAAGTCCTAACACATGATAAGGCATACTAGGACCCCTAGGGTATCCCCATTACCCCTTTTGTCACATTGGAATGCTCAAGTGTCTCTTAAGGGGTCTTAGGACCTTGTAAGACACACTTGAGCATTCCAATGTGTCAAAAGGGGTCATGGGGACTCCCTAGGGGTCCTAACATGTGATAAGGAATATGAGGACCCCTAGGTAGTCACCACGACCCCTTTTGACACATTGGAATGATCAAGTGTGTCTTAAGGGGTCCTACAACCCCTTAAGACACACTTGAGCATTCCATTATGTCAAAAGGGGTCATGGGGACTTCCTAGGGGTCCTAACATGTGATAAGGTGTACTAGGATCCCTAGGGAGTCTCCACAACCCCTTTTGACACATTGGAATGCTCAAGTGTATCTTAAGGGATCTTACGACCCCTTAAAACACACTTGAGCATTCCAATGTGTCAAAAGGGGTCATGGGGACTTCCAAGGAGTCCTAATGTGTGATAAGGCATACTAGGACCCCTAGGGAGTCCCCATGACCCCTTTTGACACATTGAAACACTCAAGTGTGTCTTAAGGGGTCCTCGGACCCCTTAAGACACACTTAAGCATTCCA
>BSBK01010185.1:0-222236 GCA_027943335.1 Chamaecyparis obtusa | reverse complement strand
GGTCCCTAAAATACTAATGGGCACTATAAGAACAACCTCAAGGTTTTCCTTGGTCCTAGGGAAGATGTTTTGAGGCTACAAAATGGCACAAATGGAAGGATGTTTTTCTAGTTCTAATAAAAAATTTCACCCTAGAAGGCAGGTTTAAACATTTTCATTGCCACATATTT
Organism: Chamaecyparis obtusa; assembly: GCA_027943335.1. Taxonomy (NCBI): domain Eukaryota; kingdom Viridiplantae; phylum Streptophyta; class Pinopsida; order Cupressales; family Cupressaceae; genus Chamaecyparis; species Chamaecyparis obtusa. The sequence goes on along the minus strand of BSBK01010185.1, from coordinate 222,066 downwards.
CCTATGTTAAATCATTTTTGGCACAATATCAATCTTAATTTCCCTTTCTAGATATTTTTGTCCCTGTTGCAGTTGGTTAGTAAGGCCAAAAAGTAATCCTTCCTTTACCAAGGTTTAATCTACATTGCCTCTACAATTTTCATCTGGCCCAATTCGTGAAGCTTGGATTCAAAAACCCTAATCCTTCTAGTCCTTCGTTAATTGTGGATTAATGTAAACCTATGGTGATCCCTAAGGCCACCCATCCTCCTTTGGCTTACTGACCACACCAGCTCTACTAGGGTTAACCTTCTACATAAATAAAAAATAAAAGCCAATGGCATTAATACTATTTTTTTGTCTGAGGACTCTACATTGTCTCGGTTCAATGAATCAGTTTGGTCTTGTGATAATTCACCCACCAACACTACCAAACTGCCACATATATCTCATTTCCCTATTAAGTATAAGAATTACTTGGATGACCCAAAGGTCCTCTTTAATGTTTTCCCACCCCATTCAAAAAAACCTTCTTTTGATGATCTACTTGAGTATTCCCCAATTCTAAACAAGGTTGATAAACAATGTATTCTCTACAATTGGAGAAATTCCATTATCAAATGCTTAATTGCTAGACATGACAAGAAATAAAATCAATGGAATGGAAGATATTATTGAGGCTGAAGCTAAAGCTAGAGACTGGTCTAACACCAATATGGACACTAGCATGTTGGGAGTGGCACAGGAGTTGGCTCAAAAATTAGACAATTGGGGCATTGTGGAGGACTAAATTTGAAATCTTAAAGCCCTCATTCCATGAAATGAGGAAAAAAAAGAAATGATAAGGGATTTAGGGAATGTTAAAGCCAACCAAAATTGAATAAATAAGAAATTGGATGAAGTTGTCAAGTTCAGCAAGGACATGATGGAAAAAATGACCTCTTCTTTTAACACCTTGCACGAAGAGTTGGACTATAAGAAGATCAAAAGAAGGAAGCATGAGGATGCCCAATTGATTACCGCCTAGTACACAAAAGAGGGACTTAGTGCAGATATTGCAATGTGTCAATCTAGAAAGTCTTCTTTTTCTAAACATTCTTAAAGAGCTTAATGAGGATTGGAAGGAAGTCCAACTTCCTTCAATTTAGTTTTTTATTTGTTGTTCTTGGACTTTGGTTAGTTTAGTAGCTGGTTTTTTTCTAGTTTAATTTTGTTGGTTGAATTTATAGCTTGTGAATTCTTTTTGAACTATTATATGACTTGATGTTTTTTGTCAATTTTGGGCCCTTTCACAATTGAACTTAAACTGAACCTAATCAAAACTTAAACTACTTATTGGAAAAAAATCAAATTTAATAAAAAATGCAGAAATAATAAAAAATATATATATGTAATTGTAAAATTATTTATCCTCCTTATTACACCCATGCATAAATCTCACAATATATGAGAAGAATTTAGAAAAACAAAAGTTATAGTGTCTCCCTTGCTAAGATGTTCTTTTTAGTTTTTTGTTTACTGTAGACACCTAAAAATCCTTTAGAAAATAAAGTATTTTTATTTTTTGAAAAATCCCTGATGACATCATCATTTATTAATTAATTAATTATTTAATTAATTTATTTATTTTTATGTCATTAAATCCCTTTTTCTTAATTAAAAATATTTAATTAAGAAATCCCTCCCAAAAATGTTTAAATCTTATTTAAACATTAATCCCCTATTTATTAATTATTTTAATTAATAAATTGACCAAAAATCCCCCAAAAAAATAATTAATTTATTTTTTGACCAAAACTTGGCCAATTTTCTTAAGACCACTAACCTCTTCCAAAATCTTCTAATCCCTTCTTAATTTCGATTAAAAGGCTAATCCCATCTTTTCTAACCCTAATCTCAACTCAAAATATTTAATTAAGATTAAATATTTAATTTTCATATTTATTGAAAATATTTCAATAAATTTTCCCAAACTTAAGCTTTTGGAATGAATAAACTTTTATTCCATAAAACCTAGGAGAATTCTAGACTCTTCTAGAAACTTCTCAACCCAACCTCTTCACCCATCCTAATCCTAAAATCCCCTAATCCTAATCCTAATCCCCTTTCTAATCTTGTCACATTCCATTAGCAAAAGGTTTACCAAAACTTATGCTAACCTCCTCTTAGTCATCCTCCTTAGTCAACAAAGATGGCCACCTCTTGGCCACCTCTTGCAAATGCATTTAAGGATGCATTTAAGCCTTCCTTATCTTTCTTACATGCATTCATTATGCATTTAAGACCTTCTTATCCCTTCCTTGCCACCTCTTGGCCTTGGGCACATTTACCAAATTGTGCACATGCCCTCAAACTTTCAACTCAATCCTCCCTTGACACTTGTCAGGACACTTGTCCTTGACTCAACCCTAACCTTAGCCCTAACTTTGACTCATCCTTTTAACCAAGCCCTTCCCTTTTCCTATAAATACCCTCACTTCCTAAGGCAAATCATCTTTCAACTCTCAAACTCATTAGCAAAGTTATAATGCCATTTTCATTCTAGCATAAGCATAAACTCATCATTTTAGATCATTTTCAAGCTTAAATCACATTTAAATTAGTTTAATTGGATTAACATAGATTCATTTCTTGTTTAATCAATCTTAGTTCATCTTTTAGCTTTGCATATTTGTGTGTTCTTGAGGCCTTTGAGGCAAAATAGGTTCCTCATACCTATTTTGTGTCATTTTGGGTCTTCTTGATCCTCAAATCATCCTATTTGCATGCTCCAAGTGCTTGAGTTTGCACACCCACATCCATTTATATCCAAGCATATCAAACGGTGCATGGGCGCATCCGTTTTAGGCTTAAACTAAGGTGGCTTTGATTTTAGTTTGTTTACCATTAAATTTGATTTGATAATATGCTATGACGTTTGTTTGTCTTTGGCCTTCAAAACAGGTTTAGGTGCACGCTCAAATCCTAGTCTACATTCTGGCACGCCTGGTGGGAGCCACTTCACGGGTTCTTTGCAAACATTCTGATGAGTTTTAGACCATTTTCAGATTTTTCAAAGCTTATAGGTGGACGTAGCACTTAGATCCATTCTTCTTCTTCTTGTTTATATTCTTCTTCCTCTTCTTGTCTATATTCTTCTTCTATTCTGTCTCCTTTCTTCTTCTTCTTCTAGCAAGGAGGTCATGGCCATTTTTTTTCAAAAATAATAATAAAATCCAGAAGGAAGCAAAATCATACACACCTTATTTTAGTGCTTAAAATGAACCCCCAAAATCATTCTTGAATGCATTAAGGACTAAAATTTGCAAAATTTGTTCTAACAAACAAAACAAAAAAAATTAATCAAGGCATTTGCATCCTTGCAAACATCAAGGATTTTTAACAATGCATTCATGCAAAGTAGGAATGATCATATCTTTTTGGGCATAAAAAGAACATCAAATCTGCATTCAAACGAGTCAAAACACAATCTTGAATGAAGCTAAAAGGAAGAACTTAGGTCCTAAAGCATCATTTTCCATTTGAAAAGCAAACACAATCTTGAATGCCTTAAAGATCAAAACAAAGCTTTTTTAAAAAGTTCTTAATCAACACGCACACTCAATCTTGAATGCCCAAGTCAAAAAACTTGCAAACGCTCGATTTACTTTTTGGAGAAAGGAACAAATCAAAATCTAATCACGAGTGTCTTCATTTCAAAGTTCAAACATCACTTAATCAAATTTGGGAAAATGAACAAAATCTGCTTGATGTGCATGTAGGAGTTTTTCAATTCTTGCATAATCCTTGTTAGAGTAAGCAACGTGGAACATTTGAACTTGGACAAGTTCACCTGTTCTACTTTTAGCGAGGCCTGTCCAAGGAGAAGCGCTTCCTCCTCGGAGAACGACCTCAAACCGGTATCCCCTCCGGCCGGTATACAAATAAGTGAAGTCCAAAAGAATCACTAATATCTCCTAATCGCCGGGCGTTCGTGCCAAACACGTGTCTGGGGATGGTAAACATTCCTCTCCCCCAGCATTATTGGCAAGGCTCTTAAGTGAGTCACGGATGATCAGCAAAACCGGGTATGGAGACACCACGGAACTATTAAAAACTTGATAAAATAGAGGCTACCCTATCTACATCTGAAAGTATCAAAATCCTTGTGCAAGGACCGATTCCAAGGGGTTTACCGGGTCGCCTCAAGATTACTCACCATTTGTATTCCCTTCTGGGAGATACCAAGCTGTGGGCAAGCGATTTTGATACTCACCTTCCTTAGGTAGATCTGTTTGAAGTGCTTGATAGTCAAAGACTCTGTGAAAACACTTGTTGAAACATACACTTTCAAAGCTTTGTCAGAGTCAGTTGTCTTTGTTTGTATCCCGCAGGGTTGCTTTGTCCCTTGCGGAGATTGCTTTGACTTTAACTTTTGCCATTAGAAACCTTTGCCTCAAAATCAGATTCCTCTTTTCCAAAGTAATGCCCAGCAAGAGAAAACATCCTAAAGCGAAGTTGCCCAAATCCCAAGCCTATCAAGAGCGAAAAGTTGCCAAGAAGAACACCAAGACCTATCAATCCATTATCCAAGCAACCCAAGGAGAGGAAAAATCCCAAGCCAGACTTGAGAACATTGCCCATAACGCCCGCATCAAACAGTTCACCTTCCGTTTCCGAGTTAACCATCACTTTGTCAAACTTGAGCCAGAAGATTAGCCAAATCCTTGTTCATGTCTTGTTCCATCTTCAGATCTTGAAATCTTATCTCAAACAGCCTTGTATCTTAGTTTCATTCTAGCTTTCATCTTTGCATCATTAATCAAAACCTTAGTTGCATTTGCATTCATCCTCCTACCAGCATTTTAGAATCAGTCCTTGTCATTTGCACTTGCATCATCCTTCTAGAGCATTGTCCCTTCACCCTTCAAAACCTTTTCCACCAGCATTCCCCCCATCAGCTTTCCATATCTTTCCAGTAGATCCATCATCTTTTGTTCCAAATCTAGAGATCCACCAACACTTAGTGTTCTACCTTTTGAGTTGTTCCTATCCTATATCCAAGATCAGAGACCATCATCCTCTTTTTTGACACAACGTGTTGTCATAAAGAAATCAAACCTTGTCCTTGCATAGCCATCATCTTGAGCAAGAGATTGGAGTGCATTGATAAGAAACTTGTTGACCGAAGATCATCAGTCTATCTTAGGTTGACCCCATCATATCTCTGATCCTCCATTTGGGAAAAATAGCAGCTCATTTGTTAATCGCTCAGTAATCTTTCACCAGCTTTCCACCAGCAACCTATCTTTCCTCCACCGTCTTGATCCATATCCGTTCCATCCAGCTTCCATCATCGCCATCTTGATCCCTATCTTTGCATTTGCATCTTAGAAGTCATCATCTTTAGAAGTTCATCAACTTTGCATCTATCAACATCTTTTAGCCAAACATCTTGCATACATTTAGCACTTGCATCTCCATGCCTGTTGAGACCAGATCTCGAAAAAGAAGAAACATGAATCCTTATCCACCAACAACCTCATCCGATCCCAACCTTTTCACCAACACCATGATGACCTACAATCCCCAGATCCAAGCCAATAACCCATGTGAAGATCCAAACATCCCTTCATCCCCGTTGGCAATCCAAGCATTTGCAAATCTTCCAAAAAAACCCACCAGCGACCAATGCCCTTGTACCACAACATTAGCAAAGCACGTTTGCCCACTATCTGCCAGAAAGTACCTCCATCCCACCATCTCTCTATCCATGCATCCCCATCAAAACAATCCAAGTTCCAGCACAAGCATATTCTCCATTTGACCAATCATTCCCTGATCCTATCATGCAAACACCCCAAGAGCTTTCCACCATTCCCCTTTTCTTGCAAGGAAGCCTCACCAGTCCCACAACACAAGCTACAGCGCCATCCGCTCCATCTCCTACCCCTTTTGCTTCATCATCTGCTATGGCTGCCCAAGCCCAAATCCAAACCCAAAGTCAGCTTCCACCTCTCACACAAGCTTTTACACCGCCGCCATCCGCAAGTCAAGTAATGCCTTTCACCATCAAAGGAGCACCATCACCCTTCACCCCCCAAGCACTTGTACCTTCTTCTTTGGGGTTAGCATAATCGCTTCCTATTCCAACCTCATCTTTCTCTTGGGTGTTTCCTTCATTTTCCTCCTCACAAGCATCCGCTCAACCACAACCTCAACAAGCTCTTTTCTCTCAACCATCATTCGTGTCCCAAGCTCCCGTTGATCCTACCATTCCATCATCCGCTACAGTGCACCCTAACACAAGCTCTCAATGGGGCCTTACGCAAGAAGAAATGAAGGCATGGGGGATCCCATCTCAATCCCCTACATCTATGGTTGCAAATCAACAAACCGCCTTCGCCCAAGCAGCACAGCAGCAACTACCCCAACCACCGCCGGCTTCAAGCTGTTCATCCCAAATCCCAAATACCTTCCAGAAAGTTCCACCACCTTAATAGCCAACTTTCCATAGCTATCTTACCCCATCACCCTTTGCTTCTAGCTTCCCCACATCTGTTCCACCTCTAAGTAACGCAGGCATGCACCCAGCTTATATCAGCCAAACCCAAAGCCAACCTTAGCAACTACCACCATCATACCCGCAAGCAGCATCATTCCAACAACCTCCCCAACAGCAACCACATGTCCCCTTTCAGCAAACAACCATCATTCCTCAACAACAGCAAGTCCCTTGCTATCAGCCTCAGCAACAAAACCCTATCATCCCCCAGCAACAACAAGTTCCCACCCATCAGTTACAACAGCAAGTTCCAAATGTCCAATATCAGCAAGCAGTCCCACAACAACCGCCAGTTCAACAACAGCAAGCAGCCCAACAACATCAAGCGGTTCCATATCATTTACCACAATATCCCCCTATGCCACACTAGCAATATCTCCAGCAACCATTGCCCCAAAATCAGTTCCAACCCATTTATCCATAGCAAGCGCCATATCCAGTTCCACAACTTCCATCACAAGCAGAAGTCCCAGTTTCCTCGCCACTCAATGCTGAGTGGGAAGCAATGAAAAATGCTCTAAAGGAGCTACAAAGCGGAACAGAGAATAAAACATACAAGTTCGAAGAGGTGTGCTCATATCCCTTCGATCGGTCCATAGCAACTATCCCTTTCCCCAAGCATTTTGAGATGCCCAAGTTTGACAAGTATCGGGGGAAAGCAGATCCAGTAAATCATATCAAAGAGTTCTACATGGCATGCCAAGAAGTGGCTTACAGTGATAACTATCTCCTGCACCTGTTTTCCAAGAGCTTGGGAGGAACTGCTGTTGAGTGGTTTTACAAAATACCACATGGGACAATAAAAACCTTTGCTGAACTCTCTGAGAAGTTCATCACACACTATGCCCATAATGTGGAGAATGAGTTGTCCTTGCTAGACCTATGCAACTCAAAGCAAAAAGATGGAGAAAGCCTTGCAGAATACTTGCAAAGATGGCAGAATCTTACAACCAGGTTATCATATCAGCCGCCAGAGAAGCATCTAACAAAGATCTTCATTGATAACCTGCATCCAAAGCTATCCCATCACATGCGAATGAACTATCTCCAGACATACCAAGACATCAAGAGCAAAGGCATAGGCATCGAGAAAGCTCTCCTAGATGAAGGCACTATTCATCACTTCAAGGATGATTCCAAGAACAAACCCAATAATGATAAATCCCGTTACTGGAATCATAACAAGAATGTTGTTACAGATGGAACCACTGACACTAAGAATGTACAATTCATTATGGCTAGTCCTACACCAGCTCAAACATACCAACCACCACAAGCGCCCATCTATCAGCAACCACCAACTCCCGCATATCAAGCACCTATTTATCAGCAGCCTCCTCAAGCTCATCAGCCACCTGTGCAACAGTATCAGCAGCAATACCAACAGCAACAGCCAGCACGTCAAGGCAATCCTGTTAACACAGTTAACGTTGCCCCAAGGCAGAACAAGCCCAACAATCAAAACAATCCAAAGAGGACTTTCACACCTTTGGGTGAGCCTCTGGATCAGATCTTTTATCGGCTAGCCAAAGAAAATATGATCACATATCCGCCCATCCCACAGAAGGATGACAACGCACCAAAGTCTGATTGGTATAAAGAAAATGAATACTGTGATTACCATTGTGTGAAGGGGCACACAACATTGAAGTGCATGCGGCTTAAGAACTACATCCAGGATCTCATTGATCGCAAGGAGATCCAGGTCGATGCACCAGCTCAAGCTTCACCCAACGCCAGTTTGCAAATATATCAAAATGTGTTCCCTCAACACGATGCCGGGAAGAATCAAGCCAGCGCCAATCAGCCCCAAAATCGTGGCAAAGGCAAGCAAGAAGATCACACAGCGGCCTACATCAACTATGACAAGTATGTCGGATGCATAACTCAAGTTGAGCCCATCCAAGATGAGCCCACTGTCAATACCATCCACGTCAGAGGGCCTGATCGACAATGTGCTGCAACTACCCGCAGTGGTAGGATAACTGTTGCTGGTGCTCCTCCGAGATCAGCTGCTCCTCCAAGGCCAACGTCTACTGCATCCATAGCACAGTCTAACACCAGGCCAGCATCAAATGCACGCGCAACACAGCATAATGCACCAAGTGCACAATACAATATCATAGAGCATCTTGGGAACATGCCAGCCCAAATATCTATCTTGGATTTGCTCCGCACATCACCCATCCATCAGGAGATCCTGGACAAAGCTCTAAAAGAAGGCCATGTCCCCACGAACATTAACACAACTCAGTTTGAAACTCTTGTGGGACACCTATCAGCAGCATGTGCCTTATCCTTCAAAGAATCTGATATACTAGATGTTGCTCCTGACCATACTCTCCCTCTCCGCATTGCCGTCATGGTCAGAGACTTTGCCATCAAACGGGTTTTAATAGATAATGGCTCCGCCCTCAACTTGTGCACATTAAAATTCATCAAGAAGATCGGGTTCACGGAGGCCGACATACAATATGACATGATCACCATCAAAGCATATGATAACTTGGAGCGTACCTCTGAAGGTACTATCACCTTGCCTATCCAGCTAGGCCTAGCAACGCAAGATACTGTCTGCCATGTTGTTGATCTCGACCTACCATTTAATATTCTTCTCGGCCACCCATGGATCCATTCCATTAGGGCTGTACCATCTACTTACCATCAGTGCATCAAGTTTCCACATCAAGGCACTGAGGTTACCATCCACGCTGATCCTAACCCCTTCGCATACTACCGTGCGATGGAAGCATCTTTCCCTCATTCTACTCATTGTCCTGGAACCGATATTGGTACTTCTATTGCTAGTTCATCCCGATCCCATCGTGATCCAGAGACCATCCTCTCTTCCACCTTATCATCCATCAAGATCAACAACCAGGGTTGTGGTGAATACAGCCTCAGTGATGCATTTGCTATAGGGGCTCTTCCATGTGATCCACATACTCAAGGGTGCCCAAGTTGTCAAAACAAGCCTGTTGAGGAACATTATAAGCTCAAGCAAATCAGAAACATGACTTTTGAGTCTCATGGTACCATCAACAGCAAAGAAATGGATCCAGATATTAACAAATGGTTATACAAAGATCCCCCATCACGTGACACACAACTTCTTGAGTACTTCAAAGAGAAATATCCAATCCCCTACAAAAATGTCACAGAACACTATAACTATCAAGGTGGTGGTCTAGGACCATAAGAGGACAGAAATTTGTTTCCTATCATACCATCCCAAAATCCAGAATAGCAAGGACTTGGCTTTAATACCTCTCGCCTGTTTGAACAAGAGCCCAATACCACAACTACGGACACTAACATGACCAACGTGAACTTTTCAAATAGCCGGGATGACCTCGTGGAAATTGAAGACATCCCCGAAGAGAAAGACATCCGATCCTACGATGATATCTTTGCCGACGACACCCTCCTGGGGACTTCTGTTCTCCAACAACTCTCCATTAACCTCATAGATCTTCCCCTCACAAACCCTGACCTCATAGATTGGGACCAACCAAGCATCGCACACATCGATGAGTTCCAAAGCACACAAGCACTCCTAGAATTCATGGGGGCATCAGGTCCAGCAAGCAATCAGGATCCAACATCAATCTCTATCTATCAGCTTCACCCAGAAGGATATTTTTGGGAAGAGGCAAGCTTTAGTCGCAAAAATGAAATAGCAAAAGAACATCATGAGTCTTTATGTGAAAACCCCCTTGGGGCACATTCTGATTCCAAAATAGTAAAAATAAAGGGCGTATCTTCTAGTGAAAACCTGGCAATTCAGGCGCTAGAAGATGAAGCCTTGCCTCTTCCCCCTATCCAAGATTATAGACCAGAGCAATCTCCAATCATCATAGAGGAAACCAAGTCAATCAACTTGGGAACAGAAGAATGTCCAAGGATCACCTACATTGCAGTCAACCTAACAGAAGGAGAAGAAATCACTCTCAGTGCCTTGCTCAAGGAATCCATCATCAACTTTGCATGGTCATACACCCACATGCCTGGGCTTGATCCAAACCTTGTTGTTCATCATCTATCGGTAGATCCAAACATCAAGCCAGTGAAGCAGAAGCTAAGGAAAATGCATCCAAAGGTAGCATTGCTTGTCAAAGCAGAGCTTGAGAAGCTCCTCCAAGCTAAGATCATCAGAGCAATAGATTATTCAGAGTGGATCTCTAACATGGTGCTAGTCACAAAGCTTTCTGGCGACATTAGAATCTGTACTGATTTTAGGGACTTGAACAAGGCATGTCCTAAAGATGATTTTCCGCTACCTAACATAGACATGATCGTAGACCTTACAGCGGGTCACGAAATGCTATCACTCATGGATGGATTTTCAGGCTACAATCAGATTCATATAGCAGAAGAAGATCAACATAAAACAACATTCACAACCCCATGGGGTACCTTCTGCTACAACATGATGCCATTTGGGCTAAAGAATGCAGGGGCCACATATCAGAGAGCAATGACAGCAATCTTCCATGACATGATCCACAAGATCCTTGAGGACTATGTGGATGATATCCTTGCAAAATCCAAAACAAGAGATGAGCACCTCAACATCCTAGAGCGTGTATTTGATCATCTGAATCATTATGGCTTAAAGTTAAATTCTAAGAAATGTGTCTTTGGCGTAACATCTAGCAAGCTTCTAGGCTTCATCGTCTCTAGACGAGGCATAGAGATCGATCCTAAAAAGGTAAAAGCAATAACAGAGATGCCTCCACCAAGAAATCTCAAACAGCTCAGAAGCCTACAGGGCAAGCTTCAATCAGTTCGGTGGTTCATCTCGCAACTAGCAGACAAGTGCCAACCCTTCTCACATCTCTTATGGAAAGACACCAACTTCAAGTGGGATCCCATATGTCAAAGAAGCTTTGATAAGCTCAAGGAGTATCTAGCTAACGCTCCAATCCTAGTACCACCAGTTCCAGGATGCCCACTCATCCTTTACATCTCAACAACAGCTACAGCACTAGGGGCACTCCTAGCACAGCCTGATGATGAAAACAAAGAACGAGCTGTCTACTACATCAGTCGCACTCTTGTGGGCTATGAGCTTAACTATTCACCCATGGAGAAAGCATGCCTAGCAGTGGTCTTTGCCACTCAAAAACTTAGACATTACATGCTTAGCCACACAATCAAGCTCATATCAAAGGTGGATCCTCTTAAGTATCTATTATCAAGGACAACCCTCACAGGCCGTATGGCAAAATGGGTCATGTTACTCAGTGAATTTGACATTTAGTATATAGATCACAAAGCAATCAAAGGGAAAGTCATTGCCGATCAGCTAGCAGAAGCACCACTGGTGGATGCCTATCCACTAATCATGGAATTCCCCGATGAACACTTATGCATGATTGAAGAGCAGCCCATGTGGAAACTATACTTTGATGGTTCCAACACATCCCATAGCTCTGGCACAGGAATCCTATTCGTCACACCTCAAGGTGACTATATTCCAAAATCATTCAAGTTGGGATTCCCCTGTACCAATAACATTGCAGAATATGAGGCACTCATCTCAGGTCTCAGAACAGCTATCCAATGGAACATCACAGAACTACAAGTCTTTGGAGATTCACAGCTCATTATCAAGCAAGTCCTTGATGAGTATCAGACAAAGGATGACAAATTGCTACCCTACAAGCAACTGGTCAATAAACTGAAAGAGCATTTCCTACATCTACAATTCAATCAGATCCCAAGGCTTCAAAACAAAGTAGCAGATGCAATGGCAACCATTGGATCCTTATTGGAAATCCCACGTGACGCAACACAATATGAATTTCTAGTCGAGCAGCTACACTTGCCAGCTTATGAGAACACCGATGCAAACATGGTGTGTTTCTTGGTTGGTCCCCAATCCCCATGGTACCATGACATCCATGCATATCTAAAAAATGGTATCATATCTCCCCATCTCACCAATAACCAACGCTAAAACCTTATTCGCAGAGCTTCCCGCTACACTCTTGTAGCCAACACCCTATATCGTCGTGGGTATCATAATGTCCTATCTAGATGTTTAGACTCAAACGAGGTCGTCCTGGCCTTACAAGAAGTTCACGCTGGAATTTGCGGTGCCCACACGAGTGGCATGGTTCTAGCAAAGCAGCTGCTTAGAGTTGGATATTATTGGCCAACAATGGAACATGATGCATGTGAATTTGTCAAGAAATGTCTCCCATGTCAACAGCATGCCAATTTGATACATGCACCAGCACAGGATCTACAGCCTATTGCACCACCGTGGCCTTTTTCATGTTGGGGCCTCGACCTCGTTGGCTTGATCACCCCCCTCTTTTCGGATGGACACAAGTATATCATAACAGCCATAGAGTACTTTACCAAATGGGTTGAAGCGATTCTGCTCACCCTAACCACTGGCATCCAAATATCCAAGTTCATCCTTTACCACATCATTTGTCGCTTCGGCATACCATCTACCATTTTCACAGACCATGGCACACCTTTTGAAAACCAGCATGTGGATGATCTCTGTGCCAGACTCCACATCCATCACCATTTCTCCAGTCCATATTTCCCTCAAGGAAATGGCCAAGCTGAGGCAACTAACAAAACTATCTTGAAAATCCTCAAGAAGGTTGTCAATGATTCTGGTCGTGATAGGCACCTCCAAATCAATCCCGCCCTTTGGGCCTACCACACTTCTTATCACACTCCCACAGGCACCACCCCATACTCTCTTGTATATGGTGCTGAAGCCATTCTACCGATCGAGGTTGAGCTCCCATCCTTGCACATCTCCATGAAGAACTATACAACTGATGAAGACTATCGTGTGGCCCGGCTCACACAGCTAGATCTACTAGATGAAAAGAGACAGCAAGCTTACGATCACCTGGTGGCATACCGAAATTGACTCAAAAGGAGTTATAACAAAAAGGTCCATCCTAGACAATTCCAGGTCGGTGACATGGTCCTTAAAGAAAATCAGAAGGTCCTAGCAAATAGAGAAAAGAAAGGCAAGTTTGAGCCTACTTGGTTGGGCCCCTATGTTGTCACCGCATCCTTCGGCTCGGGAGCCTATCAGCTATCAACACCAGAAGGTGAGCCCTTGAATGATCCTATCAACATCATCCATCTGAAGAGGTTCTATGCCTAAACCTGATCCTGCATATATCAAAAAATCCAAAAACATTCAAAAAAGCAAAAAAAGCAAAAAAAAAGCGAAAAAGCAAAAAAGAAAAGAGAAAGAGAAAATAATCGTCCAAACGGTGAAAACTTGGCAATTCAAGTGCCTTGGACAAGTATGTTGGTGAAAACCTGGTAAACAGGTGCCAACATAGTAAACTGGGCTATTTATCTATTCAGTTGTCCTTTCAGCTACCGTCCTCTTCCTCCATCCATAACAGATCTCCCAGCAGTTCCATCTCCCCTATCCTCCAAGCATTTGGCTTCCATCTTCCTCCAACCTATCTGCAATCTATATCCTATTCCAAAGCTTTGTACCATATCTTGTACCATATCCCTTTCCCTTTCCTGTACAATGCTTTCCTCCCTGTATTTATCCTTCTTGTCTCCGTCCTAGTGAGAGTCCCACCGAGTGTGATCTTCCTATCCCCAATCCTAAGCTTCTATACATATCCCTTGTGCATATCGTTCCTCCTTGTTGTACATAACCTTTGTCCGTCCTGTAGTAGCATTTGATCAAATATCTTGTCCCATCCCCAGCCTCAGAAAATTTGTAGTCCCACTCAGGCCTTGTGCTTCAGCAACATCAATTGATGACTTATCCTTGCTCATCTTGATTATTCCTTGAACTTCAACTTTTTGCCAGCGAACAACTACACTTATTCTCTCACCAACCCATGGGTCCTTGAGGATATATCGTTCCTCCTGTCTGACCTAATCTTCCATCCTGGTCCTTGAGGATATATCATTCCTCCTGTCTGACCAATCTTCCCACCATCAATCAAACCTAATCTCTCTCCTTGGCAAAGGATGTCTTTTTGGAGTTATCATTTTGATCTTGGATTTTTTGTCCTTTGGGTCTTGTTAATCTTTTTGGCTTCTCTTTATCCCACCAGGGTCACCACGATTCTTTATATCACGGTGTGCTGCATGTGCGGATAATCTGGGGCAAGGTCTTTTGATCTTTCGCTTCTGCCTGTGAGTCAGTTGTGTGTTTGTGGTTCCTTCAGCATCGGATCCGCCATGTCGCCTCTGCGCTTCATGTGTGATGTTGGGGCAACCCTGTGTGTTTGTTTAGCGTCAGTCCTCGTCAGTCCTCTGCGACGTTGTTGACAGGCCTCGTGATCCCAGTATCTTTGGCAGGTCTCTAACATAGCTATATTAAATCTAGGTTGTGCACTCCCATTTGTACTTGGAGCTATCTGGTCCCTTGCATTTATCATATAGATTAATCTTGCATCTTTACATATAGCTACATCTTGCATCTTGCATTTCCATCTCATCTTGCATTCACCCATCTTTGCTCTTGGAAGCTTGGTAATTTATCTCCCCTGCTTCCTCAGTCGTTCCTTCTTTGTTTCCTTTCGAGAAAATTCCACAATGTTTACTCCTTGCGTTATTTTTTCGAGGGGGCACAATCCCTTATTCCTCTAAATTCTAGCCTGGGGCATCTTATTTTCTTGTCTTTGAAGCCATGCCACTTGCGGCATCGCATCAAAGAGGGGCAAAATGTAGACACCTAAAAATCCTTTAGAAAATAAAGTATTTTTATTTTCTGAAAAATCCCTGATGACATCATCATTTATTAATTAATTAATTATTTAATTAATTAATTTATTTTTATGTCATTAAATCCCTTTTTCTTAATTAAAAATATTTAATTAAGAAATCCCTCCCAAAAATGTTTAAATCTTATTTAAACATTAATCCCCTATTTATTAATTATTTTAATTAATAAATTGACCAAAAATCCCCCAAAAAAATAATTAATTTATTTTTTGACCAAAACTTGGCCAATTTTCTTAAGACCACTAACCTCTTCCAAAATCTTCTAATCCCTTCTTAATTTCGATTAAAAGGCTAATCCCATCTTTTCTAACCCTAATCTCAACTCAAAATATTTAATTAAGATTAAATATTTAATTTTCATATTTATTGAAAATATTTCAATAAATTTTCCCAAACTTAAGCTTTTGGAATGAATAAACTTTTATTCCATAAAACCTAGGAGAATTCTAGACTCTTCTAGAAACTTCTCAACCCAACCTCTTCACCCATCCTAATCCTAAAATCCCCTAATCCTAATCCTAATCCCCTTTCTAATCTTGTCACATTCCATTAGCAAAAGGTTTACCAAAACTTATGCTAACCTCCTCTTAGTCATCCTCCTTAGTCAACAAAGATGGCCACCTCTTGGCCACCTCTTGCAAATGCATTTAAGGATGCATTTAAGCCTTCCTTATCTTTCTTACATGCATTCATTATGCATTTAAGACCTTCTTATCCCTTCCTTGCCACCTCTTGGCCTTGGGCACATTTACCAAATTGTGCACATGCCCTCAAACTTTCAACTCAATCCTCCCTTGACACTTGTCAGGACACTTGTCCTTGACTCAACCCTAACCTTAGCCCTAACTCTGACTCATCCTTTTTAACCAAGCCCTTCCCTTTTCCTATAAATACCCTCACTTCCTAAGGCAAATCATCTTTCAACTCTCAAACTCAATAGCAAAGTTATAATGCCATTTTCATTCTAGCATAAGCATAAACTCATCATTTTAGATCATTTTCAAGCTTAAATCACATTGAAATTAGCTTAATTGGATTAACATAGATTCATTCCTTGTTTAATCAATCTTAGTTCATCTTTTAGCTTTGCATATTTGTGTGTTCTTGAGGCCTTTGAGGCAAAATAGGTTCCTCATACCTATTTTGTATCATTTTGGGTCTTCTTGATCCTCAAATCATCTTATTTGCATGCTCCAAGTGCTTGAGTTTGCACACCCACATCCATTTATATCCAAGCATATCAAACGGTGCATGGGCGCATCCGTTTTAGGCTTAAACTGAGGTGGCTTTGATTTTAGTTTGTTTACCATTAAATTTGATTTGATAATATGCTATGACGTTTGTTTGTCTTTGGCCTTCAAAACAGGTTTAGGTGCACGCTCAAATCCTAGTCTACATTTACTATGTGAGATGTTTTTGCCGAATATATGTCACAGACCGGTGATGGTTTGGAAACTGACAGAAGCTCAGAATTGATGATTTTACCACGAAACACATCACCACTCAATGCATGTCCAATTAATTTTACCATGCAATATATTAGAAAATGGCATGGGACATGGAAAATGTATTTGGAAGATTGATCAACTAAGGATAGTCCAACTTGTTTGTAGAGTTAGAAATGACAAAAAAAAATATGAAGACCAAATAATTTGATTTTTCTTCTATCGGTTTTACAAGTTGTGTACCATTGATTGCAATTACGATGAGAGATTATGATTAATTTGTCAATCTTTGTAATTATAGTATCTTAAAAAAAGTTTTTAATTAAAATTGTTTCATATTTATTTTATTATTAAAAATTTATTTTTATCTTTTCAAAAAAGTTATACATAGAGATTTATATTATTCATTGTAGATTTTTTCTTTCTTATAATTTATTTAATAATATTTTTTTAATAATTATTTTGATTTGTTGAGCTATAAAAGTCAATTTTAATTTATTAAATTATAAAAGGTCTTTATAAATAGATAAAAAGTTATGAACATTTAACAAACATTTATTTTAATGAACAAGTTCCACCTCAAATAACTATGCCAATTAGGAAAGGCTTAGGCTGCTTCTTTGGAAAAAAGACAGAACTATCTGTGGACTAGTCCTCTAACTATTTGGACCAAAGCCAACTTTGATGGCGTTGCCAAAGAGAACCCTGGTCAAGCTGGTAGTGTAGGAATAATCAAGAACAACTTTGGCATTGGAATAGTGGTTGTCAATCTCCCCTTGGACGCTCAGATGAATCACTATGCTCAATCTTGGGTGGCTCTTCAAGTCACCAAACTAGCTAAAGATGTGGGGATTAACTGGCTCTGGTTGGAAGGAGATTTGATGAACATCATCAACTACCTCAACCTCTCTCATCCCCCCTCTTGGCCTATATCCAACATTATAGCTGAAACTCGGGCCATTTTTAACTCCTTTGATAAGGTGTTTATCTCCCATGATTATAGGGAAGCCAATGGGGTGGCAGATTGGTTTGCCAATTTCGCATTCACAAAGGATGCCAAGCTGATCTGGCACAATGGAGATGACTTCCCCAAAGATGTGAAGAGTATCCTAGAAAAGGAAAGACTACTAAGCACTAAGGGAGGAATCCCTTAACTATTTGGTGATCTGGTGTGGCGGCTACTCTTTTGCCTCATGATCTGGTGTTGAGGCTACTCTTTTGCCTCTCTTGGTTTTGTCTTGCCTTCTGCTCATCTTTTGGGCTATGCCCTGGATGTTTCTAGCCTTGTCCACTCTACCTTTCAGTGGTTCTTTGGCCCTAGCCTTTCAGTGGTCTGCTTCTTGTTTGTATTGTTCTGGTTTCATTCTTCTATTCTAGACTTGTGGGTTTCAGGCACCCTGTAAAACCTGTTTTACTTAATCAAAAACTATGCCAATCACATTGAATCTTATATGAATCAAGCTTAGGATCCAAATTAACCTTTTCAAAAAAATATTTATATTTATTTACAAATTATTTTCATTATTGAAAATCTTTTTTACTATTATTTGTTTAAGAATTATTATACCTAAAGACATGACTATAATAAGAATAAGAAATAAAGTTTATTGATATTAATATATTAAAAAAACTATGTAACATACAAAATAATAAAATAGAAAAAACATATAATAAATTTATAAAAAATAATTGTAAACATTCATAAATAACACTTTAAAATGAGTAAAGTCGAATGGAGTTGTCGTTTGGCAGTAAGGAACATTTGAATTTGAATTCCCCTTCACCAAAAACCTTGTAAATTTTCTAGAATGGTGGGGAAGGGGCATGTAAAGGGTCAAAAGTCACAAAGGATGGTATCAATCCTTTATTTTATGGTGGGATAGGTGTAGGCATGAAATCTCATGCCTTTTTGGATGCATCTTCATATCCTGGTGTAGTTTCTAAGGGAGTTGTTTCTCCTTGCCCCTCTTCCAAAATTATGCCAAATCATGTGCATGAGGGACCCTCCTCTCTTCTTTTGGATCCTTAGGTTTGTTACACTTATGCTTCTAAAGTTGACCACAGTCCAAAGTGGACTGAACTTTTTGGTTCATACTAAAAGATTAAGATTTTCTCCCTCTTGCGAGGCATTTATCTAATCATGTTTCTTGGACTTTGTCTATTTAAATTTTAGACCATATCATGGAGATGGGCATTTCTTTAGTGGAGTGGCCCCTACTGGGTAAATTTATCAATTGGTCCTCACTCAAATATTGATTCAATTTGTGGTTGGATGGTGAGGAATGGAATATGAAAGGTTTTATTGATTTGATTTCCATGGACAAGGGCCTTTTTTCCATTTCCTTTACTTCTGAATATGACCTAATTGTTATGCTTTCTCATGGTTCGTGGATGTTGGGTCACTTTTCACTAGCTTTGAAATGTTGGAATAGAGGGTTTAGTACTATAGATTGGTCCTTCAATGTGGCCCTTGTTTGGGTTAGACTCCTTGGGAGGGCTTCACTTTTGGGATGAATGAACTATTAGAGCTATTGTGTCTTTCTTTGGAGTATTAATTTTGGTTGAATTTATTATTACCTCTGGAAGATGGCTGATTTATGCTTTAATTTATGCACACAGTAATAAATATTCATACATGCCTTTTGAGATTAAAACCAACTCAAAAATTTCTGAATGGACTCAAGATAAAGAGTATGAATATATCCTCTTTTCTTGTTTTCACTTTAAATAAGTGGGTCACTAGACTAGAAATTATCCCTCAAAGGTTTTGAAGACTACAAAATATGTCACTAGTACTTTTGACCTTATTTTTCCACCAAAATTTGTGACCAAAAAATTTAAAGGTTTTGGTTGGTTGTGTTAACCTACAACTGATTGAATATCTTGATGAACTAATTGGACAAATAAAAGATAGTGATTAGAGACCACTAAGTTACTAAAGTGTCATGTAAGGTAATTAAGTCAGTCAATGTATTGTTATTGATGTCAACTAGGTTTGACTGTAAGTTTATCATGATACTTACAAATATCTAAAGAAGAAAAATGGTAAAGGAATGAGATATCTACATGACGATGAGATGGATATGGAAGATATGAATGAGGTATAGATTGGGTAAATTATTGATGAGTCTATGGAATCATCTTGTTGACTTGATTGTATTACATGAATTTCTTATTTATTGAAGATCAGAACTGAACAAGTTAATGTGGTTGGTAATTAAAGATTTTTGTATACACCGAGCTAGTGTTATGTATACCAAGTAAAAATAATACCTGATTTAGTTATCACTGATACATTTAGGTATTGGTTGAGTGAGAGAAACAAATAAAGTTTATAACAATTGACTGAATTGATAAGTTGGATGATTACTTAAGATTCTGAGGTAAAATATAAAGTTTGTTGTGATGATCTAATAGCTAAAAAAATCCAAGATTGATTGAATGGAGAAGGATGAAACATGTTATAGACACATCTGCTAATGAAGCTTGAAGTGGCAAATGGAATGATGGAGATTAAGAGGAAAAATCTAACGGATGATAAGAAAATGGTTTATGGAGTCTTTTTAAAGAGACATGAGATTCATTATTGAGTTTAGAGCTTATTGACACTACAGGAGAATTTGCATGAAAGGATAATTTTCATGCACCACTAATCAAATCGGTTACAGACAAAACGAGATGGACTACAGGCATTACCAAGCATTAGAGTATTATTCACCGAGTTGAATATGTTGAAGGATATGAAGGATTGAAGTGATTATTGATCAGAGAAGGTACTTTGAGCTTAGCATAGATCTGAAAATCTAAAAATATTAGTTGTATTTGAATTAGATCATTTTGTATCAGTTTAACCATTGTTAGAGCAAAATCTCTTAAGCGAGTGGACTAAACAGTCTTATTTGTATTTTAATATGAAATTCAAGGAATGTTGTTGGTTTTCTTGTTGACCCCATAGTGAATGTTGGTCAACAGTTAACTGTTAGTGATAAATCCTTTAACCAGGTCACACCTCACAGTGTGTATTGTAACCTTTGACAGGGTTACCTCCTAATCAAGCTCACTTTAGAAGAGTGAATTATTTTAGGTTACCGGTCCCACGTGGCTTTTCCCCTAATAGGTTTTCCATGTTAAAAATATGTGTTATGTTTATTTGATGTGATTGGATTGTTATTTTACTTTACACATTGCATATTAAGTATGATTGGTAAACATAGTATGAAATGACTGTCAATCGGTAGATGAAGGGAAAAGTTATTGTTGATAGCTTAACAAGTTGATAATTTGTTTGAAAATTTTGAATATATACATTTGGGAGATTTGGGACTATGTGATAACTAAAACTAATTGATTCTACCCCCTCTCAGTTATCTAACAATTGGTATCAGAGCATATTGGTTCCTTGAAAGGAAATTTTAAAGACTTGAGCTATAGATCATAAGATGTATAAGAGAAAGGTGCTAAAGATGAACAAAGATAACTTCTTAATATGGAAAAGAAGAATGAGGTTGCATATATCTAGAATTGGAGAATTTGTAGTATTTTGCCTAAATAATGCTTGCATTGAACCATCAATTAGACCTTTGACTATTGATCATCCAAGGGATAGACATGAACATATCATGAAAATGATTGAGATTTTTGCTTCCTTAACACATGCTAAGTTTGAAGATATGAAGACAAGTACATCAGCCAAAGTAATGTGGGACAAACTTACTCTAGTTTATGGAGGAGATGATAATGTGATGAGAGCAATAGCTGAAAGTCTCATAGGAAAATTTGATGACATGAAGATGAAAGAAGGTGAGAACGTTTCTCAATACAGTAACCAAATCAAAGAGGTTGTCAATGTTACCCAAGGAGTGAGAGGCATTATTGATGAATACACTATAGTGAGTAAAATTCTTAGAAATTTGTTGCCTGTCTATGCTATTATAATTTTTGCAATTCATGAATGATATTTTCACCAGGTAATGTTCTTACACTTTATATCCTAATCCGCAAATTGACTACTTTTGAGTTAAATAACTATGATAACAGTATTGTACTGAGTGTTGAGTCTGCATTTATGTCATCCTTGAAAATTGGTAAATCAAGCAGTAAACATATGATAAGAAATGAAAGTGCTAGTGACAGTGATGAGGATGAACTTTGATGAACTTGAAGCACTAATGGCTTAGAGACTGAAAAAAGGTAAAGGAATATGTAAGAGGAAATTACCTTGGGTATGTTTTAACTATAAAGAGATCGATCATATTGCAACTAAATGTCCTAATAGAAAAGATGATGACAAAGATAATGAACCATTTGGTGAAAGAAAGTTTGACAGAAGAGACAACTGAGATTGTAGAGGCAACCGACAATAAGACATAAGAAGTCACTCAGACTACAAAGATAAAGGAAAGAAAGCATATTACCTTGTTCAAGATTATAATGACACTAACACCGACACTGATGAAGACATTGAGGTGGTATTCATAGCTTTGAAAGAAGATTTAGAAGAAGAAATGTATGTTGAAACAACACTTATGTCTAAAGTTAGCCAAAATGATACATGGATTATTGATAGTAGTTGTACCCCTGATATGACTTGTGATGAAGATAAATTTGAATACCTTGAACATTATAATGGAGGATCTGTTAAAATGGGAAATGATAGACCTTGTCTAGTAAAAGGAAAGGATCTATATTGTTGAACAATAAGATTAGATGTGAGAATGCATATTGGGTGAAGGGGCTTAACTATAATTTGTTGAGTGTAGAAAAATTGAATAACTTAGGTCATTGAGTTGCATTTGAAAATAGAAAAGTGAAAATCTATGATGAGAATGGAAAGTTGGTTGGTATTGTTGAACAATCAAAAGGTAATCTGTTCTATCTTGACAATGTTGAAACTTCTTTTTTGATGGCTAGAACTCAAGATGTGTGGTTGTGACATAAAAGGTTATGTCGTGTGAATTTTGACAACATGGTTAAGATGAATAAAAAAAGAAAAGTTAGAGGCTTACCGAGGTTATCTAAACCTGATCATGTCATTGATGGAATATGGATGAAGTGACTGAGAGGGGGGGGGGGTGAATCAGTCAACCATAAAAACACTTCACAATTAATTCTTTGTAGATCCTTTAAAATATCTTAACAATGTTGTCTGTTTTAGCACTCGGTAAATAGATTGCAGTAACTTTGAAGATGCAGAAAGTATTAGTAAAATTATCTTTAGATATTCATCAGCACATGTATATGATTGAGAAAGCAATTAAGAACACAAGAGACACAAGATTTAACGTGGAAACCCAATATGGGAAAAACCACCAATGTATCTAGATACTGATTTTCACTTTTCTGAAGTGATGCCCGGTTAGAAGCCAACCCGGTAAAAGGTTACAAAACACACTGTTAGGTGTGACCTTGTTAGAGGATTTAAAACACCCTGCTAGGAGTGGCCTGGTAAGAGGTCTTGAAAACAATTCAATGGAATTGTCACCTTGTTAGAGAATTTATATTATGGCTGTTAAACCAACTCGGTTAAGAGATTTAGAATTCACTGTTACAATGATAAGAAGGTAACAATGAAAAAGTGACCTATATAATAATGCAACTATCTTGCTGATTACAGATCTCTGTTCTGCATAAGTCTGATCCTTTTTGATCGAATAAATCTCTGTTGCACCTCAAGGATATCTGAACATCCTTCACAAATTCACATATACCTTTCCTTCTTTTCTACTGTAAATCTTCTGCTTCCTTATTTTTACTTTTCACATTTGACCTTTTATTTATATGATGTTGGATTAGTCAAATCGACATTTTTTTTTTTTATAACAGTCGGCTGAATTAAGAAAACTCTATTTGCAAAAATCCTTCAAGGGCTGACAGTGCTCGGTGACCATATCTTTTTATAATTTTTTAGAGACCGAGGGAACTCGGTAAACACCAACAATCCTCGATGACCAACTGAATTCGGTAAACACTAAACTTTCTTCGGCAACCGAGTGAACTCGGTAAACACTAAACTTTCTTCGGCAACCGAGTGAACTCGGTAAACACTGCTTTTCTTCAATAACCGAGTGGACTCAGTAAGCATTAATATTTCTGTCTGGCAGACCGACTGAGCTCGGTAGAAGCAGATTGCTGCAGACTATGACATTGTGTGACATCAAAGACAATACATAATTGAGTAGCAATTTCCTTCAGACAATTGTTTCCAACAATCTCCCTCTTTGGCATTGATGGCAACACAATATGTCATAGCATAAGAAATTTGAAAGAGTTAGCTCGGTTTAGATTCAAATCTCCCTCTGTCAGCAAACTTCTTGTATCCTGAAAATTCTTCCTTCTGACTAATGAAAATTTCTTGAAGTAATAGCAAAGACATAGCAAACACTCCCTCTTTGACAACACATGCCAAAGATAATTCACATATTACCGGTGAAAATTAATGTACCTCAAGTACTGATTCATATGCAATGATTCCTTGAATATACTGCATCAACAGGTAGATTTTCAATCATGTTCTGGTTGATGCATCACTAAAACTGTATTTAGTGAACCTCGGATAGGGGAATGACCCCTAACTTACCTCTTAGATACACAAATGCATCCTTAGGTAATGGTTTGGTAAAAATGTCTGCAATCTGTTCTTTTGTATGAATATATTCTAATCTGATTTCCTTGTCCTGCACCAATTCTCTGACAAAGTGATATTTAATAGCAATGTGCTTGGTTTTGGAATGCATCACTGGATTCTTAGAAATGTTTATTGCACTGGTATTGTCACAAAATATAACAACTAGTTCTTTGATTTCAACCTTCATACCTTCTAATAGTTGTTTAAACCAAACAATATTTGAACACTTTACTGTAGCAGCAACATATTCTGCTTCGGCTGTGGATTGAGATGTATAATTCTGCTTTTTACTAGTCCAGGATACCAGTCTTTTTCCAAGAAAAAATGCTCCACCACTTGTGCTTTTTCTGTCATCAATGTTTCCTACCCAATCAGCATCAGTAAACACTTTCAAGTCTAGATTGCCTCCAAATTTATACCACAAACCATACTCTTCAGTTCCTCTTAAGTATCTTAAGATTCTTTTGATTGCCATCATGTGATTTTCCTTAGGTTTTGCTGAGAATCTAGCTACTATACCGACTGCTAAGGCAATATCAGGTCTTGTATGTACTACATACTGCAATTTTCCAATCATAGATCGGTATAGGGTCTGATCAACTTCTTTTGAATCATCATTTTTGGTAAGTTTCAGTCCAGTACACATGGGTGTACCAACTGGTTTTGAATCTTCCATTCCAAACTTATTAAGTATCTCCTTAATGTATTTGGATTGAGTAATGTATATACCATTCTTGCTTTGCTGAATTTGAAGACCAACAAAGAATTTTATTAAACCAAACATAGACATTTCAAATTCTCTATTCATTTGTTCTGAAAATTCTTTGCACTAATCCTCATTCCCTGTAAATATAGTATCATCCACAAATATTTCTGCCAATACAATTTTGTCATCCGGTCCTTCTTTGATATACAGATTACTGTTATCATTAGCTCTTTTGAAATTAATCTGGATCAAATAGTTATGGAGTCTTTCATACCATGCTCTAGGAGCTTGTTTTAAACCATACAATGCTTTGTGTAACCTGCAGACCATGTCCCTTTTATCTGGACCAACAAAACCTTCAGGTTGTTCAATGTAGACTTTTTCATCAAGAATTCCATTGAGAAATGCAGATTTTATATCCATCTGATATACCTTAAATCCTTTGTGTGCTGCATAAGCAAGTAGAGTTCTTACACCTTCTAATCTTGCAACTGGAGCAAAAGTTTCTCCATAATCTATACCTTCTTCTTGAGAATAACCTTTACATACCAGTCTAGCTTTGTTTCTAGATACTTGACCATCTTCATTCAGTTTATTTCTGAATACCCATTTTGTTCCAATTACATTCTTATCTTTAGGTCTAGGTACAAGAGTCCAAGTTTTGTTCTTTTGTATTTGTTCTAATTCTTCATTCATTGCTTCAATCCAACTTTCATTCTCCAATGCATCTTTGATATTTCTAGGTTCAAAATCAGTAAGTAGACATGTACCTTTTAGCTTGCTTCTTGTCATAGTACCATTTGATTTGTTTCCAATGATTTGATCTGGTGTATGATGTCTTCTGACATATTTGGCTAGTATAGGTTCCTTGCCTTTTGAATGATTCATGCTGTTGTCTTCTAGGATCTCTTCTTCAGGTTGCTCAGGCTCGGTAGATATTTGCTCGGTAACTTCAGGCTGAGACTCGGTCTGAATTTCTTCCTGTGACTCAGTTTGAACTTCTTCCTGTGACTCGGTAACAGTGCTCATCTCGGTAGATATAGCTTCCTTATTGATAGTTGTGTCTGTCAATGTTTCAGGTTCAATGTAAACGAATCTTCTATAGTTCTCAGGTTCCCTTTTGCTTTCTTCCTCAGTCTTTTCTGCAAACTCATCAAATTTTACATGTATACTTTCTATGACTTTGTGAGTAGATAAGTTTAGACATTTGTATGCCTTGCTTTTGCTGGAATATCCTAGGAATATTCCTTCATCACTTTTCACATCAAATTTATTTCTTCTGGATTCTTTTAAGATATAACACTTGCTACCAAATATTTTCATGTAACTTACATTAGGTTTATAGCCATACCATAATTCATAAGGAGTTTTGAATGTGTCTTTCTTCAATTGTACTCGGTTCAAGGTATGAACTGCAGTGCTGATAGCTTCCTTCCAGTACTTTATAGCGATGTTCTTTTCTATCATTAGAGTCCTTGCACAATCCATAATAGATCTGTTTCTTCTTTCTGCTATTCCATTCTGCTCAGGAGTTCTAGGAGCTGATACCTGTCTTTTGATTCCTCTTTCTATGCAGAAGTTGTTAAAATCATGGGAGATGAATTCACCACCTCTGTCTGATCTTAAGCATTTCAATCTTTTCCCTGTTTCTTTTTCTACTCTTGCTAAGTACCATTTGAACTTTTCAAATGCCTCTGATTTTTCTCTTAAATACATAACAGTCATCATTCTAGAATAATCATCAACGAAAAGAATAAAGAATTTATCTCCAGTATAGCTTTGTATTCCAATAGGTCCACATAAATCAGTATGCACAATTTCCAAAATTTCGTTAGACTGATAGTTCTTACTCTTGAAACTAGTTTTACTCATTTTGCCAATCTGACAATTCTTACATAGACCAGTGTCAGGTTTCTTCAAAGTAGGAATGCCTCTAACCTTCTTGAATTTGCTTATTTTTATCATGTTATCAAAATTCACATGACATAACCTTTTGTGCCATAGCCAACTTTCTTCTATTTGAGCAATAAAGCATGAATATTCATTGAGATCAAGATAGAATAAGTTACCTTTTGTTTGTTTGCCTGATCCAATGAGTTTTCCTTTTCCATCCAGCAGTCTTGCTTGACCATTCATGAATTCAACCTTGAAACCAGTGTTGATTAGCTGTGCTACACTTAGAAGATTATGTTTTAGTCCTTCAACCCAGTAAGCATTATCACATATGAGTTCTTTGGTTAATGAGATTCTTCCTTTTCCTTTTATACAACAAGGTTCATTGTTTCCAAATCTTACATTACCATTGTCACAGTCTTCTAGATATTCAAATTTTGTTTTGTCACTAGTCATGTGGTGTGAACATCCGCTGTCTATTATCCATATATCATCTTTTCTTATATGAGAAATAAGTGCCATCTTAGCTTCATCATCATCAGATTCATCTTTTATAGCGATAAAGACAATTTCTTCTTCACTATCATCTGAATCTTTAGCCATAAAACATGATTTCTTACCTTTATCCTTGTATGATTTGAAATTCTTTTTGCCATAGTACTTGTGACTTCTCTTTTCTTCCTTGACTTGCTTGTTTGGGCACCTAGCTGCAATATGTCCAATTTCTTCACATGAAAAATAGATTAAAGGAGTTTTACCTTTATACTTACCTTTCCCTCTAGAGTACTTCTTTGCAAGTAATGCTTCTACAATTTCAAGATCACTATCAAAACTTTCTTCTGATTCTTCTTCACTGTCTGTCTGAACTTCTTTAATTTTCTTGTTCTTCTTTAGTGAAACCTTGGCCTCAAATGCTGATTCAATATTTTTGGAACTAGGAACATAGTTGTCATAGTTGTCTAATTCAAAAGTTGTCAATCTTCCAACTAAAGCATCCAAAGTTATACTGTGGTTTGCTTCACATCTTCTTTCTTGAATAGCTGATACTCTTATTGCATAGATAGGGAGTAGTGTTCTGAGTACCTTACTTATAACAGTCTCATCTGAGATTGTTCCTCCAGAAGCTCTAATTGCACTTACACTTGCTTTGATTCTTTCAACATATTTTGCAATGTTTTCATCTTCCTTCATATTCATCTTGTCAAACTGTCCTCTTAGGCTTTCTGCTTTGGCTCTCTTCACATTTGCATCACCACCATATATTTTCTTCAGTGCCACCCACATTTCATATGCAGTAGTGCAGTCTTTAATATCATCAAATTCTTCATAGCTGAGAGCAGATGCAATGTCTATCATCATGGTGTTGTGAGTCTTTTTATCTGCAATGTCTTCAACAGTTAATGCGCCATTAGGAATTGTGTACTCTTCATCAATGTATTTACATCCTGAATCACCAATGGAAGCCAGATGAAGTCGCATGAGACCTTGCCATGCTGAAAAGTTATCTCTATTAAGCTTTGGAATTTCCCTCTTGTAAGACATCCTGATCTTTAGCTTAGGTCTTTGAAACCCTTCCTGCAATCACCAAAAGCTCTGATACCAATTGATGGAATATGGATGAAGTGACTGAGAGGGGGGGGGGTGAATCAGTCAACCATAAAAACACTTCACAATTAATTCTTTGCAGATCCTTTAAAATATCTTAACAATGTTATCTGTTTTAGCACTCGGTAAATAGATTGCAGTAACTTTGAAGATGCAGAAAGTATTAGCAAAATTATCTTTAGATATTCATCAGCACATGTATATGATTGAGAAAGCAATTAAGAACACAAGAGACACAAGATTTAACATGGAAACCCAATATGGGAAAAACCACCAATGTATCTAGATACTGATTTTCACTTTTCTGAAGTGATGCCCGGTTAGAAGCCAACCCGGTAAAAGGTTACAAAACACACTGTTAGGTGTGACCTTGTTAGAGGATTTAAAACACCCTGCTAGGAGTGGCCTGGTAAGAGGTCTTGAAAACAATTCAATGGAATTGTCACCTTGTTAGAGGATTTATATTATGGCTGTTAAACCAACTTGGTTAAGAGATTTAGAATTCACTGTTACAATGATAAGAAGGTAACAATGAAAAAGTGACATGTATAATAATGCAACTGTCTTGCTGATTACAGATCTCTATTCTGCATAAGTCTGATCCTTTCTGATCGAATAAATCTCTGCTGTACCTCAAGGATATCTGAACATCCTTCACAAATTCACATATACCTTTCCTTCTTTTCTACTGTAAATCTTCTGCTTCCTTATTTTTACTTTTCACATTTGACCTTTTATTTATATGATGTTGGATTAGTCAAATCGACATTTTTTTTTTTATAACAGTCGGCTGAATTAAGCAAACTCTATTTGCAAAAATCCTTCAAGGGCCGACAGTGCTCGGTGACCATATCTTTTTATAATTTTTCGGAGACCGAGGGAACTCGGTAAACACCAACAATCCTCGATGACCGACTGAACTCGGTAAACACTAAACTTTCTTCGGCAACCGAGTGAACTCGGTAAACACTAAACTTTCTTCGGCAACCGAGTGAACTCGGTAAACACTGCTTTTCTTCAATAACCGAGTGGACTCGGTAAGCATTAATATTTCTGTCTGGCAGACCGACTGAGCTCGGTAGAAGCAGATTGTTGCAGACTATGACATTGTGTGACATCAAAGACAATACATAATTGAGTAGCAATTTCCTTCAGACAATTGTTTCCAACAATCATGTGTAAACAGTGTCAATTGGGAAAAATGTCAAAATCCAATTTTAAGAGCGAGACCTATTCATCTAAAGCTATTTTGGAGTTGGTTCATACCAACTTGTGTAGTCCTATGAGAACTCAGAGTTATTATGGTGATAGATACTTTATTTCATTTTTTGATGACTACTCTAGGATGATGACAGTAATGTTTTTGAAAGAGAAATCTGAAGCTTTCCAAATGTTTAAATGGCATAAAGATAAAGTGGAAAAGGACTAAAATGCTTAAGATCTGATAGAGGAGGTGAGTTTATTTCTAATGAATTCACTAACTTTTGTAATGAGCATGGAATTAAAAGACAAGTTTCTACACCGAGAACACCACATCAAAATGGAATTGCTGAAAGGAGGAATAGATCCATGGTTGATTGTGCTAGAAAATAGATGATTGAAAAAGATGTTGCATAAATGTACTGGAGATAAGTTGTTAGAACTGTAGTATACACATTCAACCAAGTACAACTAAAGAAAGATTCAAACAAGACACATTATGAGTTATGGTTTGGATACACACCAAATGTCAGTTATTTTAGAATATTTTGAAGTAGATGTTACATTCTGAAAGATGATAGAAATGGAAAATTTGTTTCTACAGGTGATGAAGGAATATGTTTGGGATATTCTACTAAAAGTAAATCTTACAAATGTTTGAATAAGGTTTCTAACAAAATGACTTGAAGTCCTAATGTGAGAGGATAAATTTTCTGAGAAAAATGATGAAGAAAGAACAAAGGAACCAGAAGACTACAGTAGATATACATTCATTGAGTTACCTGACCATGTACCTGAGAAATAGGTAGAATCTATGGAGCAACATGATAAATACACCAAGGATCATCCCATAGACACTGAGAATCAGGAAATTGCTACCGAAGAAGATAGTGACCCTATACTGATTGGTGAACAAAGAAGATTACAAGTGTTGGAAACATTTGTGAGAAAAAAACATCGACATTGGTACCGATATCGAGTGATAAAAATTTTATTGGAACCAAATGGATATTTAGAAATAAGTTGAATGAGAATGGTGAAGTCACTAGGAACAAAATAACACTTGAATGTAAAGGGTATGCACAAGAAGAAGGAATTGATTATGGTGAGAATTTTGCACCAGTTGCTAGACTTGAAGGAGTTAGAATATTACTTGCATATGCTGCCTATAAAGGATTCAAAGTATATCGAATGGATGTCAAATCTACATTTTTGAATGGAATACTTGAGGAAGAGGTTTACATTGAACAACCTGAAGGTTTTGTTGATCTGAATTAGATAGACATGGTATGTAAATTGCACAAAGCACTTCACAGAATGAAACAAGCACTGAGAGCATGGTATGAAAGACTGCATTCATATCTTATTAGTATTGTTTTTTTAAGGACAAGTGGTAATATAAATTAGTATTTGAAAAGTGGAACTGATGACAAGATTCTTATTGCTGAAATTTTTGTTGATGATATCATATTTGGAGGACATGATAATCTATACAAATCATTTGCTGATGAAATGAGAAAGGAATTTGAAATGTCAATGTTTGGAGAGATTAAATTCTTTTTAGGTTTGCAAATTCTACAATAAAATGAATTGATATTCATAACACAATCACCGTACATCAAAGAAGTGTTGAAGACCTTTGGAATGAATGATTCAAAATTGTTAGGTACACCGATGGTCACAAGATGAAAATTAACAAAGGATGATCGGTTAACCAAGGTAAATCAAACACTATATAGATCAATCATTGGAAAACTGATGTATGTTGTGCATAATAGACCTGATATTACACATGATATTGGGATTGTAGCAAGACTTTCTGCTAATCCTAAGGAGACACATATGATTGTTGTTAAAAGGATTCTGAGATACTTGAAGAACACAAAGAATTATGGTTTATGATACAAGAAACAAGGAAATTTTGAACTCCAACTTTACACTGATGCAGATTGGGCTAGAAATATTGATGATTGGAAGAGCACAACTAGTAGAGCATTCTTTTTGGGAGAAAAACTAGTTACTTGGATAAGAAAGAAACGTGCATGTTGTGGACAAGGCTTTCGAGGGTACCTGTTTTAAAAGATTTCAAGCCAAACAAAGATTAGATGTTAGTCTAAGCATGAAATCAATGCAAAACAAATAAAACTCTAAACTAAGCCACCTCAAATTGAGCTAAAACAGGTGCACCCAAGCACTATTTGATTTGCTCTTGCTTAAGGGGATGTGGGTGTGCTCTCTCTAATCACTTGGAGCATATTCCTTATGCATTTAGGACGGATTGAAATCTATGAAAACCCCAAAATGGTACAAAATAGGTATAGAGCACTTGATTTGCCCCTAAGGCCTCAAGGATCAAAATGATGCTAATATGAATATTAAGCTACATGAGATTTATGCTAAGATTATTTTAAGCCAAATAGAGATGTGATGATGCT
This sequence comes from Chamaecyparis obtusa, assembly GCA_027943335.1. Lineage (NCBI taxonomy): Eukaryota > Viridiplantae > Streptophyta > Pinopsida > Cupressales > Cupressaceae > Chamaecyparis > Chamaecyparis obtusa. The sequence continues at coordinate 189,890 of BSBK01010185.1, read as the reverse complement.
ATGCTTATGCAAAACAATGAAATAAACTAAGTTAATCCATTATTACTAAATTAGGATGAGCTAAAATGCTTGAAAGTAAGTTAAATTAAGATGATTATGCTAAGTCTAGAGCTAAATGGGCATGATAACAATGCATGAGAATAAAAGTTAAGCTAATGAATTTGCTCTTGAAAGGAGGAGCATTTATAGGATTTGGGAAGGAGGAATGAATGGCCAAGATCAAAATCCTTAAGAGAGGCCAAGATTCATTCAAAGGGGAGCACATGGATTGTGCTAGTTCAGGGCCACCTCCTTGTGACAAGTGTCACAAGGACATTGGGTTGAAAGATGGGAGGAATGTGCACAATTTGGAAAATGTGCCTAAGGTCAAAGGGTGTAAGAAAGGGGTGAGGGGCTTTTTAAATGCATGATAAATGCATGTAAGAGAGATAAGGAGGCCTTAAATGCACTTAATGCATGTAAGAGAAGTCTCTAGAAGTTTGTTGACTTTGGGTTAAGCTTAGGAGTTGGCTAACCTTAGTTAGGGAATGTGACAGGATTAGGGGAGGGATTAAGATTAGGATTAGGGTTAGGACTTTCTAGAAGAGTCTAGAATTTCCTTAGGATAAACATGGATTTTAGGAAATAAATAAAGATTTATTTATTTCCATGGTTTAGGTTTTGAGAATATTTATTAAAATGAATTTAACAACTATGAGGATTAAATATTTAATCTTAATTAAATATTTTGAGTTGGGATTAGGGTTAAGAAATGATGGGATTAGCTTTTAATCAAAATTAAAGAGGGATTAGAAGATTCTAGAAGAGGTCAGCGTTCTTAAGGGAATTGGCCAAGTTTTGGGCAAAAAATAAATTAATTATTTATTTTGGGATTTTTGGTCAATTTATTAATTAAATAATTAATAAATAAGGAGATAATGTTTAAATAAGATTTAAACATTTTTGGGAGGGATTTCTTAATTAAATATTTTTAATTAAGATAAAGGGATTTAATGACATAAAAATTAATTAATTAATTAATAAATGATGATGTCATCAAGGATTTTTCAGAAAATAAAAATACTTTATTTTCTAAAGGATTTTTAGGTGTCTACACATGTATTTCTCAGTCTACTACTGAAGTAGAATATGTTGCTGCTGCTACTAATTGTTCAAACATTTCATGGATAAAACAACTTTTGGAAGGGATGAATGAAGAGATCACTGATCTAGTGATTATATATTGTGACAACACAAGTGCTATAAACATTTTCAAGAATTTGATGATGCATGAAAGTACAAAGTACATATCTATTAACTATCACTACTTGAGGGAACAATTACAAGGAAATAAAGTGAAATTAGAGTTTGTGAAATCAAAAGAACAACTTACAGACATATTTACTAAACCCTTACCGAAGGATACATTTGAGTACTTGAGGACTAGACTAGGGGTCAATCCCTTATCTATTAGTCACTATGGTGATCAGGAGGTTGCATCAACCTATACTTTATAAGAATATCAAATAATGTTGATGCATATTATTCATACTTTAGGCTTCCTAAGGTTGTGAAAGATGGAACAAAGAAAATTGTATATTTGTACATAAAGGTACTAAATCTAAACTAAACACCAGAAAGAATATATTGGCTACTACATAGCTATTTATGCTTTTTGGCATTTTTGTCAAAGGGAGAGAAGAATCAATGAAATACCTATCCAATGGGAGAGAAGAATCAAGAAAGCAAAGAAAACAATCCAATCCGTAGGGAGAGTCTGCATGAAATGTTGTGTAGTTATTAAACATATAAAATGTAAAAGCTAGGGAGAGCTTATCGAGCTACAAAATTTATACAGACTTGTAGTACAGATGTTTGGTATTCTATGTCATATTTTATATTGTATTTCCATCAATGTCAAAGGGAGAGATTGTTAACCTACAATTGATTGAATATCTTGATGAATGTATGGATAAGTAAAAGAAAGTGATTACAGATCACTGAGTTACTAAAGTGTCATGCAAGACAATTAAATAAGTCAATGTTGTCATTGATGTCAACTAGGTTTTACTGTACTTATCATGATTGTTACAAATATATGAAGAAGAAAAATGGTAAAGGAATGGGATATCTACATGAAGATGAGATGGATATGGAAGATATGACTAAGGTATACATTGGGTAACTTATTGATGATTCTATGGAATCATGTTGTTGACTTGATTGTATTACATGAATTTTTTATGTATTGAAGATCATAACTGAACAAGTTAATGTGGTCAATAATTGAATATTTTTGTATACACTGAGCTAGTGTTGTGTATACCAAGTAACAATAATAATTGAGTTAGTTACCACCGACACATTCAGGTATTGACCCAGCAAGAGAAACAAATAATGTTTATAACATCTAATTGAATTGATGATCTGGATGATTACTTATGATTCTGAGGTAAAAGATAAAGTTTTTTGTCATGATCTAACATATGACAAAATTCAAGATTAATCGAATGGATAAGGATGAAACATGTTATAGACACATCTATCGAGGAAGCTTGAAGTGACAAAAGGAAAGATGGAGATTAAGAGGAAAAATAGATAACGAATGATAAGAAAATAGTTTATGAAGTCTATTTAAAGAAACATGAGATTCATGAATGAGTCTGGAGCTTATTGACACTAGAGGAGAATTCACGTGAAAAAGATTCATTAATGAGTCTGGAGCTTATTGAGACTATAGGATAATTCACGTGAAAGGACTATTTTCATGCATCACTAATCAAATTGGTTACATGAAGAACTGAGCTGGGTTGTAGGCATTACCAAGCATCAAAATATTACTCACCAAGCTGAATATGTTGAAGGATATGAAGGATTGAAGTGATTATTGATTAGAGGAGGTATTTTGAGCTTAGCATAGATCTAAAAATCTACAAATATTATTTGTATTTGAATTAAATCATTATGTATCAGTTTAACCATTGTTACATAAAAATATCTTAATCGAGTGGACTTAACAATCTTATCTGTATTTCAATATGATATTCACATAATGTTGTTGGTTTTCTTGTTGACCCCATAGTGAATGTTGGTCAAGAGTTAGTTGTTAGTGATAAATCCTTTAACTAGCTCACACCTCACAGTGTGTATTGTAACCTTTGATAGGGTTGGCTCCTAACTGATCTCACTTCGGAAGAGTGAATTATTTTGGGTTACCGGTCCCAGGTGGTTTTTCCCCTAATAGGGTTTCCACATTAAAAATATGTGTTATGTGTATTTTATGTGATTGGATTGCTATTTTAATTTACACATTACATATTAAGTCTAATAGATAAACACAATATTGAAATGATTGTCAATTAGTAGATGAAGGGAAAACTTATTGTTGATAGCTTTCCAAGTTGATAATTTGTTTGAAAAGCTTGAATATATACATTTTGGAGATCTGGGACTGTAGGATAACAAGAACTAACTGATTCACCCCCCCTCTCAGTTATCTAATAGGTCAGATTATAGAAGGAAAATTTGGATATATTTTTAATCCATGCCCGCGTTTGTCAAAATTTTGACCAATACCATCGTGGTAAAAATTGTGACCAACACGGACATAACTTTAAAAAAAAGTTTCGTTCATCACTTCATTATTCCCCATGGTGAATAAGGGCATTGTGCGAAGGAGGATTATCTACAGTTTCATTTGGACCACATTATCTCTCCATTAATATTCCCCATGGTGAAGAAGGGTAGCGCATGAAGCTAGATTATCTAAAGTTTTCATTTGGACTGCATTATCTGCATTGTAAGGATTTTCATTTAGGTTTCTTTTGCACCCACAACTATGATCTTGTATGAAGTGTTAAGACAATTTATATACCTAGTGCAATATATTTATAGTATCTTATTTGTTCTCTTTGGGGATAAAATTTGATAAGATATTGGTCAATATTTGTTCATAAAGATTTATCTTCAATGCCCTACTCCAAAACAACATTCTAGACACACAACGAGGAACCATTACAAGATATTTTTGGTCATATTTTTAGGCCTTAGAATGCTGCCATCTACATTGAAAAGTCACTTTATGAACCGTGTCTTCAAGCCCATCATCTGGGATTTAATTTGTGTTATTTTTTGTTTCATGCATGAAATGTCTACAACATATGATGGGAGAACCATCTTCCCTAGGAAATAGTAGGGGGTTAATCAAAACAAAAAAAAAATATTTGGGTGCATATGTGAGAAGGTTCTCATTGGGTCATTTGGAGGTCTTAGTTGTCTATTTGTAGCCAACAATGACATATATTGGTCTATTGTTCTTGTTTCCCAACCATAAGCCTCAAGCTATCCACCTTAGTTGGCATCCCAAGTACTTAAGGTGCAATTTTTAGTGAGGGGTTTTGGGTTCCACTACTTTAAGAGATAACATATGGCATTGTTGTTGAGGATGTATTAATTTTGGTTCTTGTCTCGAGTGTAGTTGGCACTTTTTCAAATTATGCCAACAAATGGCCATTGTCAAGGAGACACTAACCTAGAGTTCCTTTGAAAGATTCTACAACTTTACCTATCAAGAAATTTTTGGAGTTGTGTTACTTTTCTTAATTATATAATGATTTGTTTCTTTTCTTGAGTGAGAGTATCTATGCACTTTGGATGGTTTTTCTAACAATGTGGTAAGAACTTCTATAATACCTTTTAGATTGTCTTATTATGCTAGAAGACTTATGCATAGAGGTAGGTCTCATTATAGAAATGATCAAGAGATAGGCTCAATGGTTCTTGCTAGCAAGGTAGTCCCTTTTACTTGGCATATATACACAACTATACCTTTATGGTACTCTTGACTATCCTAATCTAAATCTTAAGGAGACCATAGGGAAATTTCTTGAGTTTCAAGGGAAGATTGAAATCTTAGGAGAGTAACAACTTAGGCACTTTATTAATATAATAAATGATTGTGAGATTGATCTTGAGGATGTTATAATAAAACATTTGTGTAGTCCCTAGAGGATGGTGTAAGGGAGTGAAATACAAATCTGTCTAATAACAAACAAAATTGACTCATGGGAAGAATATATGAGGGTCTTTGGGTTGTAATTAGAGATACGATAGATCCAAATTTTCCATACTTGAGTTCACAATCATAAGAAAAGGGACCAATGAGATAGCTATGGATTTGGACAATAGGTTTATTAAGAATATGAGGAAGGTGAAATTTAATTTAGGGCATAATAAATCTATGTTCCTAGTGTTGCATTATTGTGCTTTTGATGCAAATTTGGGGTATCACCTTGGACATGAGAATCCTAAAACTGTAAGCATACCTATACCATAACTATCAACATTGAAAACAACATGGGAGCATCTAGTAATTAGATCAAAATGATTGAGGTTAGGATTTCCTAACAAGATAAAGGTGCTTGATGCAAAGGGGTGTGATATCTTTCTTGAGAAACCAAATAGGCCTAATCAACCCCCATTTACAAAGAAACTCATCATAGAAATCACTCATTTGACTCCTAACCAAGGAACAATCTTTCATAAGGGTTAGAAACAATAAATTTTCAAGTTTTTAGGGCCTCACCACTTACCTCATTCCTAGGGTCATTAGGCTAGAGCTTGTTCAAAAGGACCTTAGAAAATCTATCTAGAACCCCTCCACTAGATGTAACACACCTATATTAACCCCAATAACAATGATCCATCACAAAATATACCCATTATTAAGGGTATTCACTCACAATAATGACTGGTGCAAAATTGGGCACCCTTAAATCACCATTTCACCACCCTTGTGTGGTCTCTTCAACTCCATACACCATATTCATGCATTCAAACATTTTTGTACAAGGATATTATACATTAATTGACACCTCCCACCAATCAACTTAGTCTCAAGGGTGGGAGAGTCAATCCATTTAAGGAGACTTCAATCCCAAATTGCTAATTGCAAAATAAATCCCAAGTCCAGTCAACACACAGTTGATTCCTCTACCTTCAAATGTAGATGATATGATACAAAAATGTCATGTAAGTATAAGAAAATCAAAATACAATTTTTCTACTCCATTTTAAAATTAAAACATATTAATTCAAAGCATTTTAATTCACTGGTTTGATGACTTTACCCACGGGCTAAACAATGATTGCAAAGAAAGCTTTGTTGTTTATTGGTTCAAGACCATCTTCAATGGTCCCCAAACACACAAAAATATACATAAATTATCCACTCACTTGGATCTCCTCTAAAAAACCCTCAAACACTTGAAAAAAAAATCCAATAACTAACTTCTAACTCCTACAAGAGTCAAAACTGATTGTTCCTCTAATGCAAACATAGCAAAATGCTAATTTTTTGTTGTCAAGTTGACAACCAAGTTTTCAACTCGATAACATGACAACCAATGCCCCTCTTTGGAAATTTTAAAGGTTTATGAAAAACCTCTTAACTTACTCTTAGCCCCATATCCCCTTCATGAGCCTTCTAGGCCATATTTGCATACAAATGTCAATTTACATCTTTTTGCACTTTGAGTGCTTTTACATGTTTTAATGGCTCCAAATGGCCATATTACAATCATAGATGACCTTATAGGTCATTAAATCAATGTATCTACCAAGGATCCTCAAGTGACTCCTAGGTGCATTCCTAGCCTTCACATGTGATCAATGGCTTACAATGCTTTGATCCTTTACAAAAGGATTCACATATAATCCAAAACATAAGAAAAACATATTTAAATGACTAGTATTGGTCTCATTACAATGCCAATGACCTTGTAGGGTCATGTTTGTCATCAAATCCTTCCAAGGTCTATTGGTGACCCTGGTGTATCCTCTAGGCTTATTCCTTGGCCTTGGTGCTCATGCACTGATGCCCCAAGTAAACCTCTACTAGCCAATGACAATCTTGAGCTTATGTCTGTCTTGAAGTAGCCCTGCTAGACCAATTTTATGAGGTTTTCACCAAAATTCTCCAAAATAGTAGGGAAAAAAATAGCTTATCGGGATACCCTTTTGGGAGTTACACAACATATCCCAAATCCAACTATGGCTTCTTTGGACCATCTACCAAAAGAATAACTGGCGCTCTGCCTATTAGCTCTCCATTAGGCCTCCCATTACAAAGAAACTATTAGTTCCTCACAACTCCAATCCTCCCAACCTTCAAAAAAGTTTTAAAATCAACAAAAATAAAGGATTTTACCATTTATAAAAGGTGCCATCAATTTTTAACAACCAAATCACTAAACCTTCTTTTAAGGCCTTCACACCTAGGGCTTTCTCAAAGTGACCTGTCAAATCACTTCCCAACCAAACTAATGGTGAAAAAACCATGAAATAAACATATTACGACATTCTATTCCATAAAACATGGTTCTCATGTGGACAAATGCTTCAAACCTTGACTGTCCCAAGCGCAAGTGACCCTTTCATTGTACTTTCCAAGCAATCAAAGTTCCAATCTTCCTTCCTTGGTTCCAACCTGCAAACCAACATCTTGGAAAACATTAAATACATTAAAAAATCCTTCTCTACATCCCCTACCATCCATGGTAGTGAGGGATCACACCAATACACCATAGTATCAAGTTAATTTGACTGTTGCACACCCTGATTGTACAGGAACAGTAAATTGAAACATGGGTCTAATCACTTTAAAACTTCACAAAAACCTATGTAATCTACATAGGAATGGTTGACCACCATTATCATATTCCTTTCCAACTATACTTGCATTGAAAGAAGAATTTAAGAACACAAAACATGTACTATATCCTCATGGGCAGAGACAGGGCAAGTTACAATAAATTTACATTACATTGTTCAAAAAGAGTTTTACATTGCTTCCTTAATTCATCCACACCTACCTATCTCTACCTAACTCTCCTATAACCAAACTCATGCATCCTTAAGGAAAATAAGCCTCTCAAAAACCAGTTACAAACCTTCTTAGATGGGTAACACTCAACTATTGACTATTTACAAACAATTTATTGTTAACCTTTGTTGCCTAGTTGACAAATAGTTGTCAAATTTGACAACCTCTTACCCCTTACGAATTTATATTATTTCCATAACCTTTTTAAATTTTTTAAGGACTTCATCCTACCCTTAAACCCTCAAACTACTCTTAAACCCTCATTTAGTCTTTTAGGCCTTGTTTTGCCAATATAGGCAAATTTCACATTTTTGCACTTCATATGCATTCACATCATTTTGATGGCTCTAGTGGCCATTTTACATTCATTTGGACCTTTATAGGTTATTATCCCAATGCAAATAACCTTATCATATTGGTGTAGAGCACCAAGGCCAAGGAGGAACACTAGGGTCATTGATGGATACTAAAGGAGTTTTGAAGACAAATAAAGACCATGAAAGGTTATTTGTAATGTAATACCCTATATGGATCTCCTTGGGCCATTAGAGAAACTTAAAAATTTCATGAAGTCACATTACCTTAGAAAAGCCTATAAAGGCTAATACATGTATTAATGGGATATCATAGGCAATTGATGAGTTCAATAGCTTAAGGGTAAGAGTCAGTTATAGTCAATTTGAAGACAATTATTGAGTAGTTTAGGAAGTTAGAACATCTTGTTGGCATTAAGTAGAATTGCCACTAGTGACAACACTTATTTGCATTCTGAGTGCAAACTGAGCAGAACAGTGCAAACTGAGCAGAACAGTGCAAACCGAGCAGAACAGTGCAAACCGAGCAGAACAATGAAAACCGAGCAGAACAGTGCAAACTGAGTAGAATAGTGCAAACCGAGCAGAACAGTGCAAACTGAGCAAGACAGTGCAAACCGATCAAGACAGTGCAAACTGAGCAGGACAGTGTAAACCAAGTAACATTATGTCTACCGAGTCACCAGTATTTACCGAGTTCAAAACCTACAGAGTGGTTAGTATGAACCGTGCCTTCACTTCTACCGAGTGCATGACGATGCCGAGTAATGCAGTGGACGCTGAGTATCTGAAAGTCACTAAGTTAGTTTGTAGGAACCGTGTAACCATACTTGGGCCGACTTAGTGGCACTTATGTTTATTTGTCAAGCTGACTTTGTAATTGTAATTAATTGTTTAGACTTGTATATAAACAATGTTGTAAAAATGTCAAGATATAATTATATGAGTATGTATGTGATATAAAAAGGAAAGGCAGAGATAAGCGAATTACAAAGGGCTACAGCAGTATAGGGAACAACAAAGACAAATTCATCACAGAAGGTGATCAGTACATTCAGCAAATCTCAATCAGCAATCCAGTTGCAAAGCAAGAGATCTACTATTTCATCCTAACAAGTGAATCAGTACTAAAATCCTTTAACCAGGTAGACTTAACAGTCTGTTGTAAAATCTCTTTACCGAGTGCATACTTCATTGTATGTTTGTAAATCCTTTAACAAGGTGGATTTAGCAATCCTTATTGCTCCTAACAGGGCAGATCATCAGAAGTGATCAAATTGTAAGCCTTAACCGGCCAACTTTATTCTGTAGTACTAAAGCTTTGTGGGTTTCATCCCCACCCCAGTTTTACTTTCTTTTTGGAAGGTTTCTGGGTAACCAAATCTATGTGTCATTATTGTGAATGCTTTTAAGTTTCATGCTTTCTATATGCATAAATAAAAAGTGAACTATATGTTAATACATCTGTAATTGTAAGAAAATTCAAAATTACTGTTTCACCCCTCCCCTCTCAGTAACTCGATTAATCCCTGAATATTTCCAACAATTGGTATCAGAGCTTTGTTGGTTCTCAAGATAAAGCTTAACTAGCTTGAGCAAAGATCCAGGACAATGGAGGTATTCAAACTGAACAAGGTGATTGAAAATGAAAAGCTAGATCTGGAAATGGCCATAGCTAAACTAAAGGAAGCAAAAGAACATCTTTCCCAATCCCTAAGAAGAAGGAAGGAACTTGCAAATCAGATGAATGATCACAATTACATTAAAGAAAAGGTTGAAGATCTTTTTCCCTCAAATAGCTCAGATGAAGCAAACAATGCTGTCAAAGAACTCCTAGAAAAGAATGGGTCTCTGCAGGAAGAAGTGAGAAAATTAAAAAGAGAACAATAGCTACACTCAACAAGATTTTGTGAGATCTTAGAACAAAGAAACAAGTTGAAAGATGAATTAGATGGAAGGAACAATGAAGTCCAAAATAAAACCCTTCAGCTAGAAAACCTAATTGATCAGATCTCCCATACAAATGAGGAAATTTTGAATCTAAGATCAGAAATAGAAAACACAAGAGAAGAACTAAGATCTGAAAAGGAAATTAATCTAAGATTGGTGGATGACCTAAACACTGAAAAACAAATCAATGAAGGAATGCTGAAAAGCCAAGAAGACTTGAATCAGCTGTATGAGTGAAATCTGCATAGGCAGAAAGGAAAAGCAGGACTTGGATACAAAGGAGAAGGTGAATCTTCTAAGCAAGGTACTCAAAGAAATCAAAAACCTACTTGTAATCATTGTGGTAAAATAGGACATACTTGAAATAAATGTTGGAACAATGAAAAAGCAGAATTCAATGGAAAATGCTACAACTGCAATCAACATGGTCACAAAGCAAATGAATGCAGGGAAAAACCAAGATTCAGAGGTAATTGTCACAAGTGCAACAAACAAGGTCACAAAGCATCCGAGTGCAGATCCAAGACATTCAATCCAGCAGAATAAATTATGAAAGCAATGTTTGGATGGGACTACAACACCTGGTGTAGATGTCATTACTGTGGAGAATATGGACACATTGGCATGAACTGCATAAAACATCATCTAAGGAAAAGAGATACTACCGTAAGATGCTTCAAATGCACTAAACTCAGTCACATAGCCAGAAACTGCATGAATGCTAGTGAAGTTGAAGATGGAAAGAAGAATGAAGCAACTAAGGTCAGGAAACAGGTGAGACAAAAGTGGATTCCTAAATCTACCGAGCAAACCAGTCCAAGTAATGGAATGGGTGGCTCTACCGACTCAAACTAAATTTCTAAGAAAGCACTGGAACTGTATTCTCATAGACAAACTTCAAGCAGTTCCAGAACCGAATTAAAAGAAAGATCTAAATCAGCATACAAGATGCAGTAAGATCACAGGAAGGTCGGTACCAGTCTTTACCGAACAAGGTCAGTATTATTCTTTACCGAACAAGGTCGGTATTAGTCTTTACCGAGCAAGGTCGGAGCAATATGAATTCTCGAGTTCACCGAGTTGCAAAGTCTTCACTGAGCAATTAATTCCTAGTGGGTGACAGTCTTTCAGAATTCATACCCTAATCTGTACTGAGTATTAATGACAAAGTTGTAAACAAAAGGCAAGAAATCAAACTCATTTCTCACCGTGAATTTTAGCACTTTGAGAGCAGAAAACTTCAAGAGCAATCCAGCGACTCAAATACCTTTTGAAAAGAATTTTCTGTGAGCTACCATGGCATCATCCAGCACCTCAGCGAAGAAAGGATCCGAAATGTTAGTCCAAGGGGAATGGAGAGCACCAGATTTCAAGATCGTGCCCGCAATTGCAGCAGCCCTAGACCCAAACGGAGCTCAATCTCAGATTCCTCCTAAGGTACTACTTATTAATGATATTCACAATCATTTCAACTGTGCAATTCATGAAATGGGAAACCTAGAACTAGATATTGTGCGTGAAGAACTGTGTGTGGATGGTATTCTAAAACCTGAGCACAAACATCTGGAAGATAAGGGATTAGTTCACATTGCACATTTACCTTGAAACTTTCAGGAGAAATGGGTTAGATACATTCTCAGCCGTATACATGATGGCAAAATTTGGCTTGAGCAACCCATAGAGATCACCAAGAAGATGATTCATCAAATCACCGGTCTTCCCATGTTGAACAAAGCAAAAACTACCAAAACCCTAGGTCGGTCGAAACTGGAAAAGAAAACCCTAGCCGAGTGGGACGGTAGAGGCATGAAAGTTAGCAGCATTACTGATGCTGAACTAAAGTTTGGTACACACATAATTGCCCATAAAATATATAGTTCAAGTCGACAAAATAGTGTCTCCTATGAAGCTATTGACCTAGCATACAAAGTGGTCAAGAACAACTTATCATTTGACCTTGCAGATTTATTGTTAAAATAGTTTAACAAGAACATGGAAAGCATTCAAATTTCCAAAAACAATCCATGTAAGTTTGGATCCCTACTGGTCTGTTTATTCTTCTATGTTCAAAAGTTCTTCCCTTCCAAAGGAAAAGTTGTATGGAGAAAAGATGTGCCAGTACTTTATGAGATAAATGAATACATCTCAGAAATGGGTGAAAATTTTGAAAGCATCATGGACAGTTATTTTGAGTCTTTCAAAGAGAAAATGAATGACAGATTATGGATTCCACAGAAGTTGGTGGAGGATTACAAGGATGACATTTGTTTCATGGTAGACTATGACAATGTATATATTCAAGCAGCTAAACTGAGGATTATATATGTAAAACCTCTTCCTTATGAGGTAAATATTGATGAAACCAAGAATATCATTGAAGCCCTTCTTAATCAGCCTGTTAATCCCAAAGCTCCATATTTTGGAACATATGATGAAGCAAAGGTGAAAATTGAATTAAGCATAAAACTTCCACAGGCGGTAAACAAAGGAAAGAAGAGGATAGCCAAAATGCAAATGCTAACCGAGGACAAAGAAGATAACGATGAAGAAGAAAAGGAAAAGGATGAGAAAACAGAGGAACCAGAACCTGCAAAGAAGAAAGGAAAGGTTTTTATCACTAAGGCACCTAAGCCTCCCACTACTGTATTTACAAGAAGAAGTGCAAGAGGTAAGGCAGATAAAGATAAGGCAGACAAGGCAGACAAAGATATAGTATTCAAAAGGCCTCCTCTAAACTTTCAAGAGAGGATCAAACTTTTTAGAGACGGATCAGGATCTGGAGTAAGTAACATAAAATCTTTTAAATATGAAACCAGATCGGAAACAGAACAAAAGGAAATAGAAGATGCTGTTATTGAAAAGATGGGACAGTGGAAATACTCTCCTGATGAAATAGCCCCACAGGTTCCAGTAGTCTTATTAAATCCAATAAAAATGAGGTGGAGCAATGCAAAGCAAATTGTGATAGACATATTTGATCAAACCCTGAGACAGTTAATGCCGAGCTTGAAAAATGATGAAGTAAAGAAGGCATTAAAGGAAAATGAAAGTAAGATGACACTAAGGTTCAATACTTATTTGATTCTGATCAACAATATTGAATCGGTTGTGAAGGCTACAAATGCCACATGGAAGAACATATACCATCTTCACCAACTGAGTATTGAGACAGTAATAATAAAATATATTGAAGATGACAGTGATGAACAAGAAGAAGCCACTGAGGTAGATGATACTGTGAGGATAGTAGTAGAAGTCATTGCATCACTTCCTACCTCTCTAGTAAAAGTTTCTACATCTAGCCCGGAGACACCTTCAAGCATGGTTGTGACAACTTCAACTTTTGTCCAATCACCTATAGCAACAACAGAAGCAACCACCATTTCTGCTACCGAGTTGCAGTCTCTCATTTCATCAAGTTTTCTAGCAGTAAGTATTCCAGTTTTTGATTCTACAAGTGTAAATATTTTAAGTTCTCCAGTAGACAGTGTGCCAGTCTCTATAGCCAGTCCTACTATGTCTATTGTCACTACTACTAAGGCATTAATTACAGATAAGCCTAAGGCTCTACCGAGTATAAAATTTTTGGGTAAGAATATAGTAGAGGATATAGACCTAGATGAAGAAATAGAGATTCCAACATTAGATTTTGCAAATCTATCAGCGGACCAAATGCAAAATATAGGTGAAATCCTCCAAAGGAAAGGAAAGAAAAAGAAGCTTAAAGAGGAGAGAGACAAGGAATATCAAATCATTAAGGATGCTAAAGACATTTTGTCTGATGCATTAGGTATTAAAGTAGACTCCTCTCAACATGTTTTGCTACAATTAGCTGAAGCAGTAAATAAATACAATGAGGATTCATCTGGGATAGAAAAGTTAGTTGAAAGAGCTGAGAAGAGATTCAACAATAAAGTGCTTGAGCACATTGCTCAGCACATAGCTATTAATCAAGTGGAATTGTCTTCAGACTTGTCAAATATTGAATCCACCTATTCGAATGTCACCTCTCTTTTGGCCAGACTATGCAATATTGCCGAGTTCACAAAGGATGTTAAGGATAAAATGAATAAAATGGATGAGGATATGAAGATTAGCATACAGAAGCTGCAACTTGAACCAAGTTCAAGCTCTTCTCATCACATGAAAGTCTCATACCTATCAAATATGCAGTCAGATCTACTAAAAGAAGACACAAGGATCCGGTCCACACTGCTAGACATCCAGAACATGATCCTTCCCATCATGAATACAATGTATAAGCACATTGAACATTCCAAAACATTGATTCATGACAATCAGTTCTCTATAGCAGATCACATGATTGAACTATCTGCAGAAGTCCAAATTGCAATCCATACATGCAAGATTCTGCAAGAAAATTGGGACAGAACCCTGGCACTAATCATGAAGGTACATTCTGATTTTCTATCAAATTTTGGATTCTCTCTGTAAATCACTTGTATATACACCTTTGGCATTATCGTCAAAAAGGGGGAGATATGTATAGAAGGAGATATGTATAGAAGGAGATTTGTATAGAAGAAAAAGTTAGCACATTGAAAGGGGGAGATAATGTATAAAGCCCTATGACAAAGACAAATTTTTTTTTTTTAAAAATCAAAATAAATCTCAGTATGATTCATGTATAAAAGTTTTGAGCAATAAGTGTTTTTGTCACTAATGCCAAAGGGGGAGATTGTTGGCATTAAGCAGAATTGCCACTAGTGACAACACTTATTTGCATTCTGAGTGCAAACCGAGCAGAACAGTGCAAACTAAGCAGAACAGTGCAAACCGAGCAGAATAGTGCAAACCGAGCAGAACAGTGCAAACTAAGTAGAACAGTGCAAACTGAGCAGAACAGTGCAAACCGAGCAGAATAGTGCAAACCGAGCAGAACAGTGCAAACCGAGCAGAATAGTGCAAACCGAGCAAGATAGTGCAAACCGATCAAGACAGTGCAAACCGAGCAGGACAGTGTAAACCAAGTAACATTATGTCTATCGAGTCACCAGTATTTACCGAGTTCAAAACCTACGGAGTGGTTAGTATGAACCGTGCCTTCACTTCTACCGAGTGCATGATGATGCCGAGTAATGCAGTGGATGCCGAGTATCAGAAAGTCATCGAGTTAGTTTGCAGGAACCGTGTAACCATACTTGGGCCGACTTAGTGGCACTTATGTTTATTTGTCAAGCTGACTTTGTAATTGTAATTAATTGTTTAGACTTGTATATAAACAATGTTGTAAAAATGTCAAGATATAATTATATGAGTATGTATGTGATATAAAAAGGAAAGGTAGAGATAAGCGAATTACAAAGGGCTACAGTAGTATAGGGAACAGCAAAGACAAATTCATCACAGAAGGTGATCAGTACATTCAGTGAATCTCAATCAGCAATCCAGTTGCAAAGCAAGAGATCTACTGTTTCATCCTAACAGGTGAATCAGTACTAAAATCCTTTAACCAGGTAGACTTAACAGTCTATTGTAAAATCTCTTTACCAAGTGCATACTTCATTGTATGTTTGTAAATCCTTTAACAAGGTGGATTTAGCAATCCTTATTGCTCCTAACAGGGTAGATCATCAGAAGTGATCAAATTGTAAGCCTTAACTGGCCAACTTTATTCTGCAGTACTAAAGCTTTGTGGGTTTCATCCCCACCCCAGTTTTACTTTCTTTTTGGAAGGTTTCTGGGTAACCAAATCTATGTGTCATTATTGTGAATGCTTTTAAGTTTCATGCTTTCTATATGCATAAATAAAAAGTGAACTATATGTTAATACATCTGTAATTGTAAGAAAATTTGAAGTTACTGATTCACCCCTCCCCTCTCAGTAACTCGGTTAATCCCTGAATATTTCCAACACATCTAGCTTATTTTATCCATTATTTTTTCCATATCAATACCTTCTCATAAGACAATTTGGTGTTGGGGCTATAGTAGCATGGATCAAGTATTTCTTGTGGCTCAAATCACTATTTTGGGACATACTATTATGATTATGAGGTTTCAGGACAACATATTTTCCTAAGCACTACTGGGTCTAGCTCCCAGTATTACTTGGTCAAATTTTCATGTTTGTCACTTATGCATATACCATCTCTTATCAACTCTTATATACACAAGTGATGAACATGCATATTTTCCTAAGAACTACTGGGAGCTTACACTGCAACACATGTACTATTGTGAAAATCATTAAAAGTCCATTTGTTACTAGGTCTAGCTCCCTCTATTACTTGGTCAAATCTACATGTTTGTCACCTATGCATATACCTTCTCTGATCAACTCTTATATGCATGGGTGATGAACATGCAAATTTTATTAAGCACTACTGGGATCTTACCCTGCAACACATGTACTCTTGTGAAAATCATCAGTAGTCTATTTGCTTTTGGGTCAATCTCCCAGTATTGCTTGGTCAAATGTGCATGTTTTTCACCTATGAATATACCTTCTTTGATCAACTCTTATATGCACAAGTGATGAAGATGAAGATTTGCCTTAGCACTACTTGTAGCTTATCCTGCAACACATGTACTATTGTGAAAATCATCACAAGTCCACTTGTTGCAGGGTCTAGTTCCTAGTAATGCTTGGTCAAATATCCATGTTTTTCACCTGTGGATATACCTTCTCTGATTAGCTCTTATATGAAAAGTTGAAGTCTGATCAACTGCAATCTCCTATTTGTGCCTATATGTTATCAAAGTGATGCAAGAGCATCCTGGGTGTAAGAGCAATCTTGCATCACCCAAAATTATTTCTATTTTTGAATTCAATAAGGGCTATCTTGTGTAGGGCTGCTATTTATGGAAACTTGCTATTTTTAGTAAGTTGGTCATACGATCTTGAAATGTTCTGATTTCACACATGGAGGTTCATCTCAGTCATATCAGCCTACCGGTAAAGTTTCATGGCTAGATCAAGTCCAGTTTTGAATATATTGAAGATTTTTGATATTGGCAGCAGGGTATAGAAACTTCAAACTCAGTTTTGAAGGCTTTAGAGGCCCCAGATGAGGTCAAAAATTTGGGTGACGGGCACTTGCATAGATTAAGCCTATAGAGCACTTTGTGGCATTTCCAAAATGGTGTTATAATAGTCAATCGAGTCAACTGGCGATGACTTATGGTCTTCGGAAGTTGGGTCACCTAAAATGGCAGAAAATAATTTTCCTTCAAAATTTCTGTTTGGGTTTCAAAAGTCATTTTGAGCCGAATTTGATGTAATAAATTGTAAAATAAAATAATTCTAAGTTTGGTCAGCCCTAAGGGCTAAATTTTTGGAACCTTCTCGGGTGGTGGAATTTGCCTATATAAAGAAGGCCCGTAGTGTTGTCTAGGGCAGTTCTGGGTAGATTTGGGTAATGATTTGAGGCTTGTCCTATAGAATATTGTAAGGGAATGCCCATGTGGCTTTGCATATTGTAATTCTAAAATTTTGTAATTCCACATTTGTGGAGATAATAAGAAGCCAATTTTCTGTTCTTGCATATTGTTGTTGTTTCTGTATTTTTGTTATATGTTTGTGGTATAAAGGGGAGCACCCTTCATCACAAAGTACTTCATTGAGAATTTTGTCTACTCGAGACATTTGAATTGTTAAAGAAATTGTTAAAGAAATTGGCATTTTATTTTTATTCATTGGTTGTGTGATTAGAGAAGGTATATGTATAGGTGATGAACAAGCATATTTCATAATAATACTTTGAATATTATTTTGTCCTCTTCTCATAACAATAATAATATTAGTTTGTATTTTACATAATTGCATCCCCCAAATCATTACTGGAAAAATCTTCAACATATATAAATGGAATGCTTTGTGCATGAGATAATTAAATGGAATACACCAAGAAGTACCAAATCATAAATTTTGAATTTTTGTAATATAAAAGCATCATAACCACCCATTTCTAGAACTTGATTTTCTATAGTCTTAATGATTTTTCTATAGTTCTAATGATTTTTCTTATTTCTTATCTTTTGTCCCTTTTTTATTTCCTATGTCTGTGCTTGTTGAAGGATTTTGAACATTGTTGACAAAGTATGTTTCTTTTTTTGATTATTTGATTGATCCTCTCACCTTTCCTTTGTAAATTCCATTGTCCCAATCAAGTTTTGCTATGTTTTTTAATTTGGTTTCATGTTTTCGATTGTGGGGTTCCGCATTGTTTGTTGCTCTTGATAAATTAGGCCTTGAATTTGATTTTGTCCATGTCTGATTTTGTGACAATTGTAGAGTTCACCTTCTTTTGATGATATATTTCATTCACTCTATGTGGAATACTATTTTTTTGAATGTTTAATTTTGGCTTGATATTTCATCCATATTTCATAGACAAAGAGACCACATGCTGATAAAAAAATGAGCAATTTGATTTAGGTTTTTTGTTCATGATTGTAAACGGTCAATATTTTTTATGGTACTACCTAGTGTATTCCATTTAAAAATAATCAAGATTCTATGGCTATGATAAATCCCCCTTTGTGTTGAGAAAATTAGAGTTGAGAAAATAGTTGTTTAGTGACTCTATCTGCAGGTTTGTAAACAAATCATCCTTCTTCCACCAACATTGTAGTCAATGTATAAGTAACAAGTAATTCTATTCAAGAAAGACCATGTCTAACAATATCAACCCAAAACAAAATAAGGAGACAATTGCTTGATTGTGGTCTAACTTTAAAAGGAAAGGTGATGGAAAATGTTATTGTCTGTATAAAATTTGCAAGGGCTCAAAGACTTGAAGATATCTAATCAAAACAAATGAGGAACATTGTAGGCAACATGGTCACATTAAAGGGGGAAATGAATTTCATCCATTGGTATGTATTTTGATATATTTTTTTAATAATTTATATACATAAGAAATGAATTCATGATGAGTACATCATGGTCATGACCTTAGTTTAAGGTAATCATTTGATATAGGTCAAGTACCCTAGGTTTCATGTTATGGACCATGACAATATAGAGAATGTGGATTTCAACCTGAGGGAACATGGAGGTGTGAATATCAAAGTAGAAGGTAATGATCCCATGGAAGAAGATCATGATGATCAAGATGATGGTACTGATGCAACTGATGATCATGATGATGAAGATGACCTTGATGTACCTATACTTGAGAAGGCATACAAGCCCCTATATGAAGGCTCCCAAAAAAATCTTCTTCTCACTATATTTTTGTTGGTGAACTTGAAGGTTATGAATGGTTTATCCAATGTAGATATCACACGTATGTTAAGGTATGTCATATATGTCATATCTTTTCATGTTTTTTAGTTGTAATTTCTGTAAAGTTAACAAAGGGTGAATCTTGTACCAATTAATATTCTTTATATTAACAAATTATATTTTTTTCATAGGTTTTTACCACCATCAAACACTCTACCTTGCTCATACCGAGAATTATCTACCATTATGAGAGATATTGGAATGGATTATCAAACAATACATGCATATCTGAATGATCCTATTATATATCATAAACAACATGAAATGGAAACATAATGCCCTGATTGTCATATTAGTAGATATCAATTAGATCAAATAACAAAAAAGGTGACTCGCAAGGTTCTTCAGTATATTCCCATTATTCGACATCTCCAGTGATTATTTAGGTGCACTAGCTTGGCACAATTTATGGATTACCATGCATGCAATAGAAATCAAGATGACATTACGTGAATGCCTATAGATCATTTGGAATTTAAGGAAATAGAGGATACTTGGCAAAAATTTAAAGAAGGACTTCATAATCTCAAGCTTTCATTGGCAACATATAGTGTCAATCCATTTTGAGAGATGAAATCTATTTAGTCAGTGTGGCCTATTTTTGTAATCAACAATAACATTCCTCCTTGGATGTCCATAAAGAGGGAGCACATAATGTTGGAAATGATAGTTCCATGTATTTTTTCATTTAATAGTCATCTAAATTAATTTATTATAAATACCCCATCAAAATGATCATAATAATTATGTAATTCTTTTGTTCATTCAACTAGGTAAGTACCAAGTTAAAGATATGAATGTATATATTAAGCTCCTTATCGATGAGTTGATGGTATTATGGAATGGGGTCACTATGTATGAAATCTCTAGAGCAATAGGACAAAGAAAATTTCAATAAAATGCAATGCTTGTATGGACAATACATGATGCCCTTGGGCTAACACATTTTTGTGTTATCTTCTCTTTCTAACACCTCTTTTTTGGTATGTTATAGTGCTAACACATTTGTTTTGTATGTTTAAGTTGTGCATAATAATTGTAATTATTAAAATTAACATATTTAATTCAATTATACACGATCTTGTAGGTCTTCAGACAAAGGGAAAATTTTCATGTCCAGTTTGTGGTCCAAAGATGAAATCTCATCATTCAGAAAGTTTAAGAAAGTAGGTGTTCGATGACTATAGACACTTTCTGCACAAAAATCATAAGTACCCAATTATTGAAAAACATATTTTCAATGGGAAAGAAGAGACTACATCAAAGTCATGGAGAATGACACCTCGCCTATGGGAATTGGAATACAATAGACTAAATCATGGAGTTAATGTCATTCCATCTGATGGTTTATGTTTGAAATTTATATTTCGATATTGTGTTTTGTTTATTGATCATGTAATCGATGCTCGGGAAGGTCATCAAGGAATTAATGACAAACTTTGAAAAGGACTAAAATTTTATCCTACATAATTTAGTAGGTTGTCATACTACAAGAAACTCCCAATCATGTATTCTTTTTATGCTATGCATATTGAAAAGAATATAACAGAGACATCATGGAAAATATTGGATGGAAGGTGTGACAAAGACAAAATTATCAAAATTTGTAGTGACATTGAAGAATCCAACCATGCAATGAAAAATGTCATTTGATCAAATAACAATGGAGACCAGATTGATATAAGTGCCCTTCCTTGGTTATTGTCAGAGCAATAGAGAAATGCTATAAAATAAGTCATACGAAAAATTTAATTTCCCACAGGATTTGCTGCGAACATAAATAATCTCATATCAAACAAAAGTGAATCTAGGCCAGGCATGAAAATACATGATTGGCATACATTTATTAAGGTAATTCATGTTAGTCTATATTCAATATATATTTGTAGACTTCATGTAGTTTTCTTTGTATTATTTTATAAAGTAATGAAAAGATAAATTTACAAATATTTCAGTACGTTCTACCTCTATCTCTCCCACACCACTTCGACAACAATGTCAAAAAAGTTATAAATGATCTTGGAAAATACATGAGATGGTTGTCATCAAAAGAAATCAATAAAAAAGATATAAAATATTGAAAGAGAAAAATTCCTCATCTTATTTGTGAAATACAAAAGTGTCTACCTTCAACTTTTTTCAATGCACAAGAACACTACCTCATACATCAAGTTGATGAGATTGAATTGTGTGGACCTTTACAAACTAGGTCAATGTGGATGGTTGAGAGGCACTTGAAATTTTTGAAGGGCTTAGTTCAACAAAGAGCACATCCTAAGGGTTCTATGGTGGAGGGATATATGGTATACCAGATCATGGTGTACATTAGTGAACATCTTCCTAAGTTTGCAACAAAGATCTGTGTAGATCATATTTGGGATCCAAAATCCATTAAAAAACTCAAAGGGGAGTACTTGATGGGGAAAGGTAGATTGGAGAAAGTGAGAGGTAATTATAAGATGTTATTGTAGCTTATTATTTCTTATATAATTTATTTCTTATTGGTCTATTTTTTTTATACAGTTGGTTGAGAGTGGGATGCACTACATTTGTATATTGAAAACAATCTTGATTTCATGATGGTATGGATTGAAGGATGTCAAAAAAATTATCTCTCATTATCAAGAGAAGATGTTTCTTCATTGGTTAGAGAATCTCATCGTAATGGAGATTCCAATGTTATGCCAATTGTAATTTATCTAGCATATGGTTTAAGAGGTAGATAGGTATGTAAAAATTTATTAATGATCATGACCCATATGTTTCATATCAACTCATGATGCAAATAATTTTTACATGCTTGAAAAATTCCAGGTCAAGCACCACAAAGCCATGTACTATAATAGCCACAAATTTTGCATAAAAAAGTTGGATGACATGAAGAAAACATGTGAATCTGGGATAACTACAGTCTTCGAGGTCACTAATATTTCATCTAGAAACAATGTACATCCTCAAAAATCTCAAAATTGATACTATGGTATCTTAGATAATATACTTGAGTGCAACTTTAACTTTGTCAAATTAGTTCTATTTGTTGTCAAATGATATAGGCTATGACTAAATCAAAATGATCATGATAGAACTATTATTCAACATGATAATAGATTTGCAATGATTAATACAATGTCATTTGAGCCAATTGGAGATGAGCCCTATGATCTTCCAAGCCAATGTGAGCAATTGTTTTACTTGGAGATTCCACATAAACTGGTTCAGTCATTTTTTGTTAGACATGATCCAAGAGGAAGGCTAGAAAAGTATAATGTGATGAAAGAAGAAGATACTGAAGATGAAGAAGAAGAGGAAGAAGAAGAAGAAGAAGAAGAAGAAGAAGAAGAAGAAGAAGAAGAAGAAGAAGGTGGTGGTGATGATGATGATGATGATGATGATGATGATGATGGATGAAGAAGATGATCGATGACATGATTGAAATGTACAAGGTATGTGATTTAATTATTTATATATAATTATATTGATTAGTATATATATATTTAATATTAATTTATTGATGTTGTGAATTTAACCCATGTAGTTGTTATTGCAGTGGACCCCCCTTTAGAGAAACAACCTCATGTTCCTCAACACATGAGGATGAGACATGTGTTACCTTAAAAAAATGAACAAGAAACTAAAAAAGAAATGATTGTAATTAACTTTTTTTCTAATGAAAGAATGTTGTCTTAATGAATGTAATTATGTACTAGTAAATGTTGATGAATGATGTGTTAATGAATTATTCATGAATGTTGTGTGTTAATGAATTTCATATGTTAATGAATGTTATGTTATTATAATGATTGAATGTTATATTTCAAAATTATTTGAATGAATGAAAGAGGTTAAAGTTTTCACAGTAGGGTACTTGCAAGAAGCTATGAAGGAAATTGGGGAGACAGAAGAAAATAAAACCCCACTCCAAATGGAGGTAAGTACTTTTTCATGTTAAGTTTAGTTTATATAACATGTTCACCTATAAATATTCATTAAGGTTTACTAAAATTATTGAGTATATGAACAACAAAATAGCTATGACCTTCATTTTACTTTAAAGGTAAAAATTTAGTAATAATAAGTGCTTGCAACTTGTTTGAGCTACATAATAGATACTACTTCTTATACATGTAGTACCTTACATAATATTTCTAATAAGAATATGTTTTTTTGTCAAATTGAGTACATTTTGAAATATCCTTGGAGATGTAGGGTTCCAAGATGGGATACTTGGAATTTTATTCAAATATTCAAACAACAAAACCAATGGCTTGTCAATGACATTTAAAAGTAAGAATTAAAGTTTATTTATCATCATTCATATTTTTAGAACAAGATATAATGTTTTTTTGCTGATAGATGGTGGAAGCATTTGAAACTAATTCATCTTGATTTCTTTCTTCATCGATATGTGGAATTTTATTTATGGTGGGCTTACTTATTATTTGTACCCAAATTTAGTGTATGCAGAATTCATTTTGCAAAATTGGCCATGTTGATGATGATTATGAAGAAGATTTGAAAATGTTGCACCAATATGAATTGGATCAATCATAATTTTAAAATCTTCTTCATCAATCACCATCAACCATTTTCCAAGAGAAACACCTTTCTCTATGTGAATCTTGGTTTACATTTCCATATAATTTAATTGGTAATTTGGAGCCTTCAATGGGAACTTACAATCCTAAACAATTAGTATACCATTGATGGCTTCATAATTATTAAGTGAAAGGGAGTTTTTTTTATATGGAACCCCCTTTGGTGATGATCCTACATAGTTCCACATAAACACAACATGTTTCTTAGGAGACTTTTAATCTCACAACAGTTGAGAAACATAATTGTAGGCATCATGGTTACAATTCTT
This sequence comes from Chamaecyparis obtusa, assembly GCA_027943335.1. Lineage (NCBI taxonomy): Eukaryota > Viridiplantae > Streptophyta > Pinopsida > Cupressales > Cupressaceae > Chamaecyparis > Chamaecyparis obtusa. Next base: position 165,648 of record BSBK01010185.1, on the reverse strand, counting down.
TGCGGACACAACATAATTGAGTGGTATATTCAGATGATGCAACACAACCACTACTCCTCTAGTTCTAAGTTGACACTATAGGATCCAAAAACCATAGATAATGATGGCTAAGTTGAATACAACAAAGAGGGTGATGAATAAATTAGAGAGAAGAGGTCAGAGAGCTGTAAGGATAAAAATATTCTATGGTTTATGGAGATATAATTTTCATATAATTTATGTAAACCCTATATTATTTTGGTCATTATGACCCTCCTCCTCCGTTGTCAAGTGATTCATTATCTATGGTTTTTGGACCCTATAATGTCAACTTAGAACTGGAGGAGTATTGGTTGTGTTGCATCATCTATGTATATCACTCAATTATGTTGTATCTCCAAAGAATTGTGACCATGAGGCTTACATTTATGTTTATCAGTTATTTTGTCCCAAGACCCCTTATGACCCTTTACGATCCCTAAGAATACATTTTTGAGGTCTTAAAGTGTCATAAGGGGTCATAAGACTCTCCTAGGAGGGACCATATGAGCTTCCATCTTCATGTGCTTAGCCCTGATAAATAGAGAATGTTAAACTATTCTCAAAACAAAGAGAAGCTCAATATTTCATAGTCTTTAGTTTATGAAATTGTCCAAACTTGTTACACTTCTATAGCTCATCAACACTGGAGGTCTGAAGGAATCAATTATTTGGTCAATTATGAGAAGGTAATCAAATTTTTTCTTATCCCTAAAGGGCCTATTTAATGAGGAGGGGGATGCAACTAGTGACAAGACATCAACAAATAGCTCTATCATCCTTCTCTTCTTCTCATCAAAGGCTTACTTAAGCAATAGTTTGAATGCAAAGCCCGCTCCATCTTTATCTATCATCAGAGATCATATGAACTAGAAAGTAAGATAATTTGAATAGTCATGAGTCTTAAGATTTTACTTAATATAGTCAAACTTCATTCAATGGTACATTCAAACATGAAACAAACCATTCTTAAACCATTGATCCTGATTAAAATAGTAAACCAAAGGACAACAGACTGAATTGCATTAACTTGATGTGTTGTGAAAATCAATGAACCACAAATAAATTAGTAAGTGTAACTAATATCTCTTTGGAGGAATGCATGATTGTTTTACATAGTAAGCTCAACTATTAATATGCAATAATATGCATTGTGCACCTCATGGAGTGATTTTACAATAGATGATTAATACATATTATCTTTTAAAAAAAAACTCAATTTGTCATCAATTTTTTTACCAATAGGACTGTTTACTTCGATGTCGAAGCTATACTCGCAACGTATATAGTAGTGGAGAATTTGACCAAGGTTGGTAAAAAATTGTCAATGCTTAATTCGACCATTCGACCACATTTGATCAAAATTCATCATGGATATGTCAGTCATTCTTGATATTGTAGCTGGTAATTTTAATGTTGACTTGGTCAAAATTTTGACCAAATGGTAATTCAAATATTTGACAATAGAGAAACTTGTGGAAAAATTGACAAAGAAAGTTTGACAACAAAAATGGTCGTTTGATCGACCATTTTGTGTCAAAAAATAGACTAATGTGCGTAAAAAATTAGGCTAAAATTTACTAGTGTGTGTGGAAGGAGAAAACCCTTAAGGTTATTGATGTGGATGTTCTTGAGCCTATAGATTAGGGTATCTTTAGTAGAACTAATGGTACTGCTTTTACCTATAGGTTTTTCTAATGTAGATGTTCTTGAGCCTTCAAACTAAGTTAAGTCTTTGGTGGAATTAATGACTTTGTTTTTTCTTGGGGTTGTTGATTTGGTTGATCTTGTGAAGATTTAGGGGGGTATCCATGAAAGATATTCTTTCAAAGTTCCTATTGTTGTGTCTCCGGTTGTTCCTCCTATGGTCCCTAAGGACCCCTAGTAACTCTATCAATATTTTGGTGGATATCTCTCAAAATATAAAATATGATCATCTTGGGGTCTCGCATCCTTTTGAAGGCTCTTGTTTGGTAGATTCTTATGAATATAAATTTTCTCTAAAAAATTTCTCTCTATTATATTTTGTTGGGTATTTTGGAAGATGACCATCCTTTCAGTAAATGGTCAAATCATAACATAGGAAGAAGACCTCCTCCCTCAAATTCCATTGGAGTAATGGCCCATAACTGATAGAGACTTGATTGTAGATTTGATTTCAGTGTCACAAGTAGACCTACTAGGCTTTAGAGTTATGAAAAGTAGAGTAATTTTTATATTTTAAAGGGAACTTATGAAACTCTCTTATAAATGGGGCTTGTTGGCACACCTCAAAAAAGAAAACTAAGATTTTTTTGTGGAATATAAGGGAGCTCAATAACCCCCCATAAACATGGTCTTTTTCAAACATGATCAAGGATAATAAAGTATATATTTTCCTTATTCAAGAGACTAAAATGGAAAGTGATAAACCTAAGAGGAATAAGGTATGTTTGATTAAGGATTAGGACATTCACTGTTGTGATGTTAGAACTTTATCTACCACATTGTGATGTATTGAAATCCTTAGTTTGTTAAAGGTACTGAGATTTACTCTCAGCCAAATCATATTTCTACTTTCTTTAAAAACCTTAAAGATAATAATTCTTGGATTTTATCCAACATATATACTCCGAATAATAAGGGAGAGAGAAAAATTGTTGGAGATCTCTTGTGTCTTTGAAATCTCAATTTCAGTTTGAGAGATGGCTTGCCATGGGATATTTTGATACTCCTTTAAAAAGTGATGAGAAAAAATGATATCCTCAAGGTGTGGATGATATCATAAAGGATTCACTCTATTTTATTAATTCACAAGCATTTTTGGATCTCTATCTTCAATGGACATTCAATAAAATTTGTGATGCAAGCACCTAAGGGTCAAATTATAAAATAAAAGATAGCTTCCACAAGAAAGAGTAGCAATGAATAATTTCTATATTCATGGAGTTCAAAATTGATTACAATGCATTGCAAGATGTATTAAAATGAATAGATCAATTTCTTTTATACAAAGCAATAGTCCTAAAATTATGCAAAAAGATAACTCAAACTAAGAAAAGAAAAGTAGAGTGAGATATTTAAACTAGATCCCAACTAGATTAAACTAAACTAGATTAGCCTCAACTAAGTGAACTTTAGCTAGGCATGTGTTACCTCAAAATTTGAAATTTTTAGCCCCTTCCTTATTAAGATTATAACTTGGATCTACAACTATTATTTTGGTTCAATCCTTCATTATTAGTCCTTTTGATCCCACTAGATATATGCTTGGATTGACTTTGTAATTGTTCATAGCTGACTTTCATCTAGTTAAAATTTTAGAAAATCTCCCAACTTTACTGACAACATTAACCTTTGATTGTCAGTAAGTCAAGTGGATCCACAAAATGTCGTATCTCTATAAAAATTCATAGTAATTGGCCAACCTATTCAATCATTGAGAATAAAATGCTTGCAGCACCAATTCATAGACAATTAATATGCTATTATAATAACCAAAGTTAGACTTTGTTGATCAAAGAATGAATTCTCACCACCCACTAAGTCTTTGACTATACTATGCATTAAATCCTTCAAAGCATAATCTTTTCAAATCCTTGGAAAGTAAAACTCTTTAATGTCAAGCATAATAGAGTAAATTTACAATGGTGGAAACACAATATTATAAATAAAAGGCTATTATTATCTACCAACAAAGTTAAATGAGCTTAAAGGTTTGAGTACAAAGAAAGATGGTGACATTTTTTAATCAATCTTTTCCCTAATGATAGCCAAAGAGTTTTTCTTAAAATGGGACTTCTTACAAATAATGAAATGTGGAATGAAGAACCAATGCCTATTGTATAACCCAATTTGAAAGTGTCTCAAGTAGAGAAAATTGGCATTGTCTCTTAGTTACACTCAGTTGTGTGGAAGGAGAAAACTAGCTATGTTGAATATCATAGGGAAACCTTCATCCTGGAAGAGGAAGAAGAGTGTGTCAAACATGAAAGAGTTATATGGAAATAAAACTTGACGTGGATAGATACCTTGCACCTAGGGTAGTTTAATTTTTTTTTGTTTTAACATGCATGGAATCTATTTGTAATTAGTAGTAATGGAAAATTTTGTGTACAATAGTTCTATTACTATTCAAGGTTCTTTTCTTGACACTAGTCACTTTCAAAGAGCTTTATTTAAAAATTAATGGTCATAATTTTGTATATATAGGCTTTGTATAAGGATAGTAAGAGAGAGGGAAAAGTGTAGAATATAGCTCTAAAAATAAACTTTAGGATATAGCCATTTTTTTGGGTAGGTACAAAAAATTGTTAATCCTTGGTTGTAAGCTCTATAGGCAAGAAGCCCCACTATTTCACCAAGGGTCAAGGTAACAACTATTTATTGAGAACCATAGTAGAGAGTGACCTCGTGGGCACTTGAATGTTAGTTGTAGGCACTACAGGCAAGAAGCCCAACCATTTCACCAAAGGCCCAAGCCCAGGATATAGCCATTTTTTATAGTAAGATATATTGAGCTTTGTGTCATTTTATTAAATAGGAATTTTTAAAATTGGAATATGTATATTTCAAAAATGTGTGTTTATTATGTTTTTTTCTAGATTGTGAATTAAACTTTGAGTTATGATGGTTATTCTCATGGTGCCTTTCTACACAATTTGGTTATAAATGTGATTATTTTATAAACTTTGGGTTCTTAAGTACTTGGCAACATGGGATTAAAATATTTAATATTTTTCTATTTCATGTGTTGTATTAATGGAATTAACTTCACGTCATTTTATCTTTCCCATTTTCATTATTCTAAAATCTCATCCATACTCAAAGTATGTTTGTGATTGGATGTTAAGTTAACCTTTTTGGCTTTTTGGTTAAAAGCATACCACAAATATACCAATTACATCAAAAGATAGAGTTATACCTCTGAAATTCGGAGAAAAGTTACTGACCCAATGAAAACTTCTCAAACTATTGGCTTCTAATTTGTTTTTCATTTTAGGCTTAAAGAGTTTTGTAGAAATTATTTCAAAAGGGAAAATTTCACAACCAATTGCATGAATGTGGAAACAAGTGCTCAAATTATACACAAGACTATTATTGCTCGTCTGTGTGTAATTAATTTATGAAACATATGAAGATGTGACTTAAAAAATAAATATGCATGGTCTAACATCCCCCTAAAGTGAAACTAAGGGAGAAAAAAATTGTAACCATGAAATGCATGAATGGGTTTTGACAACAAAGGGCATGATTAGGTACTTTAATGTCATAAATTTGCACCCTTGTGTAATTTAAAATTGTGTAATGCCCCTATATTAGTTGAAATATTAAATTATACACCAGTTTCCACCTAACTTTGTCATCACCCACTCAGATTCTTGGCCATGAGGCCTACTCAAACTAGGACACATGCACATTAAAGAGATGTTTTCATAGCCCACACTTTTCATGTAAATCTAGTGACATGTATTAAATCATTGAAGCATTACAATTACCACTCATATAGTATAAAACCTTATAGCATGACCCACCAATGCCAAGATTCAACCCTTTGCTAATATAATTGCATTTTTTAGTTTCATTTGACCTTATTCTTCATGATTCTTCATGGTTCTTGATGCTTATTTAATTTTTCCATTATTCTTGGATACCTTCTTCACCATATTCTTATTTCATTGGGATAACTTCACAAATGGTTGTGTAGATTTCATTGTGCACTGGCTTCATCATTATCATTATTTTTCCTTAATTTTTTTGAGTTTCACCTTCATGGTCTTTGAGGGGGTTTCATATTATCCCATCTTTCATTTTATAGAGCATATTGTGTTTTCTTTAGTATATTCTTTTCATTTTTTTATTTTCTATCATCATCTATTTTAGTTATCTAACATTGATTAAATCCATTTGGTTCTCCATAGAGGTTATCCCAAGATAGTCTTTTCAACCTTTACTTCTATCCAAAAATTTGACCTCTTTAGAGTCAAGTTGGAAATTCCTTGGCTATTTTCCATGGGAGTTGTTCCTCTGGTTCTGCATAAGTGCATCAAATTTCCCTATTAAGTTCCCATATATGAGATCTAGAAAATTAGTTATCATCCCCTGGTATCTTGTTAATGCTTTATTTTATTTTATTTTTTGCCTACTCTAGTAGGGACCCTGCATCCCTTGTAGGATTCTTCATTTCTTTCATATCAAAAGTACAAGGCTAGGAAGTTGACTCTAAATTCTATAGCACCTATATGCTCTTCTTGTCTTCGAACATCTCCTATGGTTCAATTTTATTCATCCTCTCTCCCTTGTTTTTCCCTAGGGGCTTAGATAGAGAACATGCCTTATGAAAATCCTTTCATGCCTCGGAATTTAAATATCTCATTTCTTTTACAATTAAAACATATTAGACAAATGGAGAATGAATACCCTTTTTCCTTCAAATTTTTTGCATATTTTTTTCATTCACATTTTCCATTTTTCAACATACTTCTAGGAACACAAAATAATTAGAAACATATCTATTCAACCTACACAAGGCAATTTTAAAACCCATAATTCTCAAATATGAGAAACTATCAATCTAAATAAAATTGTTTCCATGTTGACTTATAAAGGTTGTAGCTTTAGGTGAAAACCTCTTTACTGGTGACCCTTCAATTTTTTTAATAGCTTCTAATAGAAACATATCATTAACAAAAGGGTAAGTTTTCATCCCTCCTTTCTTTTATAATTTCAAAAAATACTCACACATAGGTGTGTCTCTTAATGAGGATTCTAGGGCTTTCAAACCAAGTCAAGAAACTTTGAGCTCCTAGAAAGGGTGTATATCAACACTAAGGACATATAGAACTATTCCCCTATCATAGCTAGCTAGATAGTTATGTAAATGGTATCTCATCAAACTCACACAATCAATGTCTTGATTATTGAAACACATAACTATCATAGATTCACAAAATCAAAAAGGAAATTCCTCTGAATCAAAACTCCCTACAACATATAATATAACAAGGTAATTGCATCAAAAATTTAATTGACGAAATGGTCCCATGTATAATTGAAGGAGGTCTATATCTTCCTTTCCTATTAACCCCTAGCTAGGAACTAGCAATTTTTTCCAAACATAAAAAATCTATGTTAGCATAATAGACCCAACAAGATTCAATTGATATATTCATAAATTTCTCTTATTTAGGAAGCTTTAGTGCTTGGGACAAAACTTTAGGGCCAATTTTAATGAAATTTGAACCACTATAAGTTCAAATTTCATGATAATTAGAGTGGTAATAAATGAAACAAGAAATAATCAATTCACAACAAGGAGTTCCATAGGTGAGAAACCACCTCCTTCAATGAGACCACTTTGTACAATTTTTTTGGCAATGAGAGAGTTATATTCTTCTCCCATTCTTTTGGCAATGCCATAAATATTCATATCGTGTAACTTTGTGTTTGAGACCATATCTAGACTATTCTCTATAGAGAGTAACATTATGATGGATAGGGTTCCAAATTGGTAGTATAAAAGGTAATTTATCAAGGGTTTTACAATTGTGGTCATTAAACAATGGCTATAACTTATAATTTCACAAGAAGACTAAATGAGGTGCATGCCAAGTTACCACTTAGATTAAGTATTGAAAAGGTTTTACTTCTAATTCAAAAAAGAAAATAAAAATTTGAGTAAAACCTTACCCTAACTTATTTTTGTGCATGATTTCAAATTATTCATTTGCCACAAAATTTGAAACTTCACTATGCTAGCTCCTCAAGCCAAAATGAGTCTCACAAAATGATACTTAGTAGAAATTCATTTAATTTTTCTATCTAGAGTATACTCATTCATTTTTTTTAAATTGTGCTAATATATTTGCCTAAATTTTTCCACCTCATTGATCACTAATGCAAGACACTTGTCAATACCTTAGAATGAGCACAACTTGGAAACTAGAAAATCACTTTAATTTGGGTAGTCAGTGATATTTTGATAGATGACAAAAAACACTAATGAGTGGTTGTGTGATCACATAATTTTGGAACTTGTGAACAAAAAAATAAATGGGTATGAAGTTTCAAAAGTTTCTCAACCTACTGATAGTACACAAGAATAAGTTACATTGAGGAAGACTAAAATTATAGGGTAATCTTAATAAACTAGAGAGAGTCTATTGAAATGGGCATCACACTATCATATGAGTTCAATTATAACCATCAAATGACTATAAGGAAATCTATTAGAGGAAACGTCAAGCATAAAATAATGGCATAAGGAATAACAAATAAAGAGAAGATGAAATTGGATTTCTGATTGCAAATGGTTAAGATTGAAGACATGCAAGAACTCACAAAATGATCTCACTCAAGCATAAACTATTTCTGTCTATTTCAACACAATAATTCTAGTTGTTTTTTAGGCAAAAGAAGGGTACGCATAACCCAAGGATCTAAGAACGAACTAATCATCTATTCTAAATTTGGAAGCCCCTAACTCTCTAAATCCTTGAAACAAGGTCCAAACATCTACATACATGCTCTTTCTCAACATGACATCAAAGATCAATAAAAACCCAATACAACTAGAAGATAAACTAAAAGAATTTTGCACAATGGAATACACATCCAAACTCTCCAAATCATATATAGACATAAGAAAAAATAAATAAAGTAAAACCAAACCAAATCATACCTTTTACTACTCAACCAACACCCCATAAGTAATAACATAAAAATACACAATTTACCAGGATTCCACCAAATAAAGTGATCTTCCAGTGATTTAGCTAGTCCCAGTCAAAATTTTGTGCCAATTAATAGCTAATTAAGCAAAGTTTGGTACAAACTAACAATACAAGAATAAATGAAAGAAAATATCACTTGATAACAAACCTAAACTACTCTTCCCACTTTTGAAAACCAAATTACTCATTGTGAAAATCAAATTTCTTAATGAGTTTTACTTTTGCAAGAAAAAAATTTAAAGAAAACATCATTTACAATTGTACAATATTTACTTTAAATAAAATTATAGGATAATTATTTATTTAATATTTTTGATAAGTATGATATGTAAAACTTATTATTAAATAATTTAAATATAATCTTTGTAAATTATATTTGAAAAATATTTATATATTTTTGAAATATTCAAATAAAAGCATTATTTTTATACATGTATATTATATTTTTTCTTTAATATTAATAAAAATATCTAGAATTGAGATTTATTAATTAATTTTTGTTAATATTATAATTTTTAATTAATACATCTTAATTGTAAAAATAAAATTTATATTTATTATATAATTATTTACATTATATTCTTTGTAAAATTTAACATAATAAGAATCGATATAAAAAATAGTTACTAACTTTTATGTCTCTTTTTTTTTTTTTCTTACGAGTTCACTATCCTCAAATCAAGTTATTTCTTAGTTAATATACTTTTAACTAAGAGTCATGGACTAAGGCTTATCCCTTCAACCAAAATCACAAGGGGATGGATCCCAACTCCATCCATTATTTTAACCTTTGGAAGTTTGATACTTTGTGGTTGGCATAATCAAGAACATTCTATCACCCTCTCAGATTGCACTCATCTAGTCAAACTAAAACCTTTTTTTAAGTATATTTTTCTTATCATTAGAAATTCAAAGATAGAGAATTTTACTCTATAAAAATATTTGAAGACAAAATTATCAAGAGATAAAAATTTTATAAGTATTTGTGTAATTTAGAACAATATAATGCTAAATTTTCATCTCTTCTCCAAAATATTACCTATGAAAACCATCTGCATGTGATTCCCACTAGCCTCAATATTGTATCCAAAATTTTAACACATGGTTTCCATTCGATTTTCCCTCACATGAACCATTCATTCAATTTCTACCTCCTATACTCAATTGTAAATATAATCTAGTGAAGATCTCACTTGGCATGGTTTAATCATCAAACAAGAGGATTGTCTATTACATTAGCTAAATCAATTTCAACTCTCACATTTATCATTAACGATAAAAAAAAAATATTAATGGTTATTCTAAAAGCTACACTAGACAAAACATGACTATAGCAAAGTGTGCAAAAATTATTTGTAAAACTTGTGAACCATCCCTACTGTCATACTTGCTCCAATTTATCTTCTCCTAAAACAAACATTTAACCACTCAAAACAATGAACTTAGAATAGAACAAGCCTTATCTGAACTCAAATTAGTTTTCCCTAGTAGCACGCCATCCATAACTGAAGACCCCTATTTGTGTAACCAAAACCTTTGATTTGATAACCTTAACTAAAAATTTAGCATTCAATGTTTAGAGTTGTGTTACTCCTAGGCACTTTTCCTTGTTCAGTCACTATGTTTGAAATATAGAACACTTATATCCTCCATATTTAACAAAATGCAAATATAATAGCTCCATCATTCTTCTTTATTTTATAACTATTTAAAAATTATTTTATTCTTACATAATTTACTTTATTTCTATTTAAAGAACCATTGTTCTTATTTTAAATTTATTTTATTTAAAAAAATTATGTTTGATTAGGAATTATTATACTAAGAAACATTAATATAAAAAAATAAACACACATAAAAACAAGACTTTTGAAATAGTAAATAATTTTTAACATTAGATATAATTGATAAAATATTAAAGAAAATATGATCATTTTTTATAATATTTTAATGTTTTTTAATCGAAAACTCTTTTTATTATTTGTTTAATTAAGAATTATTATACTAAAAAACATTAATATAAAAAACAAATACATATAAAAACAACACTTCTGAGACCGTAAATAATTTTTAATATTATATATAATTAATAAAACATTAAAGAGGATATGATTATTTTTGGTAATATCAGACCCTTCAAATACTAGATAATTTATTTAAATTATTATAAAATTTGTAATAAATCATTAAATTTGATAAATAAAATGATTGAAATCCTCATGCTGATCAAAGTCTCTAGTAATGTCAAATGTTGCGAATGAAAAAGCTGGAAGCCACGTGAATTAGTTAAGCAAGTCTTGTGTTTTCACCTAAACATAAGTCTACTCTGGTCAATATATTGAATGTTGTCACATGCTAAAGAAATGTGTGGAAAATTAGCATGCAACTTTCCTTTCAGATGGTACAAATTTTTTGTATGAGATGGCTTACACACATAATGACAATGAATGTTAGGTCAACAATCTGCAATACAATGAAAATTCAAGTAAATGGTTTGGTAATGACAATGAAAATGAATTAAAGTCATGCAAAGTAATGACAGCATACACTCACATAAATATAAATGTGTACGATTCACTACATCCATCAAATTTAGATATTGATTTTTCTTTGGTGCATTCTAATTGAATAAAAAAATTACATTAAAATTATATCAATACATTTTCATCTATAAGACTATATAGTTTGACGACACTATAACCTTGACATTTTTTAGAAATACAAAGTGTTACAGCAGTACAAAAAAACATTATGATAACCACAACTACTATTAAACATTGAATTTGAGAAGTCTCTAAAGTTGCTTTGAACACTTGGGATCATTTATTTGTTGTTATACTTCAGAAAATACTTAGTCTTGTTGTTCTCCATAGAATCCCCTACAATTGACAATGAAGAGAAGCAATTTGTAGTGAGGTGTCAGAGTAAAACTTTAGAATTTGTGTTATTTGATGAACTAGCTAATTGGAAAACATTGGCATGAATCACTTACAACATTGTTACATAGACCAACACCAAGTAGATCTTTTTTCCAACCCAAGGAATTATAAAAAATAAGAGGAAAGTAAAACATTGAGAGATTAGATTAATGTGAAAGATCATAATGATTGTATGTCAAAAATATTTATGTATTAATAATATTTATATTAATAATTATTTTATAATTATTTTATTTGAAAAAAATATTTTTATTTTTAAGAATTACATGTTTATATAGTGTTTTATTTTATCTACTCAAGAGTTTTTCTTATAATTTATTTATTTTATAAATTAGTTTCTTAATAATTAAATGTTGCATTGTTTTATAATTTATCAAAATTATCTTATCTTATTTTATTTTATTGTGGAAGTTAAATTTAATAATTAAAATTAAGAATGATCTTCATCAATAAATCATTTGTTAATGAATATTTTTAAAAATATTTATTCTAACAAGTAAATTATGTTAGTTAACATTATATGAATCATGCTTAGGACAAGATCTAACTATTTCAATTAGAATCATATGTCATGTACATATCATTTTATTTATTTAAATGTTATTTTCTAAGTTATTAATTTAAGAATTATTATATCCAATATGTGAACAAAACTATTAAATAAACATAATAATAATAAATAATAAATAATAAATCTAAAAAATATATGAACTTTTATAAATAAAATATAATAAATAACACTTTAAAAAGTCTACGAATATGTGAATCTGACTACGATGTGGCTTTTTCTGCAGTGATGTGCAGGATTTAATCTCCTCAAAGCTATTTTGTTTCTTCTTTTCATGTTTCATTTACTTTCGTGTTCTTTACTTTAGCTCTCTTGTAGTTACATGCTTTTACTTTGTCCTTTGAGCCTTTATTTTTCCCTCCTGGTTGCTCATGTGACCTGTCCTCGGCTCCCAATGGAGCCAAAATCAGATGGCCCTTCCTTTATTACCCCAAACCCTATTGAAATGGCACAATCAAACTTTAAGAAGTCCTTTGCTAAGATGGTCACTCTGACTAGTAATGGTGTACCCTCTTCTGTGAGATTTCTTTTGATTCCTACAAGCGAACAACCTAGTGAAGAACGTAAGAGCCCTTCCATTAATTCAAATGATTTCATCATTTCACAAAATGATGAAATGTTGAATGAAATTGCCTTGGAAAAATCTAGGTTAAGTGATACTATTATTTTCTTTTCTTGTGTTGATGTCGAGAAATGCCCGCCTAGGAAATTCTTAGATGAAATTGGTTTCATAGTCTTTGGAATTTGAAGTTAGGGCTTAATATTTCATTCTGTAGGCAAATCCATAAAGGTCTCTATATTATATTCTTTAATAACCATGAATCTTAGCTCGAGGCCCTTAAACAATAGTATTGGATGGTTGGAAAAACCTCATTTCATGCTTTAGCCTGGTCTCGAGAGGTAGTTAATGAGGAATTTATTGCATTATATTGCCCTAGATGGGTCATTCTCAAGGATGTCCCTCCCTTCCTCAGGCGCTTTCTACCTTAGCTATTGGAACCATTTGGTAAAATAATTCGGATAGATGAAACCACTAAATTGGTTCTCAACCTTGATGCTAGGGTGCTCATATTTATTAAACTAGGAGTTGATATCCCTGAATGTCTAAACCTTAACATGAATGGGGACATCTTTTATTTCCTTGTGGAAATACTTGGTGGGTTAAACACCTATTTTCTCTGCAAAAAAGAAGGACGTCTTCAAAATAATTGCCCAATTATTAACCAAAGGAAACAAAAGGTTAACTCTATAGGAGCCTCTGAAAACCCTAACACTAGTAAGAATTTGATGTCAAACCCACATAACTTTAAATTGGTTGAGAAAGATGCTAACCCCAAAAAATCTCCCACCTCAAGGTCAACTCCTAGCTCTAAACCTGATAGAATGATTCAAATGGCTGATGACAACACCCTTGGGGTTTCTAAACCTTGTTATCTTATCTTTTCTTCCATGAAAAACCCTATGGAACCAAGCTCTGATGGCTTCCATATGGTCACAACCAAGAAACATAGATGCAAAAATTGTCAACAACTCACCTTGGAGAAAATTCATGATGTTAACCAAAATACAAACCATTTTGAGACTCTTAAGAATCACTCCCCCATCATGATTGAAGACATACCAACTGAAATCCAAACTCTGAGCAACTCTATGGTTAATATTTTGGATGGAAAATATGATAGTGGTATTGGTGATATTACCATGAGTGATGACCCTACTAGAAAGATTTTTAGATCTAAGACTCCCAAAAGTCATGATCCTAATCTTTGTACAGGGCCTACCCCTGATGATATTATCACCAACCCCTTGGATTCTATGATTAATGAGATAGAGGACAATCTAGTTATTGATGTTCTTTATGCCAATAGGGGTTTGAAAAACATGAAGTCTGGCTCTCTACTCCCTACCTTTCCAGGATCCCAAGGGTCTGGATTTAACATCAGAGATAATCTTGAATTTAAGAGTGATCAAACTAAGAGAAATGAGGATGATGATGACCTCATGAAAGGTTTCTCCATAACTAAGAAGAAAGGTAGACCTGTCGGTTCCAATAATAAAAAGAAGTCAGGAAATCATAATGGTCTCCATAGCAGCCCTCTTAACCCTCTTTCCACATGAAGTACATTTTGTGGAGTATTAGAGGCCTAGAGTGGCATGATAGGTGTATGCACCCTAAAATGGTCGCCTTTGGGCCCCATTTATTTGATTTATCAATCATGAATCATTTTGATCAATAATCAATATTTTCAACAATATCAATTTCTTGATCAAATCTTAATTTCGATCATATATTGGATTTTTATCCTTGGGCTAACCATTTATCCTAAGTCTTTATTTGATTAAAAGGAATATTTCCTCCCCTTTTAATTAAATAAAAAGCCCTCACTTTTCCTCTTATCCTAAGTTGCACAAATAAAGCATTATTCTTATTTTATAAAAAGGGAAAAAGCACTTTTTGTCTCAAATGAGGCTCAAAAGTCAACACTTCACTCTCATTGGAGGATACTTGTGCACATGGATTGCTCCTCTTTCAACCTCCACCGCTGATTAAGATCTTTTGCCTCTTAATCTCCATGGTCCATTCCTTTGCATTTCTTATAAAAGGAGAGCTCTCTCCTCCATTTGCATATAGATAGATATCCATCTCTTTTATGCTATTCTTATGCTGCAGGTTTTCTAGGTACATTTGGAGCTTTTTGAAGACATTGAAGACTTGTTGCTTTCATCATTTAGTTGCATATTTGCTTTCTTAGTTGCATGATAATGACATTCTTAGTGTAGATTTCATTTTATGCAATAGATTAACTCACATAATCTAAATAGGAGGCATTGTAATCCATTGCTATTTCCTTTCATAGATTAGTTGCATTGTACTTTCATT
Organism: Chamaecyparis obtusa; assembly: GCA_027943335.1. Lineage (NCBI taxonomy): Eukaryota > Viridiplantae > Streptophyta > Pinopsida > Cupressales > Cupressaceae > Chamaecyparis > Chamaecyparis obtusa. Next base: position 150,531 of record BSBK01010185.1, on the reverse strand, counting down.
TCCATAGCTTAGATTGCATTCTCATATAGCTTGCATTGCATTGCATATTTAGATTCTTGGAGATATTGGCATTGTTTCCCTTGTCTTCACTTGAATCTCTCATTGTGTGGTTGACTAGCAAGGTCACTTTTTTGTAGCTCTAGCTGAGAGCAAAACTCATAGTCCCTTGCAACTCCATGCATAGAGAGCTATGAGCCGCTTTGTGAGGCCTCATTCTTGAGCAACCTTGCATGTAATGGTTCATAGAAGTGCATATTTTAGTGTGTACATTTCTGGCGCCCACCGTGGGGCAGAGTAGATTAGCTTTGTCCCTTTAATTCTGCATTTTTCGTCATTTTCGGATTAATTTTCGGAAAAATCTGCGGCTCTAGTTTTCTGTCTCAGATTATCGCGCGACACTTCTCAGAAATATCGCACGATATACTTCCTATCTTGGCATGATAGTTCGCTCGGAAAAAGTATCGCACGCCTATATTGAAGTCTATCGCCTGGCATCGGGCGAAGTATCGCCTGGCATCGTGCGAAGTATCGCCCGACTGGGGAAGTATCGCCTGGCTATAGGAAGAAGTATCGCGCGATACTGGTGAAGTCTGAGGTATATCGCCTGATCTAATAGTGAACTATTTTCTATCTTGCAAGTTTTGGGTTCTTAGCTATCTTTTTGAAATTTTCAGAAATTTCCAGCGTTTTCAAATCTGTGCCACGCTGGAAAACGGGTGCCCATTTTTTTTGAAATTTTGCAAATGGTATCAAAAGTTTAAGTGTGATATATCGTTGGAAAGGTCTTTCCGAGCCTAATCCAACCATGATGGTTTCATTTTCAGATTTTATCATTTGATTAGATATTTTTTGCAAATTATCTAATTTTTCATGTACTAATCATTGGTAGATTTTGGATTTTGATTCTCCTAACTCTTGTTGGTCTAACAAGTTGTGGTTGTAGGTGCTCTCATTACTTAAAATTTGTCAAAAGAACGCATGTCAAAGAGGGCTACTAATGGTTTTTGTAGGGCTGCCCAAGCATAAAAACAAAAAAAAAATTATTATTATTTCTTGCTTGTTTATTTGCTTTCCTTTCAAGTGTGGCATTCACTAATTGTATTAGGCATCTTAATACCTTGTGAAAGGGATCTTGAGGTGGTAGGAGAAGTATGCTCTTCACCTTTAGGTGAATCAGAAAATCTTGACCCATCTTAAGGTTTTGGAAGCAAGGGGGTAATTGATCTCTTTTCTTTGTGTGTTTGGGAGAGATTTTTGAGATAGGGGAGTATGCTCTTCACCCTTGTGGTGAACCAGAAACCTTGAACCTCAAGAGTTAATCCACTTTTTGTTTAGTATAGAAATCCTTTAGCGGGCCTGCTCTTGAGCAATCAAGAGGAATAACCCAAGTGGGGACAACCTTGTCATCATTTTCCTTGGTGGCGAGTGATTCCAACTCACTATAATCTCAAGGCTATCGAGGACACAAAACCTTGGTAGACATAACACTTGTCTTCGCTTGATGTAAGTACTTGTGGGATTGTGACCATGAGGAAAACATTGAGCAAGAATGCTTAAGGTACTCTTGAGGCCACGAGGTCCTAGTCCTTTACGAGGAGCAAGAGGGGTGTTGTGAACGGAAACCCTTATTAAGAACCATTAGATAGAAGCCACCCTCTTTTAGCCGCTTATCTTCTTAGTGCAAGGATTGATCCAAGTGGTTTACCTGGATCACCTTAAGATACTCACCATATGTGTCCCTTTGGTTGTGTCATTTGACATTTCCATGACAAAGCCAATATCTCTTGTGGGTAACCACTTGGTGTGAGGCAAGGGGGCATCAAGCTGTGGGCTAAGTTGGTAAGTATTGAGCCTTGACTTTTTAGGATGGATTTGCTTGAATTGTCTTCGATTGTGTGATACCAGTGTAAACGTTCTCAACATACAAACAATTGGTAGCATTCATAGGGTGCTTTTTCAATTTTGATATCACAAGTGTTTATCTTGGCAAGGTTGCTTTTGCCCTTGTTTCAAGTGTTTGAAGACATGTTTGATCCCATACTGTTTGCAAACCTGTCTAATTGCTATTGAATTTGTGATAGAAATTAGACATTTTCACCCTCACATTTGAAAACTTGAAATTAGACCTTAAAAAATCAAAATTTTGCACAAATTGGTCAAGATCAACATCAGTATCACATTAGCCAAAGAGAAATATCGCATTAGAAGGTTGTTCTTGGTGAGAAAGTTTATCTCTAAAATTGTGAGCTACATTCTTGGGAAATTCTCGTACTCTTATTGTCCAAATAATTTTCATTTAATCTCAATTTCAATTATATTTTGGCCTAGCCCAACCTCCTGGTTCAAAAGTGCAAGGGTAGTCACCCTTTGATTTGAAGCACCTCTTTGACAGTGTTGGTAAAGCCCCTTCTTCTATCTTTTTATTTCTCTTTGGACAATAGAGAACTTTGATTATCCTAGTTTGGTGTTGACATTTTGTGAGGTCATCCTATTACCAAGGGTCTTCTATTTTCAGTCTTCCTTGGTCAGTCCAGATCTTAGATCTTAGGTGTTGTCATGTCACTCAACATCTCAATGAACGTTATGGTATCAATTGCACAAGATGGCTCTTAGTCTTCTTCTTTCTTCTCCATTTCCCATGTTCTTCTAAAGTCTTCTACTCCCATGGGAAATTCTTCTTCTTCTTCTTGATTCTTTCCTCTTATTATCTAGTCTACATTCTTCTATTCATCTCTTCTATTCATTCCTATGCTTGATTCCTCCTCTTCTAGAACCATGAATTTCAACTATCTTATTAAGGAACCTCTCTTGAGAATAGATGATCTTGAACTCATTTCTCAATTTGAAGAATTTTGTTCCTCTAATGGTTCTTCTAAATATGGCATGAGTAATAAACTTATAGCAAAAATAAAAGAAAAGTCGATTGAATCAGATGCCTTTGCTAGAATCATAAACATGATCATATCACGATCTTCTTCTTCCAAACATTCTTCATATTCTAAGTCTTATCATGATTCTTCTAGACATCATTCTCATTCTTCATCTTCTAAATCTTCTCATCATTCTTCATCTTCCAAATCTTATCATGACTCTTCTAAACATCATTCAAATTCCTCATTATCCAAGTATTCTTCCTCCATGAAGTCTTCATTTTCCTTTTCTTCAAGATCTCATTCTTCTTCTACTTCTCCCAAGAGTCTTACTTCTCTTCAGAAGACATACCATAAAGAGCAACACGATAGTCCTTGTGATGTCTCTTCCATAAAGAGTGACACACCTACCTTTGATGACTATGATGACTATGATGACTATGATGATGGACAATGTAGCAATACTTATGACAACTCTATTCCTAAGAGTCCTCCTCGTCGTGTGCTTAGGCTTACTAAAGGGTCATCCTATTGGATAGATTGTGATGGTGATCCCTATGATTCTGATTTTGAGAGGAATTATGATATTTGTTGTGAACAATATGATACATCTACTTCTATTGAGGAAGAGAAAGCTTTCCGTGCTGATTATAAACGAAGATACTATGAGCATGTCTTGTCTAAAAACTTTCATGCTGAAAATAAAGATTACACTCTCCAGCAAGATCATGTTAATGCTAAACCTTTGTCTTGTGATGGTCCCCTTCCATCTGCCACTTCCTCCAATACCCACACACTTCCTAAAGTTTCTAAGTCATCCAAATCTTTCACAAATCCTTCATCCAACAAAGATCCTAAGACTTTCCATGCAGTTCCCTATAGTTATCCTCAAGGGACACCTCTTAAAGATACTCAAGATAACCTTCACTTGACTGCAAATACTTTCAATAATGCTAAACCTAAAGAGCCTAAGCCTTCATGCGCTATAATGCCTATTTCAGCTAGTCCTTCACCATCTCTTCCAAAGTCTTCCATACAATTCCAACCTGCTTCCTTGTCCTTAGAAGTGGCTCCATGTCAAGAGGACTCTCAAAATGATAAAGAAAAGAACATAAAGAAAGATCAAGATCAAGGACCCTCCATATCATCCAATTCTCTTCATGATGTATCTTCTCCATTGCATGGTTCTTTTGATCCTCTACGCTCTTCCACATTCATTCCACCATATCCTAAGCAAGATCAAGCTACTACTTACACTATTGAGCTTATTGATAATCAAAATAACCTTACCACACTTGCGCTTTCCAAAAATGATGTTTCCATTAAGGTTATTAAAAATGGTGTTGTTACTTCTGATGTTAAGCCTATTGAAAATCAAGAAAAAAATGATGCGCCTATGCTATCCAAAGATCCTTGTCAAGATCAAAGTCTTCCACCTTCTTGTTCTACCGCTCCATGTTCACTTCCGCTTTCTACTCTTCCTAAGTCTTCGCAAGCTTTGAATGATCCTATCAAAGAAATTGCTCATATTCAAGATGTGCATGATCCTGTTGAAAATTCTAATGCTCACTCTAAAGATCCTGATATCCTTGGTTGTGATATAGATGTTGATGAACTTAATGATTATCCTTTTTCATCTTCCACGTCCATCCTTGGACCTCCTCCACCAATACTAAGGGCTTCACATCTTCCTTCCATTTTGGGTCCTTATGTCCCTTCACTTTCCCCTCCTAATTCTTCTAATTCGTCATCCATTTTGGGTCCTTACATCCCTCCATCTCCTATCTTTCCTCAAGATCAACATAGATGCATACCCTTGAATCCTTTTCATCCACCCACCCATCTAAACCAGTCGTATCGTCCTTCTTCTTCCACAAGTCCCAAGTCTTTTGGAAGTAACTTGAATGTTCAATACAAGAAAAAGAAGCAATACAAGAATCCATCAAAAAAAGAAGATCACCATGTCTCCTCTAGTCGACATGGGGGCATAAAGTCGAAAGAGATATCTAAGAAGAAAACTACAAGACAAGTATGGGTTCCAAAATCCATCATTGAAGATATTCTCTCTAAATTATCAAAAGGAAATAAAAAGTCTAAGGCTATATGGATTCCAAAGTCTCTCTTGAAAGAGTCTCATATTGAACAAAAAGTGAAGTTGACATTCAAGCTTCCAAAGGCTTCCACTTCATCTTTTTCCAAAAACATTCTTCCATTTCATGCGCCTGAACCACAACCTCTGCTAAACATTTTCCATATTCCTTCTCGTATTCCTCTATTCACATTTGAGAATTATAACAAGCACACCAATCCTCTCTTCGAGGAGTCACATAGCAATAATGAACCAGAATATGGTTTGCATTTGGACTAGAATATGGTTTACGTTTCCTCCATTTTTCCCGTCACTCTTCAAGGTGTGTATTGATGTTGATCTTACCTTTCTTTCCATCTACCTTTTCACGTTCATTATCTTTCTACCTTCTATCATTTTTTCCTCATTTGTCTATTCCTTCTGCATCTTCCTTTCCCCTTCAGCATCTTTGAGCATATTATTTTGAATCCTTGGCATATCATGGTTTATCCTTTCAAGGAGCATTATCTAAAAGCTTGCCTTCTTCCAAAAAATTCAAAAAAAAAGAAAATTAAAAAAATTATAAAATTAAAAAAAAAAAATGAAAATGAAAAAAATTGAAAAAAATTTGAAAATGTGCCATGGTGAAAACCTGGAAACAGGCACCTTGGTAGCAAAAGTAAAGAGAAATAAATTTGTCCTATGGTGAAAACCACTCCCTTGTGGCGCCTTGGATAAGTACTGTGATGAAAACTTGGCAATCAGGCATCATGCGTAGTTCTTCTACATATTTCATCCATTTCATCTTCTCTCTTTGATCTTGACAATGTTGATCTATACATGAACATTTGGCTATTTTGTGAGCTATCTTATGATGATCTTGCTTTCATTCCATTCATGTCTAGCCTTCATCTTCATTTTCCTTCATTCATTCTAGCCTTTCGCTATCCTTTTCCCCTTTCATCTTGATCTAAACAAAAAAGTAAAATGTGATGCTATGAAGCCTCTTGACATGTCTACTCCTTTGGATTGCATCCTTTCCTTCTTTTGCATTACACTTTTGAGGCTTATCCCATGCTGGCCTTTCATTGCTTATCCAAATGTGCTTTGCATGACAATAATTTTTCCCTAGCTTGGGTACTCTTGAGGAGTTTGACCTTGAGGATTTCTTCCCTCCATTTCAGTCACCAGCTTGCTAATCCCTCTTGTTCCCCACCTTCCTGGATATTGGGACTGCATGATGTGATTTTGCTCATGAGTTTAATGCCCATTTCTGTCTGGGGGCATCCTTTGTACATATCTTATTGATCCTGAAAAAATACCAAAAAAATTGATATATGATGCTGAAAAAATCCTACAAAGCATAAAAAGTCCTGAAAAAATACAAAAAAATCAAAAAATTCAAAAATCCAAAAAAAAAGAAAAAAGAAAAAATTGCAATAAATCCAAGTGGTGAAAACTTGGAAACAGGTGCTACTTGAGGCCTTTGCACCCCTATTTGTTAGCATGCGTCCTCGACACTTAACCACTTTCCATCATGCCTTGACCTTATTTGGCCTAGTCTGGAATTGGTCTTTGTCTTTGTCTAGGGGGCATAACTGTTAGCATTGGTCCTTTAGAAATGTTTGTCTCTCAGGGCATTTCACAACAGGTGTTTTTCAACACCACCCCAAATAGTGTTTTTCAACACTACCCTTGCGTCGAGTGTTTCTTAACACTTATCAGGTGTCTTACCCAAACAGTCTCGTAGGACATGATATTTCTCATTTACAGATATGATACTCAGAATTTGACTCTCTGACCAACACACACGCACTTAAACAATCAACTCGCTGGCAATATGATGACTTTATTTTTCTTTGTGTGCTGTCTATGAGGATTTATTTGATGAATGATCTCTCCCTGAGAAGTTTTTGATGATGCATAGCTAGAAGACTGAGGGAATGAGAACATGTTTTCTTTCTTTATCTGCTTGTGGGTATATTTTGTTGATCCTAACTATCATGAGCATTTATGCTGGCCCTACTTGACACTATGGATTGACAAGGTATTATCCTTGACTATTTTGCGAGTGCATGCTTCTAGCTATCCTGATTTTCATGTGTCTTGATACAAGCATAATCTCGCCATATCAAACTTAGGTGATCTCACTGCATTAGTCATCTTGACCTATATGTCTTTGATGCCTAGGTGAGATTTCCACATTTCTATCTGATAAAGATCATATTCATATCCACATAGTTATGCTAGTGTGCATTGTATGATCTTACGACGCTACCAATAACGCTCGATGATGATAATTAGATGTCTATAAGTGTTGTGACCTTGCAAGTCAACCACTTTCATAGTAGCTTGCATTTTTAGGCTCATGTTAGATTAGTTTTGCACTTTGCATATGGAGAGAGCTTTCCTTTTTATCATCTACGGACTAGTTGGTCAACTGTGCTCATTTTCTGATTCTCCTTGATCATATCTTTCATTTCTGGTCTTTCATATCACATCCTTTTCTATCCATTTTCAGACTCGAAATCGAAATCCAAGTCACATTTTCAAGTTTTCTCATTCTTCTGAGCAGTTGACTGACCTTTTGAGGCATAATTTGATTTTCGGTGGAATTTCTTCCTTTTCATGTCTCTCATTTTTTCCAGTCTTTCATTCGCCCTATTTCTATTCTTCTACTTCCTCACTGGGGCATGTTTCATTGCCTAATGGTTAACTTATTTGACCCTTACATTCGATTATGATTTGATCAACCTTATCAATTTTCTGTCTCTCCTCTACTTGATTTCGATTTCGATTCCGAGGGGGTAGTATTTGTGGGATTCTCATCCCTGATTTCCTTGATTCTCTTGATTCAGACATCTTTTGTGAGCTTTTTAGATTCTTATCTCCCATTTTTAGACATTGATTATTGCCTAGCAGCGACGGTGATAGTTTTGTCTAAAGCTTGATTTGCACCTAGCAGCGACGGTGTTGGTCTAAGCTTTTGTTTATGTTTGTCCAGATGTGATCCCGAATCGACCTCATATCTGAGTTGTTTTGTGATCCCAAATCGATCTCACATTTCAACTTCATTCTTTGACTACATGTGTTCCCAAATCGATCACACATTAGTCAAAGAGGGGCAAATGTATGCACCCTAAAATGGTCACCTTTGGGCCCCATTTATTTGATTTATCAATCATGAATCATTTTGATCAATAATCAATATTTTCAACAATATCAATTTCTTGATCAAATCTTAATTTCGATCATATATTGGATTTTTATCCTTGGGCTAACCATTTATCCTAAGTCTTTATTTGATTAAAAGGAATATTTCCTCCCCTTTTAATTAAATAAAAAGCCCTCACTTTTCCTCTTATCCTAAGTTGCACAAATAAAGCATTATTCTTATTTTATAAAAAGGGAAAAAGCACTTTTTGTCTCAAATGAGGCTCAAAAGTCAACACTTCACTCTCATTGGAGGATACTTGTGCACATGGATTGCTCCTCTTTCAACCTCCACCACTGATTAAGATCTTTTGCCTCTTAATCTCCATGGTCCATTCCTTTGCATTTCTTATAAAAGGAGAGCTCTCTCCTCCATTTGCATATAGATAGATATCCATCTCTTTTATGCTATTCTTATGCTGCAGGTTTTCTAGGTACATTTGGAGCTTTTTGAAGACATTGAAGACTTGTTGCTTTCATCATTTAGTTGCATATTTGCTTTCTTAGTTGCATGATAATGACATTCTTAGTGTAGATTTCATTTTATGCAATAGATTAACTCACATAATCTAAATAGGAGGCATTGTAATCCATTGCTATTTCCTTTCATAGATTAGTTGCATTGTACTTTCATTTCCATAGCTTAGATTGCATTCTCATATAGCTTGCATTGCATTGCATATTTAGATTCTTGGAGATATTGGCATTGTTGCCCTTGTCTTCACTTGAATCTCTCATTGTGTGGTTGACTAGCAAGGTCACTTTCTTGTAGCTCTAGCTGAGAGCAAAACTCATAGTCCCTTGCAACTCCATGCATAGAGAGCTATGAGCCGCTTTGTGAGGCCTCATTCTTGAGCAACCTTGCATGTAATGGTTCATAAAAGTGCATATTTTAGTGTGTACAATAGGAAGTTTATTATTAAAAGATTTTTGAATTGTTATAATAATATTGATTTTTAGATGCTTCAAGAACTTAAAGATGTGGATTTTTCTCTCGATATTGCTCTTGATTGTATCTGGAGAGATGCAATCAAAATCTACACTAATCATCCTAAAGGAAAGGGTGGAGTTTCTCTGCTCATTAACCCTAAATGGGTGAGCTATGTTAAGGATATGGGCATCTCCCCATGTAACAGAGTGTCTTGGACTACCTTAGATATTGTAGGATCTTCCTTTGGTGTTTTCTCCCTATATTCTCCCAATGATTATAAGGAAAGGATTTCCCTCTAGGATTGGTTGACTACCCTCCCAAATATCCCTTGGGTTGTTGTTGGAGATTTTAACATGATTGAAAATCAAGATGATAAGGATGGGGGTATCCCTTTCGAGTGGAGAATCCCTAAAAAGTATTAGTGGGATAGTTTTAAATAGTAGATGAAACTATTAGACCCCCTTGATGGCCTCAAATCTAAAACTTCTACCCTCTAGTATACCTGGTGTAACTTTCAATGAGGACCTAGCTGAATCTACTCCAGATTAGATAGGTTCTATGTCAATAAAGATTATTTTTCCTTTTCCCCTAACAATCTAGGAAATTCAATGGCTATCCTTGTTGTGACTTTATCCGACCACTACCCTATCATAGCTATTATTAACACTAGGGACTCCATCTCCAACAATAATCCTTGTAATAAGAAATTTATCCTCAATTCATCCCTATTAAAAGATCAGGATGTCCTTAATGCCATAAAAATGGTTGGACTTTTTAACATGCAAAATCAAATCCATTCCCACACTATAAGATGAAATATGAATATTTCCTCATGGAAGAAGATATTCCAAACCTTTGGCCAAAAGAAGGCCAGGGATTACAGGTACACGAAAAACATTCTCATTGAACATCTTCACTTGTTAGAACAGAAAATTCAATCACAGCCTTCCTCCTCTACCTTGGTTGAGAAAGTTTCTCAGGCTAGAGATACCCTTAGGAAACACCAATAGATTAAAATCAAGGGTTCCTTCATTAGAGGCCGAAATCACTGGCTCTAGTATGGATACAAAGGCTCCAAACTTTTCTTCAACCTTCTCAAACATAAACATAATAGAGATAGAATTGACAGAATCATAGTGGAGGAAAAGGATCTCTTGAATATTAATGATATCAAAGATTCCTTCAAAATGTTTTATAAGACTCTTTTTACCTCAGAAGATAATAAGGCTTCAAAAGATATTATAATTAAATGTAAAAAAATTATCCCTAAGAGTATCTCTGAGAGTGATTCTCTCCTACTCAAAACTAGAGTCTCTCTTCAAGAAATTGTTGATGCCATTAACACTCTCAAGGAAAATAAATCCCCAAGCACTAATGGGCTCCATGTTGAATTGTATAAAGCTAATATTGAGTGAGTCACTAAAGATCTCTATGATTTATACTCAGAAGCTTTTGAAACTGGCACCCTGGGGGAGTTCATTAATATGGGCATTGTGAAACTTATCCCAAAAGATGGGGATAAAGCCTTGATTAAAAATTGGTGGCCAATTACTCTCCTTAACGTCTCCTATAAAATCTTATCTAAAGTCCTTGCCTCTCTCCTTGAGAAAATCCTTCCCAAGTTCATTTGTTCTACCCAAACTGGGTTCATTAAGGGCAGATATATCTTGGAAAACCTTATCACTAGTTTGGAATCTTTGGAATGTGCCAAGTCCTCTACTCAAGATGTTGCCATGTTCCTTGTTGATTTTGAGAAAGCCTATGATAGGGTGGAGTGGGACTTCATCCTTATGATGCTTAAAGCCTTTGGTTTCCCTAGTGAATTTTGTAGGTATGTTCAGGTCCTCCTTAAAGATGCTTCTACCCTGATTGAGGTTAATGGGACCTTTTCTCATCCTATCCCACTTACTAGATCCATCATACATGACGGCCCTCTTGCTCCTGCTCTATTTTTTATTTCCTTAGATGCCTTATTCTACCTCCTTAGAGATGATACCCTCTCTCCTAGAGTTCATGGTATTAAGTTGCTAGATGATTCTGAATTGCTCAATATTCAATTTATTGATGATGCTTCACTCTTCCTGGAGCTCTTTAGACACAACATTGAGTGCCACAATCAAAAAATTGAGTGCCTCAGGTGCTCGTATCTCTAGCTCCAAATCTATCTTGCTTGGGTGGAAAGAGGAACCCCCGAACTCACTTCAACAATTTTTCTACTCATGGGGAGGACCTAACAAGATTGTTAGATACCTTGGTATCCCATTCACTATTTCTCCCTCTCTGAAGGATATGTGGCTTTGGGTGAAATAAAATATTCATAAAAAGGTCAATAAGTGGAATAATAGGATTATTTCCCTTGCTAGTAGGGTCCAAGTCTGTCAGAAGATCCTCTCCTCCTATATTATATACTACTGCTCTACCTAGATGTTTAGCAATGACCAAATCTTTGAAATCCAAAAGTCCATGAAGTGTTTCCTTTGGTCTGATGGCAAGGGTAAAAGGAAGGCTCACATGGTCAAATGGAGCTAGTGCCACGTTGACAAGAAACTTGGAGGTCTGGGTCTTAAGGATTTTTCATGCTTTAGAACTTAACAAGAACCTTGGAAGATTCTTGTCAGAAAAAACATCCAAAAAGGTGTCCCTAAGTCTACCAAATATTGGAAAGCCCTCCCATTCAGTGATTTGGTTGCTGGTCAGTTCTTTGTGTCTATCCAAGGCTCTTAGGTCTTTAAGTCCATATGGAAAGCCTAGGAGCATGTGCATGGATTTATAGACAACTCTAGCATAGATTATAGTTACACCCTGCATGGGGAAAGATTGATATGGTGGAACCTCTACCATAATAATAAATATCCCTTGCCTTAACCCGAGTCTGCTTTGCTAGGTACTGGTATAATAAGGGCATTAAGTGTATTATGGAAATCTTCAAGCATAATAATCTTATCTATTGGGAGACTCTTAGCAATGAGTATGGCCTTCCTAAATCTCACAAGATAACTTACAACATGATTAAAAATGTGTGTGTTTCCCTTAACCTTCCCAGAAACACTGATGTTGACTCTCATAGATTCCTTTCATTCCATTGGAAAGATGGATCCCTTCTCTCTAAAGTCAAAGCCAAGGATATCTACAAGCTTCTTAACTATGACACCTCGGTGACTGATCACATTAATTCCTTTTGGTATGTCGATGCTAGTTCCTCTGATCAACAGAAAACCTTTGAGAAAATTTGGAAATATCCCATCCCCACTAAGATCAAATGCTTCAAGTGGCAACTCATGCTTGATAGAAAACCTATTAGGAACCACTTGGCTGCCTATGACCTTTTCTCTACCTGTAGGATGCATGAGACTATGTAGCACATTTTTCTTGATTGTATCTTTGTCAGAGAAGTCTGGTTGATGTTTGGAATATCTCTTACTGAGAATGTTTGTACTCTTGACATTATTATTGGTTTCATTCATGGGCTTAAAAATGATGCTGATCTATTCTCAAAAATTATTTCTTCTTTCATCCTTTGGTTTATTTGGAAATTACAAAATGAGGAAAAGTTTCAAGGTAATAGTAGGTCTTTTACTGGTTTTCTTAGAAAACTCATGTATGTTTTAAAATTGTTGCACAGGTTTGATGTGTTATGAATTTGTAAAAGGAAAATTTGTTGTAGTTCCTCAGACATGGACATGCTACTATGTTCATTTATGAAATAAAAGATGGTTTTGAGTGGGCTAGGATTGTGGAAAATCAGACTGCCTTTGATGATGCGCTTGAGAAGTTGATCAAGGATCTCAAAGATAATAGAGGTCTCTACTTTGACAAGCTTGAGATGTTTACTCAGATACTGGATCGAAGGAAGGTGCTCTGGATGGAGGGTCCTCAAGGATGGACCACTTGGGTGGAAAATCTTGATGTGGTTCTTCAATAGAAGAGCTTTCTTTGTTGGCCTCCCGCTTTGTGATTATTGTCTCAAGTCCTGTTATTTACCGTGTTACTTTTTTGGATCCTCTCTTGTCGATGGATGACTATATACCTTTTGTGATGTAGTGGTTCGAACTCTTGTATTTTCTAATTGAGGCTTTGCCTCCCTTTATCTTTGTATAAACTCTTTTGATCCCTTGATTTTTAATATTAAAAAAAAATTATTTATTATAATTGATATATAATTAGTAGTGAATGATTAAGCATGATAAATGAAGTGATGTAAATTGTCATTGTATTGAATTTATAAAAGTAATTACACATAGATAAATAAAATATTTTCAAACACTTTTAAATAGTAAATAATCTATTTAAAATCACTAGGAATTTTTTTAATTAAATAATTAAGAGTGAATGATTAATTTGATAAATGAAGGGATAAGTTGGTCAAAGTCTCTAGTAATGACAAATGTTGTGAGTCCAGCTCTTTACAAATTCCATAGTATCTTGACCCAAACATAAATATACTATTGTCAAGACATTGGGAAATAAATGTGTGGAATATTATCGTATAAATAATATCTAGTGGAATATTACTTTATTAATTCTTTTATCTGCCACTCGTATAACAAATAAATTCTATGCTTGTAACATCCAAGATATCACCATAGATTTTATCTTACACAAACATAAATATGTCTACTCTAAATAAATGTTCTGGCATACTAAAGGGATGTATGAAAATTCTTTCTTAGAGACTCTTTACTTTATGGTTGATGAGAAAATTTTTTCAAATTAATGACAATGAAAATCCGCAGATTAAGTTGTACAAGTTTTTCTGACAAGATATACATGAACAATGAATGAAATGAGGTAAAAAATGTGCAAGAAAATGAAAATGTGAATAAATGGTAGGTAATGACAATGAAAATGAGTGATATTACGTGAGGGAATGAGTTCTTCTAGGGTTTCTTTTGTGTTGAATTGTTGAGCCTGTATTCTTGTGTCTTTCATATTTTTGTATCATATTTAGTATGGGAAGCTAGCATTTTATAATGCCTCTAGCCAACTTTGGCCCAGTAGCTGATGCTAGTGTTGGATTTTTCATGATGGATATCCATGGCTCCTCTGAACAAGTGGCTGCACAATTTTTTTCAAAGGTGTTTCACAATGTATGACCTTTCCTGATGTTTTTTTTCTTGTTCAGGATTTTGATAATGCATGTGAATGGTTAGAGAATTTTACATTGGTTGGCTACTTTTTGGTGACAGTTCCACCTAAAAGAATTCTTTGTGATTGGGTTGTCAAGGTTTGGACCCCTCATGGGGTTCACCTTGATGGTTTCCAAAACCTTACCAAAGGTTTTTTTCTTCTTTTTTGCATTTGCTAACCATCCCATGTAGAGGCTATCCTTAAGCATGGGCCCTAGACTATTAGATCCTCTTTGCTTTTGTTTCATCCATGGTCTCGACACTTCACCATGTCAAACAATAAAAACCCTAGAGTCCTTGTCTAGTTTGAGTTCCCAAGGTTATCTTTGTTGTGTTGGTCATTAATGCAAACCATTGCCCAATCCCTTGGCAAAGTGGTTTGTCTAGAACCAAACCATTTTTATTATACTCAGCCCCAAAAGAGGGTTTGTGTTGAAATTAATTTATCTCATGATCTCAATGAGACCATCGATATTCAAGTGGGTGGTTAGTGTTTTACCCAGAAGGTGTTATATTTGAATCTTCTCAACACTTATTTTAGGTGTCAATCTGCAGAGCATAAAATGAAAGATTTTATGCTTTCCATTCAATAAATGAAATCCCCTCCTAAGGAGCTGACTCCTTAGCCCTCTAAGGGAGCTAAAACAAAAGAACAATGGACAATAGTGGTGCATAGAGGCAAGCACACTAAGATGTCAAGTTTTAGAAGCAACCTTCCAATTCATCTTCTTAGGCGTCATTGATAGAACCTACTAAGCCTAAGCCTTCTTAGATTCAAGCTTTACCTCCTATTTCAAACCTTGGCTAGTGGGGGAATTCTTTGGCTGAGAGCACTTCTTTCCCTAAGTGAGTTTACACTCCTCGAGCCATGTCGGTTGTTGTGGCACAACCTTCTTCTTTGATACGATCTCGCAACCCTTCTAAATGAAATGATGATAATGATAGAAGTCCTGAGAAGTAGAAAACTATCCTAGGTGGGGAAACCTTTCCTAACTTCAAAACCAATTCAGATTTCTTGCATAATAGTTTCTCTTTTCTTGGGGACAAGGATGACATGCAAGTGGTTGATCCTTGAATTACATCTCATAGAATGTGAGAGGTCTAATAGACATCTCTAAAAATTGGTCGAGGTGAAATAGTTACTCTCATTCCCCCTTGTTATAATTCTTAAGTTGTTGCTCATGGTTATGACCCCATGTAGAGAATTGTATGGATTTTGTTGTCAGTTGAAAATCATTCTTCGGGGATCATTAATGTTTATGGTCCCAATGATGAAGTTGAAATACTATATCTTTGGTGTTGGGTGGTAGATTCCTTGCCACCTACAAGTTAGGTCATGTGTGGGGACTTTAATATGGTTGAGGTGGTTTCAGATAATGATGACATTTTTCCTTTTTGATGGACAACTAGAGAGCATGAAGCTTGGTTTTACATGAGAAACAAACTAGGCCTTTTTTTACCCCAACACCAACTATCGCCATCCTCATTCTGTTTGGAAAACTTGGTGTCATTTCCCTTATAGCTATGACAAAATATTTAAAAGGTTGGATAATGCCATGATCATAACTCAGTCTATTTTTTTCTTTTGGAAAAAACTAAGAGCTTTCTATCTTACCATTGGTTGATGTGACACTATCAGATCACTATCCCATTAAGTTTTGTATTGAATGGAAGAAAGCTGAAAGTAATTCATCAAAGATGAGGTTTTTATTATAACAGATCACTTCTACATCACACCTCCACCATGACCCACATTCAAAGTGCCTGGAACTTGGAGCCTAGGCCAGCTCAGCCTCATGGCTGGATTACTTGGTGGAATGATGTCATCACTTGTACTACATAGTTTTTTTTCATTTGTTGTAGGTAGGAAGCCATGTACCATCAAGGGTCTTATGAAACCACCAATAAGGATTTGTGTGCTGCCACTCAAGCTCTAGCTTCCAATCCCTTCAACTATGATTTGCAAGTCATATTTTCCTAGCTTCATCTTCACAAGAAGATTACAAATCAACATTGTGCTAGAGGAGCTCAAATTACAGCCAAATTTTAGTGGTTTAAAGTGGGTGATAAAGAATCTAAGGAATTCTTTTTGGCTCTTAGAGCTCTACATTCCTCTCCTGGAATCAAGCACATTAGAGAAGTTCATCCAGTGCTTTATGAGCTCCCAAATATTCTTCAGGATTTTTTCAAACATTATGAGAAGGTGTTCACAACATAGGAAAGTACCCCTACCCATGATCAATTTTTAAAATATGCCTTTTTGTCATGCCTTCTCATCTCTCAAAGGATCAAAGAATCATCTACGACCAGATGCTCACTACTGAGGACCTAAAGAAAGATGTTTCTTCTATGGTCGATGAGAAAACTCCTATCTATGTTGGATTTCCTTGTGATTTTTACAAAGCATTTTGGCCTTGTATTAGGCTTGACCTACATAAGGTCTATTTACAATCTTTTCATTCTATGTCTCTATCAACAAAGGTAACATTAAATTCATACCTATGGTAGGAGACCCTAAAGATATTTGAAATTGGAGACCCATTACTTTCCTCAATATCTCCTATAAGATTATTTCAAAGGCCCTAGTGCTAAAAATTCACCATTCTTGTCTAGCCTAAATACACTAGTTTTATTAAATGTAGATTCATCATCAACAACACTTTTGTTGTCAAGGAAGGCATGGAGAGGGTTCAGTGCCCCAAACAAAATGCTATTTTTATTAAAATAGACTTTTCCAAGTCTTATGATCACATTGAGTGGCCTTTTATTCTTGCAATGCTTAAGGATCTTTTTTTTGGGCCTAGATTCATTTAGTTTGTTCAGATGCTTTTTCGGGATGCCTATGCATGCATCACCATTAATGGATGACAATATTCTACTTTTGGGTTATTCAGATCTATCTGCTAGGGATGTCCTCTAGTTCCTTCCTTATATGTCCTTGTTGTAGAATGGTTTGGATATCTTTTGGCTTCTACCAGTTATGTTGGTCATGTCAAGGTTATTTCCCTACTTGATTTACCTTCTCAGCTTGTCCATGGTCTTTTGTTTTATTATTGTTTTTTCACTCTAATTGAAGAGGAGAAGAATATTAAGGTAGCTCTTCACTACCTCAACACTTTTTGTTTCACTTCTGGATCTGTCATTTAGTGGCAAAAAACACAATGTTACATACAATCCTTCCTTCCTTTTCCACCTTGGATTCTCCAATATGGGTCAAAATGGATTCAAAACAAAGAGGTTTTTCACTTTCTGGATATTCCATTTTCCTTTGAAGGGTCACTTGTGGATCTCTAGAATGAATTTCTTTCAAGGATTAAGAATAAGTTGGCCTACTAGATCAACAACCCTCTCTCCTTTTCTGGTAGATACTAGATCTTCTGTTAGGTTTTGGATGTAACTCATGTTTAGTATTCTTCATGTTGGACACCCTGCTAGGTTGCCCACATAAAACTGGAAAAGATTCCATGTGATTTTATTTGGTCTTCTAGTGTAGATCATCATGGGTTTCATAGAGTCACCTCAGAGTAATGTTATCTTCCCATGGAGTCTAGAGGCCTTGGCCTTCTTTCTACCTAGAAATAAGGCTTGGCCTTGTGTTCTAAGTGGGTTATCAAAGCCATTTTTGGTGATGAGGTTTATAAAATCCTTCTCAAAATTTGCATATATTCATGCTATCATGTTAATAGGATTGCATGGAAGGGGATTGAATTTTTTGAACCCTCTTGGTGATGTGAGATCATGTTGAGATTCAAGGTACTTTTGTGGCCAAGAGAATCTAGCATGCCTATGAAGCTCTCAAACCCTGGCTTTGTTGGGAAGGACATGGTTTTCATGATGGTATTTCTTTTAGCCAGCAGAATATCTATTGGTATCCACTTTTTAAATCTCAAGGGCTTCCTCTTGCTAAGCTTCTTGGGGTTCATGCTCTAGTTTTTCACAATCCTCACATTGGCACTCCTAGAGACCTTTTTCTAGAGCCACTATGCATATTAGGTCATGGGATGACCTTAAAACCCATTTTCATCTTTCTAGCCCAGATCATCAGACTTTTGATATGTTTCTCATAGCTTTGCTTATCCACTCGCTTCTCAAGTTAGGTATAAATTCTATTAAGCCTTAGTTGAAAGACTGGAAAGTTTACCCATGTAGTCCTTTCTGTAAATACAAGCCCAAGCTAGGCTATAATTATTTGGTCCCATGATGTTAGGTCAACAATCTGCAAGACAATGAAAATTCAAGTAAATGGTTTGGTAATGACAATGAAAATGAATTAAGGTCATGGACTCACATAAAAGAAAATTACTACACAAAATGCACCAAGAACAACTATTAAATGCAGCTTATGGCTACCAAGATTAAGGATAATTAGAAAAATATCAAATTTAGATATTAATTTCTCTTGGTGCATTCTATCTGGTAAATTATTTCTTTTTTAATTGAATCAATGTATAGAAAAAATTACATTAAAATTATATTAAAGAAAGGTTGTCTATAGACAACTAATAAAATAATACTGTCATAAAAACATAATTATAAAAATCATCATTAAGGACACCTAATATCAATACATTTCCATCCATAAAATGGTATAGTCTGACGACACTACAACTTTGACAAGTCTTTGAAATACAAAGTGTTAAAGTTGTACAAAAAACATTATGATAACCAACCACATGACCATAGATACTACAAAACATTGAATTTGAGAAGTCTTTGAAGTAGTCTTTGAAGTTTCTTTGAACACTTTGGTTCATTTCTTTGTTGTTGAAGAATTTGAATCTTGATATAGTCCATATAATACTTCATCTTGTTTTTCTTCATAGAATACCCCTGCAATTGAGAATAAAGAGAAGCAATTTGGACCAAGGTGTTACAATAAAACTTTAGAATTTGTGTTGCTTAGTGAACTAGCTGATTGGAAAATATTGACATGCATCTAGAATTCCATGTATTAAGGAAAATAAATTGTCTCAAATTATCACCTACAACATTGTTGCAGAGACCAACACCAAGTAAATATTTTTCCCAACCCAAGGAATTATAAAAAGTAAAGAGGAAAATACAACATTGAGAGATTAGATTAATGTGAAAAATCATAATGAATGTATGTTAAAAATATTTATGTATTAAAATATTTATATTAGTAATTATTTTATTTTAAAATTATTTTATTTTAAAAAAATATTTTTATTTTTAAGAATTATATGTATAGTGTTTTATTTTATATACCCAAGAGCTTTTTCTTATAATTTATTTATTTTATAAATTATTTTCTTAATAATTATGTTGCATTGTTGTATAATTAATCAAAATTTTCTTATTTTATTTTATTGTGGAGGTTAAATTTAATAAGTAAAATTAAAAATGATCTTTATCAATAAATCATTTGCTAATGAATATTTTTTAAAATATTTATTCTAACAAGTACATTAAATATTAGTGAACATTATATGAATCAAGCTTAGAACAAGATCTAACTATTTCAATTAGGATCATATATTATCTACATATTATTTTATTTGTTGGAGTATTATTTTATGAGTTATTTATTTAAGAATTATTATATCCAATATGTGAACAAAACTATTAAATAAACATCATAATAAAAATGAAAACAAAAATAAAAAATATACAAACTTCAATAAATAATATATAATAAATAACACTGAAAAGGGTAAATAATTTTATTTACTATAATTTATATATATTTAGTAGTGAATGATTAAACATGATAAATGAAGTGATGTAAATCATCATTGTATTAAATCTATAAAACTAATTATACACTGATAAATAAAATATTGTCAAAAACTTTTAAATAGTAAACAATCTATTTAAAATCAGTAGAAAAAATCTTAATTAAATAATTAAGAATGAATGATTAATTTGATAATTTGAGTGTTTTAATTTGATTCAAAAACTTTTTTTTGATAGTCATTATGCAACAATATATACACCATAACAGTCCAACTCATTATAGCGTCTATAGTATCTTGACCCAAACATAAATATACTGTTGTCAAGACATTGGCCAAGAAATGTGTGGAGTATTACCATATGAATAAATATCCAGTGGAATATTTTTTTAATGCTTTTGTCTACCACTCGTATAAAAAACAAAGTCTACACTTGTAACATCTGAGATCTCAATTAACAACATCATGAGATGGAAAGGATAATTTGATCTCTCTGCAACTTTTTCACACCTATCAAGTTTTTTGAATTTTGAACATGGTGGTACTCAAGGGGGACCTACCCCCTCCCCTGCTCCTCCTGGAGACCCTCCTCCGAATTCTAATGTCAGTTTGCTGGTGGTCAGGAATTTTGTGACAGTTGCTTTGAATTACCTACCTTTGTTCCTTGCCAAGGCTAATTGGAAAGGTGTGCTTGTGGGGGCCCCATTGGGAAACTTGGAACCTTTTTTGGATTTTATATCCCTCATGGAGAAAAGAAAAGAGATTACTCTCCCTGAATCTATTGTTGACAAAACTATGGCTGATCTTAACCTAGCTATTATGGGAAAAATTTTCAATTTTTGGCCCACCATTGACATGGTTGGAAGTGGGCAGGAACTCGGTAGAAACTCAAGGGAAGCATTTAGGTCTCAACAATGGTTGGGGGTCTATTCTTGTTCAAGTTCACAGCTCTGGAGGACCTGAGCTTTTTCATTTTTGGCTCCTGGCTATATGGTAAGCATTTCCTCTCTCTAGCCATGTGGAAACTGGGTTTCGATCCCTCTGCTAAGCTTAGTAGAATGGCTTTAGTCTAGGTCAGGTTAACTGGCTTACCCCTAGAATTTTAGAATGAGCAGGTTTTTAAGTGGTTTGGGAACTTCTTTGGTCACTACGCCTCTACAAATTTGGTAACTCTATCCAAATCTTGCTTGGTCTTTGCTCATTCCTATGTTAATGTTGCTATCAACAAGACTCTTCCCAACTTCACAATCCTAAATTCTAATCTTGGGAGGTGGACTCAAGTCATTGTGTATGATAATGCTACTCTCTTCTACCAATTGCAACTCCAAGGGCCACACAAAGTGATGCAGGAGCATCCTGGGTGTAAGAGCAATCTTGCATCACCCAAAAATATTTCTATTTTTGTATTCAATAAGGGCTATCTTATGCAGAGTTGCTATTTATGGAAACTTGCTATTTTTAGTAAGTTGGTCTTACGATCTCAGAATGTCTGATTTTACATATGGAGGTTCATCTCAGTCATATCAGCCTGCCAGCAAAGTTTCATGGCTAGGTCAGGTGTAGTTTTGAAGATATTGAAGATTTTCAGTATTGGCAGCAGGGTACAGAAACTTCAAACTCAGTTTTGAAGGCTTTAGAGGCCCTGGATGAGGTTGAAAATTTGGGTGATGGGCACTTTGCATTGGTTAAGCCTATAGAGCACTTTGTGGCATTTCCAAAATGGGGTTACAATAGCCAATCGGGTCAATGGGCGATGACTTATGGTCTTCGAAAGTTGGGTCACCTGAAATGGCAGAAAATTATTTTTCTTCAAAATTTTTGTTTGGGTTTCAAAACTCATTTTGAGCCGACTTTGATGTAATAAATTATAAAATAAAATAATTCTAAGTTTGGTCGGCCCTAAGGGCTAAATTTCTAGAACCTTCTCGGGCGGTGGAAATTACCTATATAAAGAAGGCCCGTAGTGTTGTCTAGGGCAGTTCTGGGTAGTAGATCTGGGTATTGATTCGAGCCTTTGTCCTACAGAATATTGTAAGGGAATGCCCATGTGGCTTTGCATATTGTAATTCTAAAAGTTTGTAATTCCACATTTGTGGAGATAATAAGAAGCCAATTTTATGTTCTTGCATATTATTGTTGTTGTTTCTCTATTTCTGTTATGTGCTTGTGGTATTAAGGGGAGTACCCTTCATCAAGTGGTATCAGAGTAGGAGTTCTTAAGTGTGTAAATAGATCACTGACTGTGAGGTAGTTTGCACCAGGACCGTGGTTAGGGTTTCAGCGCGCATCACAAAAATGCCTCCACGAAGAGAACGTGGCAGAAGAGTTGGTGCTGTGACACCTGAGGTTAGAGAGCTGCAGAGATAAGTGAGAGCATTGCAAGAAGAGATTCATAGAGGAATGAATCTTAATTTCAGAGATGAAAGCGAGGATGAAGCCGAAGAAGAATATCAAGAAGGAGAAGCTGAAATTGTGAACCAGGAGGAAGAAAGACTTTTTCGGGCAATTTCCAAGATTGGGAAAAGACCTAAGATTGAGGTTCCTACATTTTTTGAAAATCTTAACCTAGAGGAATTGATCGACTGGATCAATGAATGTGAGAAATATTTTGAGTATAAAGATGTTGAGGATCCTGATAGTGTCAAATTTGTGAAGGCCAAATTGAAAGGTCATGTGAAGATCTGGTGGCAAGAAATTCAATTGGAGCAAAATAGAAGAGGGAAAGATAAAATCACAAGATGGGATCAGATGGTGGATAAATTGAAGTGACAGCTCATTCTTGTTGATTATGAGCTTGACCTACTAAAAAAAATGCAAAGTTTGAAGCAAGCAAGAAGATATGTTCAGGAGTATACAGAGGAGTTCTATCGACTCCTCATCAGAGTAGGCCATGCAGAAGCTGATAAGGAGAAAGTTGCCCAATATCTTAATGGGTTAAGGCCAAGCATTCAGGAGGAGTTGAATCTAGTTCGAATGAACAATATTGAGGAGGCATACCAGTTTGCCCTAAAAGTAGAGGAAAAGCTAAACAAGAAGTTTGAGAGAAGACAAAATGGAAGAGGTCGTGGTGGAAGATCTGGTGGATGGTCATATGGTGGCTGAAATGAAGATCTAAAAAAGAAGGATGAGGCCAGTAGCAGTCAGAATCAGAGAGGAAATAATTCCAATCATTTTTAGGATCAGAGTAATAGAGATCAGAGAGGAAGAGGAAGAGGACAAGGATCTGGAAGAGGAGGCTTCCGTGGAACATGTTTTCACTGTGGAGAAGAAGGTCATAGGGCATTTGAATGTCCTCAGCGCCAAGGCAGAACAGATAGGAGAAATGAAGGCCAGGCCAGAGTTGCACATGTAGATGAAGATGCTAGATCATCAAATTCTAAAGATGCTGAAAGAGGAGAAATGCTAATTAACAGAAGAGTCTTGCTGAGTGGTGAGAATGAACTTGAACAAAGGAGGAGCCTGTTTCACACTAGGTGCAAGTGTGAGGGTAAATTCTATGATGTGATTATCAATAGTGGAAGCACTGACAATTTGGTGTCAGAAGAGATGGTGACAAAGTTGAAGCTCAAGAGATAGAAACACCCACATCCATATTGGATTGCCTGGGTGCAGGATGGCCACAAGGTCATGGTCAGTGAACAGTGCCTGGTAAACTTCAAGATCAGCGGGTACCAAGATGAGGTACTATGTGATATCATCTCTATGGATGCATGTCATATGTTGTTGGGTAGACCGTGGCAGTTTGACAGATGTGCTATACATGATGGCCGTGCGAATACCTATTCCCTGACAAAGGATGGAGTGTGACATAAGCTAAAGCCATTGAAGGAGACCGAAGAAAAGGTATGTGGTAATGCAAGAATAACATTTGTTGATGGAAGAAAATTCCTAGATGGTATGAGGCATGAGCATGTGTGTTTTTCTTTAATTCCAAAAGTTGGTAAAGAAGTAGAGGATGTACCTGTAGAGGTTGCAGATTTGTTGAATGAGTTTTAGGATATTGTATCTGATAATGTACCTGATGGATTACCACCGGTAAGGAAGATCAGTCATCAGATGGATTTGATTCTAGGAGCCAGTTTGCCAAACAAGGTAGCACACAGAATGACACCAACAGAAAGTGAAGAGTTGAACAAACAAGTACATGAGTTATTGCAGAAGGGGTTGATTCGAGAGAGTCTGAGTCCTTATGTTGTACCAGTGGTATTAGCACCAAAGAAGAATGGAGAGTGGAGGATGTGTAAGAATTCTAGAGCAATAAACAAGATCACAATCAAGTATAGGTTTCCATTGTCATGAATGGATGATATTATGGATTGTTTGAGTGGGGTTGTGTATTTCTCAAAGATAGATCTGAAGAGTGGATATCACCAGATTCGGATCAGAGAAGGAGATGAATGGAAGACTACCTTCAAGACAAAGGAAGGACTATATGAGTGGTTAGTCATGCCTTTTGGGCTAACCAATGCACCGAGAACTTTCATGCGGCTCATGAATGAGGTTCTGAAAGAATTTCTGGGTAAGTTTGTCATTGTTTACCTAGATGATATTTTGATTTTTAGCAAGACATTGGAGGAACATATGATGCATATTTGTATGGTGTTTGAGAAGTTGAGAGATGAAAAATTGTTGATTAATTTGAAGAAGTGCAATTTTGTGAAGAAAGAGTTAGTGTATTTGGGATTTGTAGTTTCATCAGAAGGTCTAAAAATGGACCCAGAGAAGGTACAGGCTATCCTTGAATGGCCTACTCCAAAGAGTGCTACTGAGGTAAGATCTTTTTATGGTTTGGCTAGTTTTTATAGAAAGTTTATCAAAAATTTTAGTAGTATTTGTGGACCCTTGACTGAAACAATGAGAGGGGATAGAAAAGAGTTTAAGTGGACTAATGGGGCAGAAAAGAGTTTTCAATTGTTGAAACAAAAAGTTACAGAACAACTTATTTTAGCACTTCCAGATTTTAATAAGGTGTTTCAAGTAGATTGTGATGCTAGTGGTACTGCAATAGGAGCTGTTATGAGCCAAGAAGGTAAACCTATTGCTTATTTCTGTAAGAAGTTAAATGATGCTAAGAGAAAATGTTTTGTCTATGATCAAGAATTTTATGCTATAGTTCAAGCATTAAAGAAGTGGAGACATTATCTGCTTCCTAAGGAGTTTGTTTTGTATATTGATCATCAAGCTTTGCAATATTTGAATAGTCCAGAAAAGTTGAATCAGAGGCATTTGAAATGGGTTGAGTTTTTGCAGAGTTATACATTTGTTTTGAAACATAGGAGTGGAAAGTCTAATAGGGTTGCGGATGCTCTTAGCAGAAGGCAACTATTGCTGATAGAGATGCAGATTGAAGTGGTTGGATTCAAGGAACTCAAGAATTTGTATCCAGAGGATCCTAATTTTGGTGAAGCTTGGAAAGCTTGTAGACAACCTATTACTCTAGATAGGACGAAATGGCTAGATTTTATCATCCAAGATGATATGCTATTCAGAGGGAGTCAGTTGTGCATTCCATGAAGTTCTATGAGGGAGAATCTCATCAAGGAGAAGCATAGTGGAGGATTGGCTAGACATTTTGGTCATGATAAAACCCTTGCTTTGGTTGGTGAGAATTATTATTGGCCACAATTATAGCAAGATGTGAAGAAGTTTGTATAGAGTTGCAGAGTATGTCAGATGGTGAAAGGAGTGAAGCAAAATATAGGGTTGTATCAGCCATTACCTATACCAGAGAAGCCTTGGGAGGATATCAGTATGGACTTTGTTCTTGGTTTACTGAGGACACAGCGGGGACATGATTCAATTTTTGTAGTAGTTGACAGATTTTTGAAGATGGCACATTTCATTCCCTGCAAGAAGACTAATGATGTTGTTCATGTAGCAGAATTGTTTTTCAGAGAAGTGGTGAGACTACATGGTTTGCCAAAGACCATAGTTTCAGATCGAGATACTAAGTTTGTTGGATATTTTTGGTGGACATTGTGGAAGAAGTTGAAGACAGATTTGAAGTTTAGTTCATC
Source organism: Chamaecyparis obtusa (assembly GCA_027943335.1). Classification (NCBI taxonomy): domain Eukaryota; kingdom Viridiplantae; phylum Streptophyta; class Pinopsida; order Cupressales; family Cupressaceae; genus Chamaecyparis; species Chamaecyparis obtusa. Next base: position 124,610 of record BSBK01010185.1, on the reverse strand, counting down.
ACATCATCCACAGACTAATGGAGAGAGAGAGGTGGTGAATAGAAGTTTGGGAAATCTACTGAGATGTTTGGTTGGAGATAAGCCAACAGGATGGGATTTGATTTTACCATAGGCAGAATTTGCATACAATAATTCTATCAACAGGAGCACTGGTAAATCACCATTCCAGATTGTATATGAAAGTAGTCCAAGAAATGCATCTGAGTTGAGAAAGATAGATAAAGGAGAAATAAGTAGTGCCGAAGCTGAGCATTTTGTAGAACATTTGAAGAACATCCGTGAGGAGCTGAGGAAGCATATTACCAAGATGAATGTGCAATATAAGACTAAGGCAAATGAGAAAAGGAGGCATAAGGAATTTTAAGTTGGGGATGAAGTCATGGTTCATTTGTGGAAGGAGCAGTTTCTAGTTGGTACATATCACAAGCTGAAAATGAAGAAGTTTGGACCATGTAAGATACTAAAGAAGCATGATTCAGGAAATGCATATGAGGTAGGATTGCCTATTGAGCTGAATATTTCACCAGTGTTTAACATTTCAGATTTGACAGAGTATCATGAAAGAGGTGTTGAAGATGAGGTTGTAGTAGCATAGTGGAGTATTCCAGCAACCAATTCAGATATCAAGGAGATTGAAGACATACTAGACAGTCATGTTGGTAGAAGCACAAGGAACAGGACATATGAAGAGTATTTGGTCAAATGGAAAGGATGACCTGTTGAAGATTCATCATGGCTAACAAAGGAGGAGGTTAACTGTCTTGGTTTTCCTTTGCACACCTGAGTCGTGACAGCGTCAATTCTCAAATTATCCTGGGTGTCTGATGCAGGAGCATCTTAGGTGTAAGAGCAATCTTGCATCACCCAAAAATATTTCTATTTTTGTATTCAATAAGGGCTATCTTGTGCAGAGTTGCTATTTATGGAAACTTGCTATTTTTAGTAAGTTGGTCTTACGATCTCAGAATGTCTAATTTTACATATGGAGGTTCATCTCAGTCATATCAACCTGCCAGCAAAGTTTCATGGCTAGATCAGGTGTAGTTTTGAAGATATTGAAGATTTTCGGTATTAGCAACAGGGTACAGAAACTTTGAACTCAATTTTGAAGGCTTTAGAGGCCCTGGATGAGGTTGAAAATTTGGGTGATAGGTGCTTTGCGCTTGTCAAGCTTGTAGAGTGCTTCGTGGCATTTCCAGAATGGGGTTATAATAGCCAATCGGGTCAACGGGCGATGACTTATGGTCTTCGGAAGTTGGGTCACCTGAAATGGCAGAAAATAATTTTTCTTCAAAATTTCTGTTTGGGTTTCAAAACTCATTTTGAGCTGACTTTGATGTAATAAATTGTAAAATAAAATAATTCTAAATTTGGTCGGCCCTAAGGGCTAAATTTCTAGAACCTTCTCGGGCGGTGGAAATTACCTATATAAAGAAGGGTCGTAGTGTTGTCTAGGGCAATTTTGGGTAGTAGATCTGGGTATTGATTTGAGCCTTTGTCCTACAAAATATTGTAAGGGAATGCCCATGTGGCTTTGCATATTGTAATTCTGAAAGTTTGTAATTCCACATTTGTGGAGATAATAAGAAGCCAATTTTCTGTTCTTGCATATTATTGTTGTTGTTTCTCTATTTCTGTTATGTGCTTGTGGTATTAAGGGGAGTACCCTTCATCACAAAGGAAAATTTTCAAGCTCCCCACATGAAGTATCCCAAATTGAAACAAGTTATTTCAGGTGATCTGACTAATTTTTGGGAGAGTAGTCTTTACCCCTTATGGATGATGTTTTGACTATTGTGGATGTGGTGGAAACTAACTGCACTATCCCTTCCCCCTGTGGTTCCTGACCTCAAGAAGATTTATGAGATGGTTGAAGGAGTATGTTCAATAGAAGATCTCCCCTACACTCATCCCCTTGCTCTATAAGATGGATGTCCATCCCCTAGGTTGAAAGAAGGGGAAATACCATCAGGTATTGATGTCTCTACTGGGGGTTGCCCCTTCCCTTCTCTAGGGCTTTCCCTATTGGCATGTGGTATCCTTGGTAACCAAACCTCACCTCCCTCATCACCACCCTCTAAGGTGGATATGTTGTTAAAGCCCCTTATGGGTATGCCTCTAGTTGTTGTTACCCCTTTTGTTCACACTCCCTCCCTTATAGGTGTGTCAATTATTGAGGAGAAGGAGTGATAGAGTCAGCAAAGAAAAACTAGGAACAAGGAGATTGATGTTGGTGCAGATACTAGACCAGGAAGGCCATCTAAAAGGGTTAGAGGATAGAAGAGTGTTGCCAAGGAGATTTTTGCAGGAAGGAAGCTCACCCTCAATCTCAATAAAAAAGGTAAGAAATGATCATTCTCTCTTGGAACATTAGGGGACTTAACAACCCCTAGAAACACTATTTTGTTAAGTAGTACATCCAAGACTTTAGACTGGACATTTTGTTGCTTCAAGAAGTTAAGATGACTTATGTTAATTTTGAAATGTTGCTTGGGAAATATTGGCCAAAGGTCCATTTTTACTATTCTAAGGTTGTTGGGGCCTCCTAAGGTATTTCCACTATATGGAACCCCTCCCATATTAAGGGGGATGCTCTAATTTGTTTCTCAACACTTTCTTGATATTTTTTTCACCCCCCTTGGCACATTGGAACTGCTACAATGTTTATTCACCCAAAACCCCCCTAGTAGAAGAGTGGTGTGGGATGATCTCTCCTCTTCTTTCCTCTCCCTTTTGGATCCTAAGTTCTTGGTGGCTAGTGATTTCAATTCCCTCCCTTTCCCTTATGATTAATTGGGCAGCATGATGGACTACTCAGACAACATGGGAGATTTATTTATTTATTTCAGCTTTAATGGCCTTTATGATATGGAAATGTCAGGTAATCCTTTCATTTGGAATAATAACAGGAAAGGATCTCACCTCATTCAGGTCCACCTTGAATATGTTTTCTTATCCACCTCCTGAGATTTGGGTTCTGCTTCTTCCTTGGCTACTCTTTTTAGGACTACTTGTGACCACAACCCCATCTTTCTTAAGTGGTGGATACTCAACATCCCTTCCATGCCCCTTTCAAGTATGATATCATGTTGGATTCTCATCCCAATTTCCACTCAAATGTTTTGAACTGGTGCTCAACACTGGTCAAGGAATATGCAATGTTTCATGTGGCAAAAAAACTTGAGGTTATGAGGATGGTTGTAAAAGAATAGAGCAAGAAAAACTTTGGGGATATTTTTAAAACCAAGAAATATCTCTCTGACAAGCTTGAGGTCCTTCAACAATGAATGGTGGTCAGAGACCTTTCTTTTGATCTCCATAGGGATGAGGAAACTACCATGAGAGATTGGAAGGTTGTTATGGCTAAGGAGGATATTTTTTGGAACAAGAGATCCTGAGTTCTCTAGCTGAAGGTGGGGGATCACAACACTGATTTCTTTCACCAATATTATTGCAAGAAAAAGAAAAGAAATACTATATGTATCACTTGTGACAATATGGGAAGGGATTTTTATGATCCTGTTCAGCTGGGTTCATTGGATACTAATTACTTTGTTCACGTATTTTCTGAAATCTCCTCTAACAATGTGGAGGCCTTGCAGGACCAACTCATATCCCACCTCCCTAGGTTTGTGACCTTTGAGGACAATGACCTCCTTCTATCACAAGTTTTAGAGGATGAGGTAAAAAAAGGAGAACTTCTCTATGGGTGCTTACATAGCCCCTAGGCCTGATGGTTTGCCCCCAACATTTTTTCAATAATTTTGGGATATTGTTGGCAAGGATGTGACTATGGTTTTAAGAGATTTCATTAGAATGGGGAAGCTTCTTCATCATCTCAATGATACTTATGTAATGTTCATGCCCAAGATTAGAGACCCCAGGGCTATGGAGGATTACAGACCTATTTTTCTATGCATAACCCTCTACAAAATCTTTTCTAAGATCATTCTCAATCACATTAAACCCCTTCTCAACAATATTATCAACCACAATCAATGGTTTTATCCCTATAAGGAAAATTATGGATGCTTCCATCATTACCCATTCAATTTTACACTCCATTGATTACAGTAAATCTCCTGGGATGGCCTTCAAACTTGATATCTCCAAAGCCTATAATAAGGTCAATTGGACCTTCCTCTTTAAGGTTCTCTCTACTTTTTATTTCTCTCAACAATCATTAACACCATCAAGGAGTGTGTGGAGACTGTCAAATTCTCAATGCTGATGAATGTCAAACCCGGTGTCAATTTCACCTCAGGAAAAGGTTTACAGAAGGAGGACCCCCTTTCTCCTTATCTCTTCATCCTTCTTGCTAAATTTCTTAGGTGTAACATGATGCAGTTGGTCTAGATTGGAAAGATCCAATGGATAAAGCCTGCTTCTACCCTCCCCCCCCCCCCATTTTTGTAGTAGTTTGTTGATGAAACCTTTCACTTTGGTTACTCCTTAGTGAGGGAAGCTAGAGTGTGGAAGAGTTCACTCAATGATTATGCTTTGTCTCGAGTCAACACATTAACTTTCTAAAAAGAAGGATTTTTTTCCTCAACACAGACGTTGTTGTTCAGGATAAAAATTTGAAAATTCTGAATTGTCATGCGGCCTCCCTCCCTGCGACCTATTTGGGGCTCCTTGTGATGATTAAAGAGGTTAAGAATGATTTTTGGAACACCATTATTGAAATAATGTAAAGGAAACTTGTTGGTTGGAAGGGAAATCTCCTTAGTAGTGCTAGTAAGCTTCAGTTAATCTATACTTCTCCTCAAGGTATCTCGGTTTATTTCCTTTCTATTTTAAAAATTTCTAGAGTTATGGTTAACAAACTGGAGAAAATCCAATGTGCCTTTCTCTGGTTGGGTTGGGAGGAGAAAAAAAGACACCCACTTATTTGCTGGGATAGATTCTTCCTTATTAAGACTCTTGGTGGTCTGGGCTTATGGAAAATAATCAAGCTCAATAGATCTCTATTGTCTAAGGTTGCTCGGTCTCTAGTCCTTGGTTCTTCCAATTGGTCCAAAATCATGGAGGCCAAATATATGGACCGGAGCCATTTATGCAAACCTTTCATATAACATGGCCACCCGTAGGACTCAAAAATTTGGAATAGCATTCTTAAAAGAAAGTGTAGTCCTGAAAAGGGATAAACCTACCAACTTGGTAATGGTGATGATATTTGGTTCAGGTAAGATGCTTGGTTAATGGACACTACTCTAGGATCTTCAAAATTATCTCAACTTTGTAACGTCTTCACTCTTTAGGTGGGCTATTTGGTATCTAACTATATTAGATAGGGTCATTGAATGGATTTCCTACCCTACCAACATGATAGACCAAACTCATCCCTCTCACCACGTATCTTCTATATTGGGTGTTTAAAACTTGCATTCCCCTGGTGGACCATCCTGATAGAATCATCTAGATTCGCACTCAAAATGATGGCTTTTATGTCAAATTGGCTTTTAATTTATTGATTAAGGAGGTGGCTGACTCTACCTAGTGGAGAAAAGTGTGGATCTCTCATCTCATTCCTAAGGTGAATTTATTTTGGTGGTCTATGCTCCATGGAAAAATTTGAACTCTGGAAAACCTAGCTAAAAGGGATTTTAGTTTGGCCAATAGATGTTTCCTTTTCAAGACTGAGGAGGAAAGCATCAATCATCTTCTCTTACAGTGTGAAGTCGCTAAGGAGGTCTGGCACCTGCTAATCCTTAGAATTAACTTTTCTTGGGTTTTTAATCAAGACATTCAACACAAGGATAATGATGGACAACCCACTTCCCAGCACCTATTGTTATGGCTCCTTTGGTACCAAATACTGCCCATCTTTAGCTGGTGTATCTCAAAGGAGCATAGTAATAGAATCTCCCATGACATGGAGCTCTCCCTTGGTGATGTCTTCAATAGTAGTTTGAAACTGTTGCAAGAGGAGATCTTATTATTTTCCCATTGGAAAATCCCAAACCATCCCCCCTTAGATCACAATAGCCTTTTGGCCAAGATCTGGAAAATTGATGTTGGCTTTGATACATTTGACAATGCTAAGCTCCTCATCAGGAAAGACACTAAATGGTCCCCTCCAAAACCTTAGTGGCACAAGCTCAATTTTGACAGGGCAGTCTGTAGAGGGAAGTAGGTGGGAAATAGTATCATTCAAAACCACTTGGGTAATGTTGTGGCTTCTTTCTCAGGCCCCCTTCAGAATCAAACTATCAACTAGGCAGAAGGGATGGCCCTCCTTTGGGGGCTTAAGTTTGCATTTAGCATGGGTTGCAAATTTATTGAAATTGAGGGGGACTCCAAAATCATTGTTGAAGCTTTTCAAGGCACCTCCAAGGTGGGGTGGAAAGTGGATCCTATTCTATGTGACATTTGGGGCCTCCTTTCTAGACTGGAAGAGTTTTCCATATGACATACTTACAAATAAGGGAGCTCTACTGCAGACTCTTTGGCTTTTGTTGGTCTACTATCTAACAAAGTTTGATGTTGGAGGGCTATTAGTTAGCTCCCTAAGCCTACTTAGTGTGTGCTAAAATGTTGACACACTTCTATGAGTCATTAAATCCAAGATTGCTCAAGAATGAGGTCTCAAATGGTGACTCATAGCTCTCTATTCATGGAGTGCAAGGGTTTATGATGAAGGCCCTCACCTTAGACCTAATTTGTGCCCATGAAAGTACACCACAAAATGAGAGATCCAAAGATGGAAAGCAAGAATGTTGGTCTCCATGATCATCAAGTATGCATGCAAATGAAAATGAAAGCTATTCTAAATGATAACAATGCATGAAAGAAAACTAATCTCTGAAAGGAAATGCTTATGCAAGATTATTCTATGAAAGGAAATATGAATCTAATCTAATATGAAAGTGCAAGATTAATCTAAATGTATTTCCATGGAGACATGAGAGAAGAAGACAAGAAAAGAGAAGTTTCAATATTCAAGCTCAAGTGCTCAAATTCTCAACCAAAATTGCTCTCCAAACCTGCATAACAATAACGTAAAATTTGGATCTACAAAATCTCCATGCATAGATGCCTAAAACCTAGATGCCTAAACAAGATGGAGAGGGCTCCTTATAAAGGATTTAGAAATGAATGGATGGTCAAGATTAAGAGGCAAAAAGAAATGAGCAATGGTGGAGATTAAATCTTGGTTGATCCATGTGCCCAAGACTCTCAAGAGGCAAAATCAGTGGACATGGTTAAGAGGCAAAAAGATGTGTGGAAGTGATTAAGAGGCAAAAGGAGATTCCACTCACCTTGGAAAGTGTGCATTCAATGTGTAGACAAAAAGTCTTTTTCTTTTTATTTTTATTTTATTATTTATTTATTATTTTTAGCAAAGTGGTTTCCATTATTTAATTAAAAGATTTTTTATTTATTTAAAAGAGATTTGTTCTTTTAATTAAATGTGCCTTAGGATACAGTGGTTTTATTATTTAATTAAAAGATTTATTTTATTTAATTAAAAGGGAGCATGTTCTCCTAATTAAATAAAAATTAGGATAAAATGATCAAACCTTAGTAAACATTAAAATAATTGAATTAATTATGATTTGATCAAGGAAATTGATTTGAATTGAAAATATTGCAAAGCATTGATTCAGGAAATTGATAAATTGAAGAATGGGGCCCAAAGTCTAGGCAACCATTTTAGGGTCCATACATTTTCCCCTCTTTGACTAATGATCTTCATGGTAACACATGTAGTCAAAGAATGAAGTTGAAATGTGAGATCAATTTGGGATCACAAAATAGCCTAGACATGTGATCGATGGATGGGGACACATTAGGACAAAGATAAGATGATGGAAAAAGACAAGGCCAATGCCCTTGTAAATAGGTAATTGTCAAGTCTCAAGAAAGGTTTCCCCAAGTGAACCAATTGATGGGATTGATAAAGCTAAATCAAGGATTGAAGTTTGATAGGTACTGCCCCCTCATGATCAAAATCAAAATGAGATAGAGGACAAATAGTAAATTGATCAATTTGATCAAATCGAACTAAAGATAAGTTTCTTGATGTAAGATGAAAGATATAAGGATCATAGAACCAAGGTAGATCATTAAGCATGAAAGATTATGCCCCAAGGTTGAATTAGAAGAAAAGAAGCGGGGTGAAAGTGAATGGAAGACAGAAGTTTGGAAGAGGTGGAAAGAAATGGAGAGAAGAAAGAGGATGTGCCTCAAAAAAGAGAATGGCTTGAGATCGATCAACTATTTAAGATAGAAAATTTTGATTGAGATCACAAAAGAAGATACGAAAATGAAGATCAAAACATGATTGTAGTTGATTAAGAGTCCAAAAGAAAGATGAAGGAAAAACCTCTCAAACTCATAATGCAGCCTAAAAATGCATATTATCATGAATTCTAACAATGCAAGCTACATGAAAATGAAAAGGTGTACTTGCAATATAGCAACTGTAACATAGGATTTTGTTTTCATGATTCATTAGAGAATGTTAAGGAACTTATTTTCATCATTGGGCCATTATTAATGGACATAGGAAAATCACACAATCATCACTAGTCACAAGTGCAACTATGAAGATATGAATGTGATTTATATCGGATTGGAATGTGAAAAGATTCTAACATAAGCATCAAAGACATAAAGGTCAAGATGACTTCGATGTTAGCTTACCCAATTTAATGTAGCAAAACCATGCTCTTATCAAGGCATAGATGTCAGGATGACTATAAGAACGGTTGTGCAAACATAGTCAAGGATGATGCCTCAAATCTCCTAAGTGTTTGAAGGGAAAAAACAAGAGACACTCAAGATCTTCAAGACCACACCCACAAGATGAAAGAAAATAAAAACATTTTCCATGCCCCAAGTCCTCTAGCTATGCATCTTGGAGAGACTTATCAGACAAGGACACTCAACAAAAATCAATAGCGGTCAACACACAAAGAAAAGATCATGACATAGCTCAAGCATTAAGTGTTGCATTTAAAATTTTAAGTATGTTAATTGATACTGAGTTCCAAGGATAAGGATCAGATACTTGCAAGTAGGTAAGATCACATGAAAAAACTGGGTAAGACCAAACCAAGAAGTGTTGAAAAACACTCAATGCCAGGGGTTGTGATGAAAACAACAGTTTGGGTGGTGTTAAAAAACACCATTTGTGAGGTGTCCTAAAGACTAACACATCCAAGAGACCAAAGCTAACATAGTTATGCCCCCTAGACAAGGACAAAGACCAATTCCAAACCAAGGCAACAAGGACAAGGCATGATGGAGAAAGGTTAAGTGTCGAGGATGCGTGCTAAGAAACAAAGGGTACAAAAGCCTCAAGTAGCACCCGTTTCCAAGTTTTTAACACTTGGATTTTATTACAATTTAATTTTTTTTCTTTTTTTTTTTAGGACTTTTTATAATTTTTTTGTATTTTTGCTACCAAGGCACCTATTTCCACATTTTCACCAAGGCACTTTTTCTATTTTTTTGATTTTTTTTTTGTATTTTTGGAATACATAATTTTTTTGTAGACACATCAAAGTGCCTATTGCTAGGTTTTCACTAAGATGATCATTTTTTCAGGACATTTTCTAATTTTTAGAATTTTTGAAAATATACCATTTTTGGGGGATTTTTTCAAAATCAATAAGTATGTACAAAGGATGCCCCCAAATAGAATGGGCATCAAGGATAGAACTTCTTTAGCTACAAGACATTGATGGGATCAGGGAGCTTCTCTCCCTCTTTAGTAGATAATAAATAAGCACCTATCCCAAAATTTGTTGTAATGATGTAAGGTCCAAGCTAATTAGGTTCAAATTTTCCCTTTTGTTCTCTATGTTGTTGATTCTTAGGATTTTCACATAGGACAAGATCTCCCACTTGGAATTCTCTAGGGTGAACATTTTTGTTGAAGGCTTTGGACATGTGCTTTTGATAAACCCTCATATGGGAAAATGATGCTTGGCATTTCTCATCTAGAAATTATAACTCTTAAAGTCTCATGGGGTGGTAGTCTTCATCTGTAACTAGACCTTTGAGGGAAACTCTAAGTGAAGGAATTTCAACCTCTAAAGGTAACACTGCTTCAACACCAAATGTAAGGGAAAAAGGAGTAGCCCCAGTAGGAGTACGAATACTCGTTCTATAGGCCCATAAAGCTGGATTTATTTGTAAATGCCAATCTCTACCATTCTTATGAATTGTTCTGTGTAGGATTTTAAGAATGGTCTTGTTTGATGCCTCTGCTTGACCATTTCCTTGAGGGAAGTAAATGGAGGACCAATGTTGTTTAATCTTGAATTTCTTATAAAGTTGTTTAAGGTCCTTATTTTTTAACTGACCTTCATTGTCAGTGATAATCTTAGAAGGAACTCCATATCGATAGATGATATGATTCAAAATGAATAGAGAGACTATCTTGCTCGAGGCAACAGAAAGTGGGATAGATTCTACCCATTTAGTCAAGTAATTAGTAGTAGTGATACTAAACTTGTGTCCGCCTGATGAGTTGGGCTGAATCTGCCCAACAAGATCAAAGGCCCAATGTTGAAATGGCCAAAGAGATATAGAAGGAATGAGCTCCCTTCCTAGAGCATGTATCAGGTTACCATGTTTTTGACACTTTTCACATGACTTTTCAAAAGCTACTGCATCAATGTGCATCGTAGGCCAATAGTACCCCGCCCTAAGCAACCTTAGGGCCATGGGAAGACCATTGGGATGTCCCTGACATATGCTTTCATGAATGTCAACTAACACTTGGTTAGATTCTTCCTTTTCTAAGCATCTAAGAAGTGTTCCATCTAGACCCCTCCTATAAAAATCACCAAAGATAAGGGTAGGATGAGAGGCATTTCGGGTAAGGTTTCTGCATTCAGATTGATTAAAGGTTTTAGGGATAATTCCATCATAAAGGTATGAGTAAATGGAGCCATAATGGGATGAATCATGACCGACAAGGGTACAAATAACATGACTTTCTTGGGAGTCATAGATAGGGTGATGTAGCTCTTCCACCAGGAATTCAAATCTGGACTCATGTTGCTCTAACTAAAGGAGTGAAGCAAGTGTAGCCATAGCATTAGCTTCTTTGTTTTCTACTATAGGGATTTGCTAAAATGTGACAAATGTGAAGTATCATTTCAAGGAATCAACCATTTTCTTATAAGGTACCAGTTTCTCATCTTTTGTTTGATATTTTTCATTGACTTGGTTGATTATTAGCTGTGAGTCCCCATAGATGTGTAACTTGGTGATTCTCTATTCTATGGCCATCTTAAGTCCATTTGTTAAAGCTTCATATTTCAGAATGTTATTTGTACATGGGAACAATAGCTTGTAAGACTTAGGAATTATGTACCCATGAGGAGAAACAAATAACACACCAACTCCTGAACCATTTTGCATAAAAGATCCATCAAAGAACATCTTCCATGTTCTTTCAGTCATATACATGAGATTCTCATCTCAGAAGTCAACTTGAATAGGTGCATTATCCTAAATTAGGAAATCAGCCAATTGATCTGCTATGGCTTGTCCTTTTATGGCTTTACATTCAATGTACTCTATGTCAAACTCAGAAAGGATCATCATCCATTTAGCAAGTCTACCTGTGAGGGTAGCCTTATTGAGTAAATACTTGAGTGGATATATTTTTTCTATGAGATGTATTATGTGCAAGCATATAATTTCACTGCTTTTAGGAAGCAAACACAACTGCACAAGGAAAGCTTTCTCAATGCTGGTGTAGTTAACGTCATATGAAATGAGAGTACAACTAATGTAGTATATTTCTCTTTCTTTCCCAAGTTCATCAAGTTGAGCTAGTAATGCCCCCAAGGAAGATTATATTACCAAAATGTATAGAATAAGTGGCTTCCCTAGGATAGGAGGCATTAAAATAGGAGAATTTGCCAAGTATTTCTTGATTTGATCCATGCTCTTTAGACAATCCTCATTCCAAACACATTTGACTCCTTTATGTAAGTTCTTGTTGAAAGGTTGAGCTTTATCTGCCAACTGTGAAATGAACCTCCTTATGGATTGAAGATGTCCTTGAAGACTCCTCATTTGACTAATGTTTCTAGGAGGTGGCATATCTATGATTTCTTGGACATTTTCAGGGTCTACCTTTATTCCTTTTTCTGAAATGATGAATCCTAGAAGTTTTCTAGAGGTGATACCAAATGCACACTTTTTAGGATTTAACCTTAGTTTAAATTGTTCCATGCGATCTAGAATGACTTCTAAATCATCTAAGTGTGTGTCTCTTTTCTTAGACTTGGACAAGGTGTCATCCACATAATCTTCCATGTTTTTATGCATCATGTCATGAAAAATGGTTGTCATAACTCATTGATAGGTGGCTCCTACATTTTTTAATCCAAAAGGCATAACGTTCCAACAATAGGTACCCCATGCATAAGTGAATGTAGTCTTTTCTTGTTCTTCAGGAGCTATCTTAATTTGATTGTATGTAGAAAAGCCATCCATCAAGGAATAAATCTCATAACCCACGATCATGTCCACTATCATGTCTATATTGGGGAGTGGAAAATCATCCTCTGGGCATGCTCTATTGTTATCTCTAAAATCTATGCAAATTCAAATGGATTTGTCATGTTTGGAAACTAGAACAATGTTTGATATCCATTCAGCGTAGTTAATAGCTTTTATGAATCCTTCACCAAGGAGTTTTTCTAATTCTTCTTTAACTAGAAGAGCTATGTGTGGATGCATCTTTCTCAAATTCTATTTGACTGGTTTTACACCTGGACCTATGGACAAGTGATGCATGATAAGATTAGTGTCCAACCCTAGCATATCTAAGTAAGTCCAAGCAAAATTGATCTTCTTTTTCTGTAAGAACTTAGTGTAAGCTTCTTTTTCTTGTGGTAACAAGGACTAAGCCAAGTGTACTATCTATGGAGCCTCATATGTACCCAAATTGACTAGTTGTGTTGGCTCAACAAGCACCAAAGATCTGTCTTAAAAGTAACTAGTGATATGATCAAGTACCTCATCCTTAGGCACCTCAGAGAAGTTTTCACCCTTGGATACATCATTTATTTTTACTTTTTTTGGTTTTGACACTGCCACACAGTGGTTTTCTCCATCAGAACTCTTTTTCTTTTTTACTTTTCTTTTTATTTTGTGACTATGCTACTTGATATCTAGATATGTCATGATGGTAGCCGGTTCAATGGTGGAAGAGACTACAGGTTCAATGGCATTCAAGTAACAGGTTATCTCATAGTCATTTTGGAAAGTTAAGAGCTCAGGTTCTTGATAGCGTTGGGACCAATCAATGAGGTTAGGATGAGCAAGAGGTAAGTCAATGAATGGCTCAAGGTTATGAATGTGAATGATATCATCATTGGTGACCAAAGATTCAGAGTCTATCAAGTATCCTTCTAGGCTACCCAAATCAGGATTCATCCTAAAAAATGAAGAATCGTCCATTAAGGCAACATGTGGATTCAAATCCTCTAATCCTACACGTGACTCATCAACTACCTCAAGTTGAGAACTATAAGTGTGGATGACATCAACATCCATGTTAACTATGGAATAATTAGAGAGAGTCCCATTCATACTCATGTGAGTCTATTTTTGAATCCCGACTAGGATGTTTACAACATGAAGTTTTGAGACATCTTGATGTCAAACCTATAATATTATCAAGGGTAACATCTTTCTCCATCAAACAAACAATATTCTTTTGTTTACGTTCTCTGATGGGATCCTCTACATCTGATTCTTCTTGCTCTAAGGTCACAATTGTCACATGAGCCACTAGATTATCTAAATCTATCCAAAGGGGATTGATGGAAGGAACCCAATCTTCACACATATCTTGTTGATTTATCAAATTAGGCATGTATATTGGTTCATCTTCACTATTCAACTTATGTTGCCCCACTTTTTATCCTATTCCTATGATGCCAAAGTGGTAGTCTTGATGTTGCAAGTCAGGTCTGGTCATGTTAATGTCTAGGTCTAGATATCCTCTAAGATAGGAAAATCTTTGTTGGGTTTCCCTTTAATTTGACTTCATGTTTTAGCCAGGTGGGTTGTTTTAAGGTCTCATTGTTTGGGTAGGTTGTAGCTACCACTTTGGCAAAGATTATGGTGTTCCAATTGATGTTCTTTTCAAAGCAGGATGATGCTTGAAAGTCGTGATCTACAGATATTTACAAGAAATCGGAGAGTAGATTCCTCATATGAATGTTGTAATAACAAAAATTGACAATGAATTATTTAGAGTTCCACTTCATAGTAACCGTGCTAAAGGGGTCCCAAGAGTATTCTTAGAAGATTAAAGAATGGTAAGGATGTTAAGGATTTCATTTTTGGTACCTGGGATTTCCCACTGATTAACCTTGAAGCAAGTTTACAGCCATATGAAAGCAAGGGAGATGATCTACTTGTACTCAGTCGCATGATCGCATGAATTAAAAAATAGCTATGCGATCATGCGAAATGGAAGCCCAGGCAGGAAATAAAAGTCAAAGACAAGAAAGATTAAATAAATGTGCCAACAGTGCAACCCACGTACATCAATAGTGGAGTCCACGTGCACCAATCATAGAGTGGTCGCATGATCACATAAATAAAATAACACCCATGAGATCATGCGACAATGGAAGACCAGGTGGGACCTACATATGCTAACAGCACAGGTGCGATGGTGAAAATTTATAAGTCCGAGCTCGATGAAGATAATATTAAATATTATTTCATGCACCAATGATAAAGCAGTCGCATGATCACATAGATTAAAATATTTCTATGTGATCATGCGACAACGTAAGTTACCGAAGATGCTTGGCAGTAAAATGGGATCCTTCCACATGTCCAAGGCAGAGGCCACACTTCATCAATAGCGCATCTAATGGCCCTCGCATAATCGCTATTCCTATCAAATGTTTTTGTGATCATGCAAGATGCCTACACGTGTCTCTCGGTGGGGCCAAAAGAGTTTGTATGCGATACCAAATCAACAGTAGTCACTTTGTCGCTAAGCTATGGGAGATTCATTGCAAACTTGTGGGATGATCCCACGTGTCCCTGTGGGACCGAAAAGGCATTTGCGGTGGTCATTTTTAAAATAATGAATCCACGGTTCCCATTTTCCCGTTATTACGTCACCTATGTTTTGTAGGAAAGTGATATTTTGCCGCGTGGACATGTTCATTTGTGGGACCCAAGATTTAATTCAAACAAGGAGATTAAAAGATAATGTAATTCAATGAAGCATCGAAAGTAGTCAACTAAGAACAAAGAGGATTATTGACATAGTGTAATGATCGACCTATTGACTGAGGTCACGGGTAGGAAGATTGGAGAATATAATGCTAATGATATTGTATGCCATAGTTTGTGGCCTGGTAGATGCAACATAAATTGCCATCGGTGGTGATAGTGATAAAGCTGTGAGATTAAAAGAAAGTTGAAGTGTAGTTGTAGATTTGATTGACTGTTGTTTGAAAGATGATTCGACTCCAGAAGCCCAATGAACTCAGCTTGACAAATGTTGATTGAAGATGAAGAGTTTCAGATTATGAAGTCATTATCTTTGTGTCTCCTTTATCTCTACATTCATGATGACTTTTCAAGTTCTTAGTTTGGAAAGTTTTCCTTCTTTGTACTTTGTCTTTTTGTATTCTGGAAGCTAAATCACTTCATATTCCTATGAAGGATGTATGCTAGTGATCTCTATATAAACTAGAGAGAATGAAGTAGGGAAGGTTGGCAAACTTGTCAATGAAGTAGTGTGATTCTATTTACAAAGCTGAATTCCTGTTTGTTGTTCCATTTTCATAGTTTATTTGCATTTGAATAGAAAGGATAGTTATGTATGAAGCTGTGATTACATATTGAATTCCATTTCATGTCTATGGTTGCAGTAAGTAATTCCATTTGCTTGTCATATGTAACTTTTCTCCTATTCATCCTGTTTGTTAGATTCATTCTGGACAGAAAGTACAATTGTGTATGAAGCTGTGATTTTCACTTGGATTCCATTTCATGTCAAAGGTTGCAGTGAGGGAAATTCCATTTGTTGTTCATATATGATTCTTCTCATGTTCTCTCTAAGTAGAATTTGCATGATTAGAGTAGTTAGATTAAAGTTAGGAGATAGAATATATACCCTTCCCTAAATTGTTTGTGTCTATGAGTAATTCGGTTAAAACACATCAAAGACAACCTTGTGATCAGTTTAAAAGCATATTCATTGAACACCATACACAATCAGGGAGCTGTACCTATTAATTCAGAGGGCAGTGATTGAAGATATACACTAACCCAATTGTTGGTAACATCCTTTTGTTCTCTTACTTTGGGTGATTTGGGAGTCAAAGATTGAAAATCTTAGAAGAGGACAAACTGTTAACCAATAGTTTTTGGTGACTCTACTAGGGATGACTTTGAAAAGAAGAAGATATCAATAAGTTTCCTCAGAATTTAAGGCATCCTAGATTCTAAGTTTACCAGGAGTGCAAAGCAAAAAGGAAAAGTTGATCCTATCTACAAGGAACTGAAGGTAGCCAATTTTCCTATTTTTGAGAATATTTACAGGAAAGGAAGAACTAAATCAAGAGAATTTGATGATAAGAAGCTTGCAGAGTCTCAATTGCCTACTGTAGTCCCTTTCAGAACAAAAAGAAGAAAATCTTCCTCTCCTCCTATTGGTAGAACCCCTATTTCTGCTACCTGCAATTCATTAATACTTCACGGTATTGCACTTCCCCTTTCAGTTTCTTTTCAAGTCACTCAAAAAAATACAAGGCTAGAAACTATGGTTGTTCCTTGGGTAAATGCTATTAGGCCACTAAATCTTACAACAAATCATGACTTGCCAAAGGCCTCCAGAAAGAACTTCCCTAGATTCAATGGTGATGGCTCAGTGTCAGCTAAACAACATCTAAGTGCTTTCCAGAAAGCATGTAGTGTGGTGAACCCTCAGCATGAGGATGTAGCAGTCAGGATGTTTGTGGATACTTTGGTGGATGATGCAGTAGATTGGTTCCAAGATTTACCCACAGGTTGTATTACAGGATGGGAAGCCATGAAGCAAAGATTTGAAGGAAGATACAAGAGCACTGAAGATGCTCAGGTTCTCTTGTTACAATTAGCCCAAATTAAGAAAGAACCATCCATCTCTATGAGAGATTTTAATGCAAAATTTAATAAACTTATTAAAAGAATACCAACTGCTAGTGCTCCAACAAGAGACAATCAGAAAACCTTCTACATCAGTTCCATGCCTCCTGAACTTGGCTATCAACTAAGAAGGGATAATGTGGCCACTTTACAAGCTAGACAAACTCTTGCAGTAGAGATGGAGGATGACATGATAGCCTCTGGGAAATGGAAGAAAGAGTATCATACTGGATCTTCAAGCAATACAATAAGCACTTCAAACAGTACTGAGGCTATGTTACAAAGATTGTCCAATGAGATGATTGCATTAAAGAAACAAGTTGCAAGACCAACTCATTCATTGTATCGGCCTTATCCAGAAGGACCAAGATATCAAAGTGGGAATAAGAACTTATAGCTTCCTACCCCTTAGCAAAGATTAGCTATTGAAGCTCCTCCTAAAGGTCAAACTTCTTATGCCTTTCATCTCAGAGCAGATCATGATGGTAATACCTGTGAAGACATGATTAGATATTTACAGATGAGAGGAGAAGAAGTGCAAAGAATTAAATATCCGGAAGATGATGATGATCATGCTTCTCATGGTGACTCCATAAATTTGTATTGTGAGTATGAATCAGATTCAAAAAATGGAGGAAATTGTTTTGCCACCTTGGAAGGACCTCAGCTGACTATGATTACTAGAGGTCAGAAAAATAAAGGTCAGGTTCCCAATGCTGCTCCTGTCAAGAATCAAGCACCTTCCCACAAGGTAGATAGGAATGATAATTTAGCATCAAGTTCTTCACAAAAGGAGCAAAAAGATAAGTTGTCTCACTCTTTTGATATTATTCAATTTTGTGAAGAAAGTAAAATTCAAATATCCCCTATAGATTATTTGAAATCACATCCTGACCAACTCCAAAGATTGATAGATCACTGTAAAAATGGAGGAAATATTCATGTCAATTCTAATGTTAGTGATAAAAGACAAATTAATACCAATGAAGGGAATCCACAAGATGAAGATTTCTCAATTCCTAGGCTATTCCAAGAGGAGGAATCTGTGATCCATGCTACTTGTTCAGATTTGAAACCGGAGCCTTTTTATGTGTCTCTTTTTATTAATGGCAACAGATTAAGTAATTGCATCATAGATGCTAGAGCATCAGATAATGTAATGCCTGCACCAATTGCTAAAGCCCTAGGGTTGCCTTTGACCAAAGTCTTTGGTAAATGTTATTCTATGGATGCTAAGCAAGTGCCTTTAATTGGTCAAATCAAAGATGCTCAGGTTGCCTTAGCTGCCTATCCCTCTAAAAGATTGAAGCTCACAATCCTTGTTGCTGATATCCCTGAGAGTTATGGAATGCTTCTTAGTAGAATTTTCTACAAAGACTTGGGAGGAGAAATCAAATTAGATTGGACATCTACCTATATTCGAGTAGGAAATAAAAAGGTGAAGTTGGAACCGGAAGGAAAAGAAAAATTCGCTGTATTAAAGTAAGATGATCCTAGGTCACAAATTCTTTATCGAGAGATGCAAGCTGGAAATTATATGTTGTATTATGATAATTCTGATGTTCATGAAGAATTAAATCAGACAGAGAGTAATCAATTATGGACATTAGAGTTTGATGGAAGTTGTGCCAAGGCTAGTTTAGGTGCTGGAATAGTTTTGATAGACCCTAATGGAGAAATTACTTGCCTAGCTTATAAATTGAATTTTAAAAATACCAATAATACTGCATAATATGAGGCCTTCTCCTTGGTATTGAGGCAACTAAACAAAAAGGAGTTAAATTTCTTAAAGTTCAAGGGGATGCTAAATTGGTGGTGAGACAAGTAAGAAATTAGTACTCTATGAAAAATTATATATTGAAAAATTCTAGAAATAAAGTATGGGATGAAATAGAAAGTCTAGATGCCTTTTCAATAATTTTGATCCCAAGAGTTCAAAATTCTAGGGCTGATTCTCTAGCAGTTTCTACATCTCTACTCTTGCCTCATCCTAACTTCAAGAATCAAGTATATAGAATGGAGGTCCTATTCAGACCTAAGGTGCCTGATAATGAAGAATCTTGGCAAGTATTTGAAGATGACAAGCATATTCATCAGTTTTAGAAGGAACAGGCCCCTTTGCCAATATGTGTTTTGAAAATGACAAAGAAGAGCAGCCACCAATTGATGAGGAAGAATTAAAATCAGGTATCATTCAATTGAAAGAAAATAGAATTCCTTCTCATTTTATGTCATTAGAAAAACTCTTTGATAAACATGATGCCTATATAAAGAGAGAGAGAGAGAGAGAGAGAGAGAGAGAGAGAGAGATAAGAAAGAATAAACTTGTGGAGAATTTGATGGGATCAACATAGGAACTAAGGACAGTCCTAAAATGATCAACATTGGAAAATGCTACACTCTTGAGGAAAGAATGAAAATCAGAGAATTGTTGATTGAATTCCAAGATGTTTTTGCTTGGAGCTATGAGGATTTAAAGAATTTTATGAATGGAAAATTTAGGCATACTATCCCTCTTAAATCTGGAGCATCACCTGTCAAACAAAAATAGAGAAATTATAATCCTCTGGTGGAAGGGGAAATTTTCAAAGAAATAGATAAAATGCTGAAAGCTAAGATCATTTATCCCATCCATCATTCCACTTGGGTAGAAAACATTGTTCCTGTGAGGAAAAAGAATGGAGAAATAAGGATTTGTGTTGATTTTAGAAATCGGAACCAAGCTTCCCTCAAGGATAACTATGCTCTACCAAACATGGATCATTTGTTGCAAATTGTTGCAGGGTTAGAGATGATGTCCATGTTAGATGGTTTTTCAGGATATAATCAGATACAAGTAGATGAAGTAGATAAGTATAAAACAGCTTTCACAACACCTTGGGGCACATTTGCTTATAATAGAATGCCTTTTGGGTTAATTAATGTAGGTGCAACCTTTCAAAGGGCTATGGATTTATCTTTTGGTGATCTTAAAAATAAAATTATTGTGATCTACCTTGATGACTTGACTATTTTCTCCAAGAAGAGGAAAGATCACCTAGGAGATCTAACCAATGTTCTGCAAAGATGTAGAGATCAAGGCATATCCTTGAACCCAAAGAAATCAGTGTTTTGTGTCACTGAAGGTAAGCTTCTTGGTCACATTGTTTCTCATGAAGGAGTCAAAATTGATCCTGATATAGTTAAAGCCATTCAACAATTAAGTTTACCTTTGAGTAAAACTGTTGTTAAATCCTTCTTTGGACAAGTGAATTTTCTGAGAAGATTTGTACCTGATTTTTCTGAGATTGTGCAAAGCATAGTTGACATGATGAAAGGAAATCAAACATTTAAGTGGACTAATGATGGTAAAAGAGCTTTTAAAGATATAAAGAATTCCATTGCAAATACTCCTGTCTTGGTTCATCCTAATTATACTAAAGAGTTCATTATATACTGTTATGCATCTGAACACACCATGTCAGAAATATTAATGCAAGAGAATAAGGAAGGTATACAAGCTCCTATTGCCTTCATGAGTATTCCCTTAAAGAATCAAGAGCTAAAGTATTCTCAAGTTGAAAAGCATGCTTATGCAGTGGTGAGAGCATTAAAGAATTTCAAATTTTACATCCTGCATTCACATTCAGTCATCCATGTGCCTGATGCTGTTGTAAAAAGTGTGTTAACACAACAAGATGTTGGATGTAACAATAGAGGAGCTTGGATTGCAAAGGTCCAGGAGTATGATATAGATGTTAGGCCAACAAAACTCATAAGAGGGAATGCTCTTTGCAGGGCCATAGAAGAGAATCAACAAGCTGAAGAAGATGATCATAGAGTGCTCATGGTAAGTCTGCAAGATCCTTGGTTCTCAAACATTGCATATTTTCTAACTTATGGTGAATGTTTGGATGGATTAACTGCTAAACAAAAGAGGAATTTAAAGAATAAATCCTTGAAGTATGTTAAACATGATGATGTTTTATATAAGAAAGCAATTGATGGTACTTTCCTGAGATGTGTTGATAAAGATCACAGGAAAAGTTATTGAAATCTTTCCATGATGAAGCATGTGGAGGTCACTTCTCATCCACTGTGACAGCTTTCAAGATTCTAAGGCATTGCTATTATTGGCCTGGGATGTTCAAAGACTCCTATAAGTGGGTTGCAAATTGTGAGAAGTGTAGGATGTTTGCAGGCAAACCATAGTTGGCTGCATTACCCCTGAGACCGGTGGTGATAGATGCTCCTTTTCAGAAATGGGGTTTGGACTTTGTAGGACCTATCAATCCTCCTTCAAGTCAAGGACATTTGTACATCTTGATCACCACTAATTACTTCAGCAAATGGGTGGAAGCTAAACCAATGAAGATGACTACTTCAGAAGTAGTATGTGAATTCATTAAAGAATGAATACTAGTAAGATTTGGAGTTCCCACAAAATTGATATTGGATAATGCTTCTTACTTTTCATCCTCAGAAATGGTTGCCTTTTTTTATGATCATGGGATTCAAATAGGACACTCTTCTGATTATTTTCCTCAAGGTAACGGGCAGGCTGAGTCAAGTAATAAAAACCTAATTAATATTTTGAAGAAGTTAGTTGTTGATAATCAAAGAGATTGGCACAAAGGGATATATGATGCTCTTTGGGCAGACCACTCCTAAAAGAGCCATTGGTATTTCTCCTTTTGAGTTGGTGTATGGAGTAGAAGCCAATTTACCATTGCCATTAGAACTTGCTGCTTGCAAACTGAAAACCGCTATTGAGGATGATGTTTTCAAGGATGGCTTAAAAAAAAGGATCTTGTATTTGACAAAGTTGTAGGAAGAAAGGGAAGACATGGTTGACAGGATCACTGAACATCAGAACTGAGTCAAGAAGTTTTTTGATAAGAGGGAAAGGCCAAGAAAATTCATGGAAGGTGATATGGTGTTGCTGTGGAATAAGAGACATGAACCTAAAGGAATGCATTCTAAGTTTCAATCCTTGTGGAAAGGTCCATTCCGGATTGTGCAAGTGAATCAGAATAAGTCATTCAGATTGGCATATCCTTCCGAAGAGTCTCTTCCATGTTCCTATAATGGGCAGGACTTAAAGCTATATCAGATGCATAATTGAAGAGCAGGTAACCCCTGCATAGTAGTTAGTTAGGTAGGTTTTCTTTTTGTGTCATAGTTTAGTGGTTGTCTTTCTTTTTGTTGCTACTTTCCTTAAGTTTAGTTTTCTTGTTGTCAAGTTGCCGGCTATTTTGCGGAACCAAAGATTGCTAGAGTTCTTTTAAGCATTATAATGCTTAAATCCCCAGTCAGAGCTAGCTGTTGCCCCACTTTTTATCCTGTTCCTATGATGCCAAAGTGGTAGTCTTGATGTTGCAAGTCAGGTCTGGTCATGTTAATGTCTAGGTCTAGATATCCTCTAAGATAGGAAAATCTTTGTCGGGTTTCCCTTCAATTTGCCTTCATGTTTTAGTCGAGTGGTTTTTTTTAGGGTCTCATTGTTTGGGTAGGTTGTAACTCCCACTCTGGCAAAGATTATGGTGTTTCAATTGATGTTCTTTTCAAAGCAGGATGATGCTTGAAAGTCGTGATCTACAAATATTTACTAGAAATCAGAGAGAAGATTCCTCATATGAATGTTGTAATAACAAAAACTGACAATGAATTATTTAGAGTTCCACTTCATAGTAACCGTGCTAAAGGGGTCCCAAGAGTATTCTTAGAAGATTGAAGAATGGCAAGGATGTTAAGGATTTCATTTTTGGTACCTGGGATTTCCCACTGATTAACCTTGAAGCAAGTTTACAGCCATATGAAAGCAAGGGAGATGATCTACTTGTACTTAGTCGCATGATCACATGAATTAAAAAATAGCTATGTGATCATGCAAAATGGAAGCCCAGGCAGGAAAGAAAAGTCAAAGATAAGAAAGATTAAATAAATGTGCCAACAGTGCAACCCGCGTACGTCAATAGTAGAGTCCACATGTACCAATCATAGAGCGGTCTCATGATCGCATAAATAAAATAACACCCATGCGATCATGCGACAATGGAAGACCAGGTGGGACCTACGTATGCTAACAGCGTAGGTGCGATGGTGAAAAGTTATAAGTCCGAGCTTGATGAAGATAATATTAAATATTATTTCATGCACCAATGATAAAGCAGTCACATGATCACATAGATTAAAATATTTCTATGCGATCATGCGACAACGTAAGTTACCGAAGATGCTTGGTGGTAAAATGGGATCCTTCCACATGTCCAAGGTAGAGGCCGCACTTCATCAACAGCGCATCTGATGGCCCTCGCATAATCGCTATTCCTATCAAATGTTTTTGCGATCATGCGAGATGCCTACACGTGTCTCTCGGTGGGGCCAAAAGAGTTTGTATGTGATACCAAATCAACAGTAGTCACTTTATCGCTAACCTGTGGGAAATTCATTGTGAACTTGCGGGATGATCCCACGTGTCCCTGTGGGACCGAAAAGGCATTTGCGTTGGTCATTTTTAAAATAATGAATCCACGGTTCCTGTTTTCCCATTATTACGTCACCTATGTTTTGTGGGAAAGAGGGATTTTTCCACGTGGACATGTTCATTTGTGGGAACTGAGATTTAATTCAAACAAGGAGATTAAAAGATAATGTAATTCAATGAAGCATTGAAAGTAGTCAACTAAGAATAAAGGGGATTATTGACATATTGTAATGATCGACCTATCGACTGAGGTCACGGGTAGGAAGATTGGAGAATATAATGCTAATGATATTGTATGCCATAGTTTGTGGCCTGGTAGATGCAACATAAATTGCCACAGGTGGTGATAGTGATAAAGCTGTGAGATTAAAAGAAAGTTGAAGTGTAGTTGTAGATTGGATTCACTGTTGTTTGAAAGATGATTCGACTCCAGAAGCCCAATGAACTCAGCTCGACAAATGCTGATTGAAGATGAAGAGTTTCATATTAAGAAGTCATTATCTTTGTGTCTCCTTTATCTCTACATTCATGATGACTTTTCAAGTTCTTAGTTTGGAAAGTTTTCCTTCTTTGCACTTTGTCTTTTTGTATTTTGGAAGCTAAATCACTTCATATTCCTATGAAGGATGTATGGTAGTGATCTCTATATAAAATGGAGAGAATGAAGTAGGGAAGGTCGGTAAACTTGTCAATGAAGCAGTGTGATTCTATTTACAAAGCTGAATTCCTGTTTGTTGTTCCATTTTCATAGTTTATCTACATTTGAATAGAAAGGATAGTTATGTATGAAGCTATGATTATGTATTGAATTCCATTTCATGTTTGTGGTTGCAGTAAGTAATTCCATTTTCGTGTCACATGTAAATTTTCTCCTATTCATCCTGTTTGTTAGATTCATTCTGGACAGAAAGTACAATTATGTATGAAGCTATGATTTTCACTTGGATTCCATTTCATGTCAGAGGTTGCAGTGAGGGAAATTCCATTTGCTATTCATATATGATTCTACTCCTATTCTCTCTAAGTAGAATTTGCATGATTAGAGTAGTTAGATTAAAGTTAGGAGATAGAATATATATACCCTTGCCTGAATTGTTTTTGTCTATGAGAAATTTGGTTAAAACACATCAGAGACAACCTAGTGATCATTTTAAAAACATATTCATTGAACACCATACACAATCAGGGAGCTCTACCTGTTAATTCAAAGGGTAGTGATTGAAGATATACACTGACCCAATTGTTGGTAACATCCTTTTGTTCTCTTACCTTGGGTGATTTGGGAGTCAAAGATTGAAAATCTTAGAAGAGGAAAAACTGTTAACCAACAACTTATCAAGGATAGGAGTGGTGTTCTTGTTATGATTCACAAATCCTAAGCTAACCGTCTTCTTAGACTTGCATCCAAAAATAGCATGATCAAGAGGTTCAGCTCTAGCATCTAATCTATGACTAAGAGGGCCATGTCTAGGATAGCCCATCTGCTTGACAAAAGTATACCCTCTTCCATAAGCCTTAGGAGAGGGAGATAAGTTCTCATTGTGCATGTATTTCTCTTCTCTATAAATCTAGTCTTTATCAGCCACCTCTTCTTTCTCATCTTGAATAGGCACTGAGGACTCTACAAATGTACCAAATAAAGTCATAGTTGAAGAGGAAGGTTTCATTTCTTGTGAAGGTTTTCCATAAGATCTAGGTGAAACTAGAAGCTTTGTAAAAGAGTGAAGTTGATACCCCCCTACACCAAGGTCTACCAACTTGAACTTGTCTTTGCATTTTGTTAAGATTGCATTAAATTCTTCTACTTCTCTATTGAGGGGAACATGAGAAATTGCCAAAATTGAGTTAACAGATAATGTGCTATCCCCAGATATACAAATTTCTACTCCATTGTAGGGGAACTTAAAACACTAATGGTAGGTAGATGACACTGCTTGCATATCATGGATCCATGGTCTACCAAGTAAGATATTGTATGCCAGATGACCACCATCAACAATTTGAAACAAAATATCCTTCTCAATAGGGCCAATCCTAACAAGAAGGATGGCCAACCCTTTGGAACTTCTTTCCACCTCATCATAGGCTTTGATTGTGATCTTATTTCTGGTATCTATGACTTGTTCAGATTAACCCAATGTCTTTAAAGACTCAAGGAACAAATATTAAGCCACGCACCCCCATCTATCAACACACACTTGACATAGCTTTTGTGGATCATGACTTCAATATGAAGGGTGAGTTTGTGTGGGTGGCTCAAAGCTTTATCATCATCCTTTGACAAGGTAAGGTAATGAGGGCTAGTAATATGGTTAACCATGTTTTGGAATTGATCAACATCTAAGATGTTAGGGACATTCAGCATGTGCAAGGCATCCTCAAGGACTTTTTTATGCCTTAGGGACAACTCTAAGAGCTTAAAGATCAAAATTTGAGCTGGGGTTCTCTACAACTGATCTACAAGATTATAACTCATTTTAGGATTAACTGCTGGTTTTGAGGTGACATTCTTGGATGCCACCTACTTTGGTTTACTGGGTTGACTTGAATTGGGTCCTCTAATGACAACAAGACCTTGACTTTGTGTGATAGCATTAAGAGATTGGGATGACATTCTAGAGTTTGGACCCCTTAGCACCACGATAGGTTCTTCATCAAAGATAGGAGGAGAGTCCATCTCTAGATCATAACCATATGGATCTTTATTTCTTGTCATATTGACATTTTCTTCCACAACCTCAAGCATGTTGACAACATTCTCTGTAGCTATGTAAGTGTAATTAATCTTAGCCTTTCCATTCTTAAGTTTAGAGGTTTCACCCTTCTCATACTTGGGCAAAGGTTCTTTGAAAGCCTAATGATCAGCATTGGTGTTCAACCCATCGATCTGAAGTTTTCCATTCTCAATGAGATCTTGGATGATATGCTTAAGTTTCCTATAGGTTTTAATATTATGTCCAATGCCATTATGAAACTTGCAAAAGGCTTTCTCATCCCACTAATGTAGCTTAACATAAGGTATATGATGCTTTGCGGGATCTTGAGGATGCACAAGGTTGTTGGCAATGAGTTTTTTGAAGACATCCTCATATGAATCACCAAGTTTTGTAAACTAACACTTCTCTTTCTTGGTCTTATCTTGATATCTTGGCTTGCTCTCATGTTGATTAGAGGCATTGCATTTCATCACTTGAACTGCACTAGACAAGTGAAGAACAACTTGATCTTTGGGTTGAGAAGAGTCCACAACTCCATCATTGAACATTTGTTTATTTCTATTCCAATGTGAGTTTTTTCCTTTATCCTTATTAGAGTTGTTTTTATTTTGACTATTGTTGTTGGCCAAAATTCCTTGTTCTTTATGTTAGGAATGGGAACACTGAGAGCTTGGGGGGGGGGGGGTGAATCAGTGTTCACTGTATATTTATCTTTTCACTTAATCTTTAAACTAAACTTAAATGCTTAAGTACTGAAATGAGTATTCACATAAACATGAAACATGAAATCAACACATAATAGAAATATGATTATGGGGAAACCCAAATAGGTAAAAACCCTGGTGGGAATTGACACCCACTAATATTTTGTACTAGTATTTTGTGATCCTTGTTAGAAGATCCTTAACCCTGTTAGGATTTTCTTTACGATGTATTAAGTAAAATAGACCTTGTCAAGGGTCAAACCCTATTAGGAGTCTTTTACAATAGTCCCTATTAGGGGAATGGACGCATTGTCCCAGAGCTCATTTCTCAAGTGGTGAAGGCTACAACCTTATGATCTCAGATACACACTATATCTACTGGATGAACTGTCACTATGACACTACTTGTCAGATTAGTTCCTTTGATGCATTGATGCTTTGACCTCTTTCAAAGCTCTAATACACCTTATAGACTCTTCGCACACTTCTTCTCTACTTATTACAATTCTATCTCAACTTCCATACTAATTACAATGGGCGCATTTCATATTTATATGCGCATACAAAATAAACAACTAGGTCGGCCCTTAGACCTATTACATACAATGCTTCCAAATAAATTGGCTCAAGAGTGTTTAAAAACATACATATACATATTTCAACAACCTAATTATAATAGGCACATAACCTTTACATCATTAGCCTATAACCGCAACTCAAAATGCTAATAGTCGGCTGCTTACTATCCTTCACTGGCACACACCGGCTGTGCAACTTCAACTGCTTATATCTTTCTCATACTTGCATATCTGATCACGTGCTCATAGAATAACCATGAATATATTTTAACTAGCTTAACCTATAGGGTGCACACCATAACTTGGTCGTATGCACATGCGCTGATGCTCTGAGCTACAGGAACTTTGTACACTATCCAGTCTTCAGCCCTTAACTGATTTCTGATCTTCTCATCAAATGTCCTGACTCCAAACTACTATATGACTTATTTTCCATAATGACAACACTATATTAAGTCATATACATCAGTATAGCCAACTTTCCAAAAATCTCCCCCTTTGTCATTGATGGCAATAAAGGAATATGGCCAAGTTGCTAACTGTCCTTAATACAAAAAACTTTTTGTCTTCTATACATACACTTATATCTCCCTATGCATATTATGATCCATATTCTATACACAAATCCCCCTTTGACATTAATGAAAAAGGTGTTTCAAGAATAATATCTATATATACTCACTAAGGGAAAACATTCGGATATGATATCTTGAGGTTTTGGATCTCCTTCTTCCAAAATGTGATCAAAGAGTTTACTATCTGGAGATGGGCGCATAGTGCATACTGTAGCTTATCCATCCTCTCCAAGTCAATGCTAGGACCATGATCATATGTTACTATTATGGTGTCTATGTCCTTGATGTTCTGATTGAGTATATCTAATGAGGGCGCAAGAGCATTCCTGAGTTGTGTTTGCCTTGCCCTGGTCTTTGACATTTCTTTTTCTGCCTTCTCAATCTTATCTATATTCCCTTGGTATACATTATTACACATGTTTACATCTGTGGATGTGTCTTTCATTGAACTCTTGAATTTCTCAATCATAGCTTCTACCTCTTTTATTTTCTTGAAATGGGCATCAGTAAGCTTATCCTCATCCATGCATTCTGCAATGACTCTTCTTCCTTGATCTATAGATTATTTTAAGGATGCTTGACCAGTCTTGAGTGAGCTTAGGTCAAGTGCAAAGTTTCTCATTAATTCACTCGACCTCTTCTTTAGGTACTTTTCTTTTGCAACTAGGGATGCAGATTCTTCAAGGCTTGAGAAATTACTTTTGAAATGTGAGATGACTATACTCACATCATCAACAAAGTGTATCTTTGATACTTTCTTGTCCTCTGGCAACAAATTGTTCAGAATTTTTACTGATTCTACTAGGAGGGGATTCCTTATCACTTGTTTCTCTTTGGCCTTGTCCATGGCTAGGATGCTAAATTTTATCAGATCTTCCTCTCTCCATGAGTCCAAATTGGATGTGTCAGGTGTCAAACTTGACAACAATGCTGCTAAGGGAGTGATGGGTGTGCTATCCATCACTTCTTATTTTTCCTTGACTAGTTCAACTGATGGTTCATTACTCTCTTCTTCTTTTTCTATTTCTTTCTTTTCTTCTTCTTTTTCTATTTCTTTTTCATTGTTCTTTATTTCCTTCCATCTTTTCTTCTTCTTTCTCATCATCAATCAATAATTCTTCTTGATGAGTGGGAGGTGTGTTGCTACATAATATTTCTTCTTCTTGTGTGCTCACAAAATCTTCTTCAAACTTATCCAACTCGGTGTCAGTGGCCGCCATGGCTATCTCCATATTATCAATGATAATTGTTCTATTATTTTATGACTCTGTAGTGGGCGTAGACTTATCTACCTCTAATTGTTCTTCCACTGTCGGTGTTGAATCCTAAGGACCTTTTAGTGATGCATTAGTGGGCTCTACCACCTTGACTTCCTTTTGTATACACCTAAAAATGGTCATCTAGACTATTAGCCCCTTTTGCTAAATTATCAATTGCTTATTCTTGATCAAATCCTAGCTCTATCATTTATTCAATTATTTTCTATGGGCTAACCATTTTATCCTAAGTCTTTATTTATTTAAAAGGAATATTTCCTCCCCTTTTAATAAATAAAAATCCCCCACTTTTCCTCTTATCCTAAGTTGCACAAATAAAGCATTATTCTTATTTTATTAAAAGGGAAAAAGCACTTTTTGTCTCATATGGACACAAAAGTCAACTCCTATTTTCTCATTGGAGGATACTTGTGTACATGGATTTCTCCTCTTTGAAGCTCCACCGTTGATTAAATTTGTTGCCTCTTAATCTCCATGGTCCATTCCTTCTCATTTCCTTTAAAAGGAGAGCTCTCTTCTTCATTCTAGATCCTCAACTTTTTATGCTAATGTTATGCTGCAGGTTTTCTAGGTCATCTTGGAGCTTTTGAAGATTTGGAGCATTCTTGGCTTTTGAATCTACATGTTATCATAGTTTCATTTCTTGCATAGTAGCTTCATTTTCATGGCATTCTTATCTTAGTTTCCTTTATGCTTTAGATTAATTCATCTAGCTTAACTAGGAGGCTTTGTAATACTTGCATGTTTCATTCTCATAGTTTAGCTTGCATTTCCATTTCTAGCATAGCATTGCATTGCATTTTCATTCTTGATTCTTGAGGATATTGGCATTCTTGCCCTTGTCTTCATTTGAATCTCCCATTTCATGGTTTACTAGCAAGGTTATTGGCTTAATAGCTCTAGCTGAGAGCATTCTTAAAAACCCTTGCACTCCATGCCTAGGGAGCTATGGATCAATTTTTGAGACCTCATTCTTGAGTGTTCTTGAATGTAATGATTCATAGAAGTGTGACATGTTTATAGCACACACCTTTATGGATACTTTTTCTTTGGGTGTAGAAGGCAAATAAATGTGTCTATTCATAAAGACCTTTTCAAACATCATCTCTCTTTCTTTGGCAACTAGTTCATAGTTTTTATCCATTGTATTCAATGTTCTTGTCTTGGTCCTGAGGTGAAGCTTCACCAGATCTAACATTAGTGATTTTTCTTCTAAGGAACATACTGGTAGACTTTCATCTAGGATCTTTTCTCTTATCCTAAGATCTTCTTCAATGGCTTGTTTCTTCAATGACTCTAGGATATCCCAAACTTTGTCTGGAATCATTGATTTTAGTTCCAAGATTGTCCTCTTGAACTTGATCATATGCTTTATGATTATGCCATGAATCTCTGACTTGTCAATTTCATTGTATTTATCATATAACTTCCCTACTTGATCCAGTCTTCCCTCATTTATGATTCTTGTACTCAGCACTTTTAAACTAGGTTTGAAACCTACCTCAAGAGGAGCCTGAGTGTTCTTCCTGCTTCTTGTTTCTCATGAGTATGGATGATTGGTGCCAACCTCTTTCTTCCTCTTTACAATTGTATTATACTTCAGAGGAGCAGTAGGGTCAATGGTTTCCTTGGGCACAAAGGGAGTATCATCAGTTTTGTCCTTTTGATCATCATATTTTTCTATCTTCACCTTCTTCAACTTGGGATCATGTGATTCTGCCTTTGTTGCATCTGTGCTCTCTAATTCCAAAGAAATCTTTTGTTCTTTTTCTTTGTCTATATCTTCTTGAGATACTCCATGTATTCTCAAGATCTTTGAGGTGTCTTTAGCAACCTTTCTTTTTGTTGCCACATTGTTTAGTTTAGCATCTATCTCTCTTGTTTTCTCCTCATAAGTTCCCCACCTTGGCTCATTAGGGTTAGTAGGAGCTGAAAGCAATACTTGAGCATATGCTTCTAAAACTTGTTCATCTACTTCATATCCAAGTGGATGAATCCACTTTGTTCTAGGTACAACTACCTCCATGCATGTTGTATCTATTTCAACCATAAAAAAAATAGTATCCTTGTATTTCTCAATAATATTTTCTAGAATTTTGTACCTCATTTGCATCTTGACCCTGAAGGTCTTCAACTCCAATGTTATGTAATCTCTCAATGTACTTTTAGTGGATAATTTGTAAGATATATGTGGCATGGTTGGAATGGACTTGTCCAAATATGAATATGATACTTTCCCAACTATATGAAGGTACATGTAAATGAACAAAGACCCAAACCTGAATATCTTGGTTTTATCATGCTTGATTGCCTTGATGTTATCAATCAACTATGCATGAAAGATCTCACACAAATTGAACTCTCCATCTTTCTTCACAAGTCTAATGGCTACCAGAATTATGGTTGCAGACACACTATTCACCTTGCTGGTGTGTTGGAACCTATACCCAAGTATCATGGACATCAATTTGATGTCATCTTTCTCAATAAACTCAATTGTCATCCCACGCCTACCACTCCTTGACTTACATCTTTGCTCAAAAATTTTTCTTACATCCTTTCCCACAAGAAAGATGGTGCTAGACTTAGATAGACCTATCATCTCATATATTAGGTCACTAGTGATTCTTACTGACACATCACCTATCCAAAATAGGTCATCATGAATTCTACTCAAAAGTATTTTAATCCATTCTGTCTCATAGAACTCGGATGTCATAGCATACTCCACTATAGGGTGATCATTTCACTTCGCATATACATCCAAGAAGGTTTTGTCTAGTTTTAGTATTGTTTCCATGTGCACCCTTAGTCTGTCGAATCCTACTAATTCCTTATAGTAAATGTATTCCCTAATGTCTTTGACATGCATAACACCCATAGGTGTGCAAGAGAATGCTCCCTCTAAATCATCTAGGGTAGACTTAAATGGATGCTTTTTAAACACATATCAATTCTTTTATACAACATCAAATACTATGGGAGTGGCCATCACTTACTTGTTTTATCACTTTCCAAATGTTGTCTGAGATAATCTGAAGACTTCTGAATTGGCACAACAAACTAGGGTTTCTGCAACTAATCAAATGTACTACTAACCACTAATAGATCAATCTGCAAGTCTTCACAATAACTTCTAAAGCTATTTCTACTCTCCAATCACTCTGAATTCTAATGCAATGAGTAATCAAAAAGATTTATGTGTACTTAAAGTGAAAATTCCACCATTAATGCTTGCCGCGTTAAACCAGGCTATCATTTGGCAATTTCTATCTTTCACTCTGCAAACAATCAACTAGTGTGCTCTTGCATGAAGTTTTCTCTAGTTTCCAAAAGCTTAAGTCTAAAGGTGCATACTCAGAGACTGAGTATACTAGCCACGCATGGGTCTAGAGATAAATTAGCTCCCCCTATGACCCTGAGGGCCATTCATCCAGGTGTAGAGGGTGCATCCACTGTGGATGCATCCAATACATACTCATCAACTTTTTCCTTCTTTGTTTCTAACCAAATCAAGCTTGCATCCTTTGAAGCTTTCACAAAATAGACTTCTCCTTCGGGATCCAAAACTAGTTCTTTAGCCTTTTTAGGGCTTTCTTGACCTTGTGTCCTTGATCTATAGAACTTTGAGATATGTACAGCCTTGTTACAAGAGTGACAAATGAGTGGAGGCCTTATGTTCCTTGGCGCATTAACATGGGTCACCATCTTACATTGTTTAGCTGAGTGACCATTATAGTTACATATCTGACATGTAACATTCTAAGAGCTTCTTACACTTGATTGATTCTGATTTCTTTGATTATGAGTCTTGTTCTTTTGGCTTGTCTTGCAATTCATATCTCTATGACCAAATTTATTACATGAATAACAGTAACCATTGAAAGGTCTTACCTCTGTATAGTTCCTTGCTATGTGTCCATGCTTGTTACATGCATAACAGGTGGGGTCTATACACTTGCGCTCATTCCTAGGTGGTTCAGTATGATCCTTGGTCTTAATTCTAGTCTCTTTAGCATCTGAAGTGCCTTTTGGTGCTTTCATTCTTGCTCCCATGTTATCAATCCGATTCTGTGCTTCATTGTATCCAATGCAGCTAGTATCTCCTTTAGCTCTTATTGCATATAACTAAAATTCTATTAAATCAAAACTAGTGTGTAATTTATCAATGTTATTATTAGCCTCTTTCTATTTAGATTCCAAACTTTCCTTGTTGTTTCTTAGTTCTAAGATTTCAATGTTTTCTTGCCTCAATTCTTCATTCAATTGAAGGTTCTCTTTGACCTGTTCATCATAGACTTCCTGATTGTTAGTCAGCTTATCATCAAATTCTTCAAGTTTTCCTTTTAAGGATTTCTTTTATTCATTTATCTTCTTGACCATTGTCCCTAGATCACTAGTAGAGAATTCTTTCAATCTTTCCTTAGCCTTTTGATGACTAATGGAGCATCACTGAGTTTTTCCCTTAGTTCTTCAATTTCTCTTTCAGATTTGTCTAGGCCTTCAAGAGCAGCTTCCATATTTCTTTTCAGATGTTTCATTTCTTCTTTTTCAATGATCTCCTCAAGTGGTTAAACTTCTTTGTTGAGGACCAGAGCTCTAATACCAATTGTTAGGAATGGGAACATTAGGGGGGGGTGAATTAGTGTTCACTATATATTTATCTTTTCACTTAATCTTTAAACTGAACTTAAATGCTTAAGTACTAAAATTAGTATCCACATAAACATGAAACATTAAATCAACACATAACACCAATATGGTTACAGGGAAACCCAAATAGGTTAAAACCTCGGTGGGAATTGAAACCCACTTATATTTTGTACTAGTTTTTCATGATCCTTGTTAGAAGATCATTAATCCTGTTAGGAGTTTCTTCACAATGTATTAAGTAGAGTAGACCTTGTCAAGGGCTAGACCCTATTAGGAGTCTTTTAGAATATTCCCTATTAGGTGAGTGGATGCATTGTCCCAGAGTTCACTGCTCAAGTGGTGAAGGCTACAACCTTCTGATCTCAAATACACACTATATCTATTGGATGAACTATCACTGTGACACTGCTTGTCAGATCAATTCCTTTGATGCACTAATTTTTTGACCTCTTGCAAAGCTCTAATACACCTTATAGACTATTCATATACTTCTTCTTTACTTATTAAAATTATATGTCACCTTCCATACTAATTACAATGGGCACATCTCATATTTATATGCACATACAAAATAAACAACTAGGTCGGCCCTTGGACCTATTACATACAACGCTTCCAAATAAATTGGCTCAAGTGTGTTTACAAAAGAACATATACATATGTTAGAAACCTAATTAAAATAGGTGCATAGCCTTCACATCATTAGATTATAACCACAACTCAAAATGCTAATAGTCAGTTGCTTACTTTGTTCTTCACTGGCACACATTAGTTGTGCAACTTCAACTGCTTGTATCTTTCTCATACTTGCATATCTGATCATGCACTCATAGACTAAGCATGAATATATTCTAACTAACTTAACTTCTAGTGAACACACCATAAATTGATCATACACATGTGTGTTGATGCTCTAAGCTACAGGAACTCTGTACACTATCTAGTCTTCAACACTTAACTGCTTTCTGATCTTCTCATCAAATGCACTAACTCTAAACTGCTATATGACTTTGTTTCCATAATGATGACACTATATTAAGTCATATACATCAGTATAGCCAACTTTCCAACACTTTCAAAACATCCTCAATCCTACATGCGGTTTCAACCATGGTGTCAAAGGAATCAAAGACCATTTTCCTAACTTCATACCGCATCTTAGGAACCAAGTAGCTAATAATGATGTCAATCTTCTCATCTTTAGAAATGGTCCTAGAGTAGTGAGAGAATTTTCATCTCCACATTTTCAATAAAGTGACAAAGGATTCCCCTTGATGTTGCTTTAAGCTGCATAAGTCCAACATGGTGATAGATCTTGAAGGACTGTATGCAAAGTGTTGGACAAATCTATGGACAAGCTCTTTAAAAGTCTTGACGGGGGGAGTTATGTTGGTGAACCATTCCATCACTTGACCCTTAAGACTCCTTGGGAAAAATCTCATGAGGTACAAGTCATCTTGATGGAACTCAAAACTCATAATATAAAACTAATGCACATGATCATGTGGATCTCCATTATTGTCATACTTGTCATATTGGGGGATCTCAACTTTTCTAGGAAAATCTTTCATACTCACACTCTTGTCTAAAGGATTGGGACAAATCAAATCAAGATTGAATGAGCTCTTGGCTACCAGCATCTTTTCCATCATAATCTGAAGTTGTTTGATCTTCTCATCTTGAGATGGACCTTGCTTCTTGATCTTTCTATCCACATCAAATTTGTAAGGGACTTTAGCACCTTTGTTGATTAAACTCTCTAGGAAATTTTCTTTTTTTTGCTCCAAGTATCTCTCCACATACTATTGGAAGAGTGGTTCTTGTTGTATCTTCATGAAATCTTAGGAGTTGAGGTCAAGACTTGAGATACTTCCCCCATATTGTGAACCATGGTGAGCATGTTGAGAAGGTTGTTTCGAGTTCCTAGGAGGTGTTTGTCTCCTATAATGATCATATTGTGGAGCCCTTCTTCCTCTAGTGCTTGGAGATAGTGAAGGTGATCTTGAATATCTTCCACTTCGGGGAGTCTTAGGAGAAGTGGGTGGAGGAGAGTTGTTTCCACCACCAACACACATGTTGTTGTATTGATCATTGAGTTGCTAAGCCAAGATTCTATCTTTCTCTTCTTGTGCGGCTCTCCTTTCTATTTCCAATAAGGCTTGTCTTTTTTACTCTAGGAGTCTAAATTTCTCTTCCTTTGTAGCATGTTCATCTAGGAAGGCTTTATTTTTGCACTCAATCCTCTCGAGTCTTTCACTCGTGTATCTTGAAGTTGTTTGGAGTGGTGAACTTGGTCTTGAATGTTTAAATAAGTCATTGGTATATGTTGCATTCACGTGACTATCATAAGATTCATCATCTTGACTATCATGTTGTGATTTCTCTTCTTGAGAGACTTGCCTCTTATCTCTCTCAGTCCTTTGATGTGCATCTAGATATCTAGTAGAAATAAGAGATGAGACTGGTTGATTTTCATGAGATGAACTGCCAAATAGAACATTATCTCTATGTCTTTCCAATATGTTGTCAAGAGTTTTATCCCTTTCTTCCCTCTCCCTTTGATTAATTGTGTAACTCATTACCATATCTAAATGAGAAGGTGCTAAGGATGTGCTCAGCTCGCAAAGATTACTCTTGGGATCAAACCAAGCTTCTGAGGTATTCCTAGGGGATTGATAAAAAATAGGCTCTTTTCCCTTACATTTTTGGCGAGTTTGAACTAAAGGTAATTAGTCAAAGACTACTTGAGGTCATTTTTCTTGATTTACTTGATATCTTATTGTAATAGACATGAAAGAAAAGATCCTAGGTGATACGATGACCCTAAGAAATGTTGGTATCAAACTAGGATAGTAAAAGCACTCAATTGTTCAAAAGAGATGTGATAAGATATAATTTTTACAAAAGGCACAAACCAGCACTGCCACAGAGGTGCCCAATAAATGAATGAGTATCCTAACACATATGGATCAGGAGGATTATTTAGCCAAGATATATTTGATTGAATTTGAATTTGTTATGGAAGTGAATGGACAAGAGATTACTAAAACTCTCCAAGTGTGCTATCCAAGAATCCAAAGGTTGGTCTTCTCAACAAGGATAGTTTCTAACTAACCGATTCCAAGCAAGGTCACTTGTGAAATCAAAGATTGATAATTCAAGAGGTAAAGATACAGGAACCCAAGGTACAAATAGGCTTCTAACAGTGGGGTAAGTGACCCGATTAGACTTGGATCGACCGAGGAAAACTAGGAATGGTAGGATAGCAAATCAAGCAAGTTGTAAAAAGTTGTTGTTTTGACTCAGGAACTCAGTTTTTGTTCATTTTAAAAGATCAAGTAAACACATCAACCAATTTTTATCATTGATCAAGCACATAAGACAAAAATCAAGGAGTTCAAGAAAACAAATTTCTTCAAACAATGAGCAAGGGACAAAGCAACCTTGCACATGAATAAGAATAGTGACTTAGTATGCTACTCCTTAAAGATTTTACTTATGTATGTTCTCAAAATGTTTTTCAACCATGCACATAGTCATAGCAAATAAAAAGTTAGTTGCACTATGGTTCTTAGTAACGGTCAACTCTGCAACTTTTGCAATCTCAAGAGGGTGAACTCCAATCCAAGTGCACCGGGGTTTTGACACATTCTAAGAATTTAATCAATTGGAGATGCTGAGAAGATCTGACAGCCCAACAAGAAACTACACCCATGGAGATTTCTTCCACAAGGACATTTATATAGCGGTTGTTTCTACTAGGGTGAAAATGGCTATTAATGCTTGAGGTTCCATCCATGTGGTTTACCCAATAAAGGGAGTGTCCACTAAGGTTAACCCTCTCTAAAAAGGTGACTCACAAAAAGGACCACATGGGGACTTGGTTTAGATTCAAGGATCTAAGTTTCTAATACTACCCAAAAAGGGAGTAGAGCATAATCCTCTAGCCTCTTCACTTGACCCAAACATAGAAAATAGATTCATTGACATGCTAATATTGAAACCACCTCACCAAGGTTCATATGTCAACCACAATGTCTACTGATCTCTCTAAACGAGTCCAAGAGAGAACATACCGATCAATGTTGAGGACTCAACCAAGTAAGACTGTGAGATAATAAAAATATCCTCCCTACCTACAAGGGGTTCTATCATCAAGAAGAACTTCAAAGAAGCCCACTCTCTCAAGAATGCCACAAATAGTGTTCATACGGCCTATTTACTATGTGAAACAAGAAAGTGAATCTATGTTCTTTTTAGAGCCCAAAAATTGAAGTGTGATCTATGAAAGAAATAAACACTCAAGCTAGGCACATGAGAGATTTATTTTAATTTCCAAAATCAAAATGTTATAGAGATTCAACAAAATACCTCAAGTTCAATGGAACGCGCTTAGTAGATTTTTGTTGAGCTTTTTTTGTGCAAGCAAGCCACAAACTCTCCAACAAGCAAACAAGAAAATAAGATATGCAATGTATATCCAACTTATGCAAACCCTAGGGTTAGATCTGAAAATCAATTTTGAGGAGCAATAATAGCCAAAAAATAATCCAAATGACAACTCATATCATGCATTGAACCATGAAAAATAAGTGCATACTCATCACAAAATTTTATTTTTTTTGCATTTGACCTAGTCGACAAGATCTAATTTTTTTGATATGATTTTGGCCACAAAAATAGAAATGAAAAATAGAGACCCCTACTAAAAAATAGAGAGCTTTCAAAAAATGTAAAAATTTTAGAAAAATCTCTTCATTTGTTCCCTAGAGACCTATTTTACCAAAATAGACCAGTTTTTGTAAATTGACTATTTGAGATATGATATTGCATCCAAATTTAAAACACAAAGAATTGACCCCCTCAGAAATTTAAAGATCTTTCTGAAAATATAAAAAATTTTGAAACATCAGCTAATTTAGGCCAAAAATTAATTTTTTATGAAAAATAAAAAACAAATTATAAAAAATCAAAAATACCTTAGAAAATTCTAAAAAAAAATTTGGATCTTCTCTAATATGTTGCCAACCTGGAAAAAACTTTTTGAACCAAAACGCAAAGCCATTTGGGAGATTTAATTAAATCTTTGAAAATCTAGGGTTTTAGTCTCCAAGCAAATCTGCACAATGGGGTTAGCTCCAAAAATAACCAAAACAAGCATGTAAAGGTGGGTTGCCCCACAGTGGGCACCAAAAATATGTGCTAAAATATTGACACACTTCTATGAGTCATTAAATCCAATATTTCTCAAGAATGAGGTCTCAAATGGTGACTCATAGCTCTCTATTCATGGAGTGCAAGAGTTTATGATGAAGGCCCTCAGCTTAGACCTAGTTTGTGCCCATGCAAGTAGACCACAAAATGAGAGATTCAAAGAGGGAAAGAAAGAATGCTAGTCTCTATGATCATCAAGTATGCATGCAAATGAAAATGAAAGATATTCTAAATGATAACAATGCATGAAAGAAAACTAATCTATGTAAGGAAATGCTTATGCAAGATTATTCTATGAAAGGAAATATGAATCAAATTTAATATGAAAGTGCAAGATTAATCTAAATGGATTGCCATGGAGGCATGAGAGAAGAAGACAAGAAAAGAGAATTTTCAATATTCAACCTCAAGTGCTCAAATTCTCCTCCAAAATTGCTCTCCAAACCTGCATAATAATAATATAAAAATTGGATCTACAAAATCTCCATGCATGGATGCCTAAAACCTAGATGCCTAAATGAGAAGGAGAGGGCTCCTTATAAAGGATTTAGAAATGAATGGGCGGTCAAGATTAAGAGGCAAAAATAAATGAGCAATGGTCGAGATTAAATCTTGGTTGATCCATGTGCTCAAGACTCTCAAGAGGCAAAATCAGTGGACATGGCTAAGAGGAAAAAAGATGTGTGGAAGTGATTAAGAGACAAAAGGAGATTCCACTCACCTTGGAAAGTGTGCATTCAATGTGTACACAAAAAGTCTTTTTCTTTTTCTTTTTATTTTATTATTTATTTATTATTTTTAGCAAAGTGGTTTCCATTATTTAATTAAAAGATTTTTTATTTATTTAAAAGAGATTTGTTCTTTTAAATAAATGTGGCTTAGGATAAAGTTATTTTATTATTTAATTAAAAGATTTATTTTATTTAATTAAAGGGAGCATGTTCTCTTAATTAAATAAAACTTAGGATAAAATAATCAAACCTTAGTAAACATTAAAATAATTGAATTAATTACGATTTGATCAAGGAAATTGATTTGAATTGAAAATATTTCAAAACATTGATTCGCGAA
The DNA here is from genome assembly GCA_027943335.1 of Chamaecyparis obtusa. NCBI lineage: Eukaryota > Viridiplantae > Streptophyta > Pinopsida > Cupressales > Cupressaceae > Chamaecyparis > Chamaecyparis obtusa. The sequence goes on along the minus strand of BSBK01010185.1, from coordinate 84,213 downwards.
ATTGATAAATTGAAGAATGGGGCCCAAAGTCTAGGCGGCCATTTTAGGGTGCATACAATTAGGACCTGCTTCAACAGGAAATGAGGGATGAAATTAGTACTCTCAATGATGTTTAAAATCTTCCTTTTGGAGTGGCGGGTCACTGCTTATTTTTCCCTCCTTCCTACAATTTATGTTGGTTTTGAATTTATTTTCCATATGGCACTTGGTGGAGATTTCATGCTCTTTAATTGGATGAGTACATAGCATGATCTCAGCCCTGAGATTTTGAATCATCACCTTTTTTGTAAGTTGGCTTGCTGGCATATGCATTATATGATGAATTGCCATAGATATGGTCCTAATTGTTATGAGTGCTTTTGCACTTATTTGCATAACTCTCATGTTGTAATGTCCCCAACTAGTTGACTTGTGAACTCAGGACAATAACCTTGAATTCTCTCTTCTTACTGCAAACTCTAAGACTACTCATAGATTTATATAATTTACAATTGATAAAATTTCCAATAACGATATGGGACAATTGTTTGAGAAAGAATAACAATAGACACCATTGCATAAACATTGATTTCCAGTTCAATTCAAAATTCCATTTCCATATTTAGAATCATTAGGTAGCTCAAGGATCTTTCAATTCCACAACCAGTGGATATTTGGAAGATGCAGTTAGGGAGAAAGAAAAGAAGAAATGATCCTTGAGTTCCAATATCAGTTCCATTTTGAAAGTATAGTTGGAGCTCTGCACAATTGAACTAAACTATTATTCATAAAATTACTACTAGTGCAGTATAATTGGGAGGAATCTAATTTGAGTTTTTGTTGGAAATACTCCTCCACTATTATGAAAATCATCTGACTGTATTCTAATTTGAAGCTACAATACAAATTGATACATTATTATATTAGCTCAAAAATAGTTAGAGATTTATATGATATTTGGAACCATGGGGACTATGTGTGAGTAATTAGACTCATCATCTATAATGTCCCCTAATCTATGATCATATTGAATATTGGGGAAACTTATATATTTTCCTATTCATGAATCTTCATGGCACTTGCTGATAATCCCTATTTCATTGGGAATGACTTGATGCTACTACATGCAAGGCCTAAACTTATTTTGTTCCCTATTCGATGATTATATATTTATGCCTTGATATCCATGTCGATTTCTTTCCATTGTTGACTGTAGTTGATGAGTTTTTCTTTGATTCACTAACTATACGAGTTGTGATTCTCCAAACCATCAATTGTGTTATGTGTCTAAATCCTATCTTGTGTGATAGTGGAATGTCCCCATCCTCTCTTCCATTTATATGGAAGTATATATAAAGATCTTCAATGATAGAGTTGTGGATATAACTCTTCCTTACTCCTAGTCCCTATGATGCCCTTAGTGATTCAGCTCATTAAATATGGAATCTTACACTATGAATCATTGATGGAAGCAACCACTCTTTGAACTTAGAGATATTATACAATCTCCTTTGTGCCCATACAAGATGCTTATCTATTTCTCTTTTTCTCGTAGATTGGTATCTTCTACATATCTAAATCCTTCTTCCACCATTTGTTCCTCCCAGCATTAAATTTTTTCTTCCCTCTCAAGAGTGATACTATCATTGTATGGAAGGGGCCACATCTTCTCATTGAAGCCGATGGTAAGCTAGGAAATCTTTCTAATTTTTAATTAAATATATATTATTTAATATAATATTAGTAATATTAGATGATTTGATGATGGTGGTTTGCATTTTTTTGGTGGCTTAACCTATTGACCTGAACAAATGCATATCCTCCTCTGCTTCTAGGTGTGTTTTTTCCTCTTTATGTTTTCTCTTAATTTGCATGCCACCCCAATGCCATCTCCTCCCTTCATTAGAGGTCTTAACCTCAACCTCACTTCCCTCTAGGGCTCCCATAGAGCCAGCTTTGATGGGCATCTTCAAGGACCTTAATGATGTTCATCCTGTACCATCTCCTCTCAAATCCTTCTCTAAAGCTATTTCAAACTCTCTAGCTACCATTAGAACTGGTGCCAAGTTCAACTTAACTGGAGCAAATGGAGCCTGTGAATCCGGTAAGGTCCCTAGGAATACCTTGCCTCTTTTCTCAATCTCACCAAATTCTAAAATGGCTAATGAAATTGTTAAACAAAAAAGTAGGTTAAGGGATTCTACTATTTTTTTGCTGCAGTTGATATTGATAAATGTCCCACTCAAAAATTCTTGGATGATTCGTTTCACAATTATTGGAACTTAAAATTAGGGTTCCACATTTCATTTTTTGGACAAATTCAATTAGGGTTGTTTATTTTATTTTTTACTAACCCTGAATCTTAGCAAGCCATCCTCAAGATAAAATATTAGTCTATAGGGAACACCTCCTTTTGTGCCCTTTCCCGGACTCCAGAAGCCATCCATAAAGAAGTGTTTTCCCTATCCTCCCCAGATTGGATAATTGTTAAACAAATACCTTCATTTCTCTGGCATTTCCTTCCCCACTTGCTTGAGCCTCTGGTCAAGGTCATTAGAATGGACAATACATCTAGGCTCATTCCTCACATGAATGCTAGGGCCTTGATCTCTTTGAAACTAGGCATGGAGATCCCTATTGCGCTAGAAATTAATATCTCAGATGACTCTGTCTCCTTTCCTATTGAGATTATGGGTGGCCTTAATGCATGCTTCCTATGCAAAAAATAAGGGCATTTAAGAAAATACTGCCCCATTATTATTAAACACAAACCCTCTACAACAAAACCACCCTCCTCTTCCTCCCCGACCTCAAACACTCATGTGCAAGATCCTCCTATGACAAGTCCTTCACCTTAGAGCAAGGCTCCTATAGCTACCTCAACTATCACTCCATCCTCCTCAGACCTTAACTCCTAATCTCCTAAAATGTCTTCCCTCAGTGTTTTTACTAAAGCAGTCTAAACTCAACTTGATGGCTTTCAAATAGTTTTTAATAAAAAGTGGAGAAAGAAAGATAATCTCTGGGATTTTGACTCTATCATTCATTCTGATTCATCTTCCTCCTTTCCATATTCTCCGGTGGTTTCCCTTGACATTATTCATATCCATGAACCCTCCACTTGTCCTCCCTTTCTTAAGTCTATACGCGGATAATTAGACTCTAAGATTTCTCACAACCTCCCTATAAAAACCTTTAAAGTGCTATATGATGACTACACTCTTGAGATCATCCTCACCAACTCTAGCCTTAACCATATTTCCATACCCACCATTAATACCCTCTCTTTCTATAATTTCAGAGATCTTTGAAACTCGCCTATGGACATGGAGGTCATGATTCCAGTGGCTTCAGATGATGAAGATCCTGATGGCAAGAATGACCTCCCCCAATCTAAAAGAAGAGGATGCCCCCTAGGCTCGAAGAATAAGAACATTTAAGTTAAAAAATTAGGTGACATCTCTCCTCCTGCTACTACTCCCACCAATGGGTCCACAAAACCTAAGTATTCCTCCTCCCAACTAGTTTCCTCATAAATTGTCTCTCTTGGAACATTAGGGGTCTTGAATCCTTGGACAAGAAGTATATTATTAAGTGTCATTTAGATTATCTTAACTCTATGGATATCATTATGTTATAGGAATTAAAAACTATTTTTTTTATGCTTGAAGTTAATTTGAATTTTATTTGGAAGGATACTATAAAAGTCTACTCTAATCATCCTAAAGGCAGAGGAATGGTGGACATACTTATTAATCCTAAATGAGCCAATTCTATCATAGGTAAGGGTGTGTCTCCCTATATTAGATCTGCATGGGTTACCTTTAACACTAACTCTTTTACCTTTGGTATCTTCTCTATTTACACTTCCAATGATTACAAAGAGAGATCAGATTTCTAGTCTTGGTCAGATACTCTTTCCAATATCCCTTAGCTCTTTGGAGGGAACTTCAACATGATTGAATCCCAAGAGGATAAATTTGGTTGCCTCCCCTTCTCATGGAAAGACTTAGAGAAGGTGCAATGGAATAGGATGAAACATAAAAAAAACTTCTTTGATCCTTTAACTGGAAACTTCGACTCTAACTATGACTTGTGGCATACCTAGTGCAATTTTCAACAAGGCCCCTCTAGGATCTATGCTAGATTGGATAGATTCTATGGTAATAAGAATTTCTTCTCCTTTCTCCCTAATAAACAAGGAAACCTGGTCACCATGACTCTCACCTCCCTTTTAGATCACCACCCTAATTCTATTTGTGTTATACTTAATAACACCCCTTTATTATTGAAAACTGGAAAATCAAAATTCATCCTAAACAATAATTTTCTCCTCAGCGAGGATTTTCTCTCTACCATTAACCTTATTAGGATCATCAATAAAAAAAGTCTCCCCTCCCTCTCCTCTATTGAATTTTGGAGTTATAACATCTTCATTTGGCATAGTTTGCTGCAAACCATAGGCTAGAAGAAAACCAAAGACTATAGATTTATCGAGAAGATTTTGTCATCTAAGTTGCACTATGTTGAATTTGACTTTCAATCCAATCCCTCTGACTCCAACATTATTCTTTTTGTCTCCAAGGCTAGGGATGACCTTAGATAGCACCCACAGTTTAAAACTAGAGGAGCCAAAATCAGATCTCGTGCTCACTGGATCCAACATGGAGATAGGAGATCAAAAATTTTCTTTAACCTCCTTAAGAAAAATAATTCTAACGTAACCATTGATAGGAATGTGGTTAACAACACTAAAATTGTTGATATTGATAAAATTAAAGATGTCTTTGTCAATTTCTACTAAGACCTTTTCACCTCTGAAGATACTAAGGAGGCTAAATCCCTCAGATACAAGTACATAACCCTCATCCCCAATAGAATTTCCAATCATGATGTTTTCCTTCTTAGTAAAGACATAGCTTTAGAGGAAATTAAGAAAGCTATTAACTCCCTAAAGAATGATAAAGCCCCTGGCCCTAATGGCCTTCTTGTGGAATTATACAAAGCTAACATAAGTTGGATCTACAATGACCTTTATGACATCTACTCTAAAGCTATTACCAAAGGCACCCTGGGTAGCTCTATCAATAGAGGTATCATCAAGTTGATCCCTAAAGATAGAGACAAGGCCCTTCTTAAAAACTAGCGGCACATTACTCTCCTTAATGTGTCCTATAAAATTCTTGCTAAAATTCTTTCTCAGAGACTTGAAAATATCCTACTCAACTTTGTTTTCTCTACTCAAACCGGTTTCATTAAAGGAAGATTTATTCTTGAGAACCTGATCACTAGTTGGGAAGCCATGAATTGGTCCAAACACTCTCACCAAAACTCTACCATGCTTTTACTAGACTTTGAGAAGGCCTATGACAAGATTGAATGGGATTTTATCAATATGATGCTTGAGGCTTTTGGGTTCCCTGCTTCTTTTTGTACTTTTGTTAAGATTCTAATGAAAGATGCTTGTACTCAGGTCGATGTTAATGGCTCTTTGTCTAACCCTTTCTCCCTCGATAGATCCATCAGGCAAGGCTACCCCCTTTCCCCTACCCTCTTTGTTATTTCCTTTGATGCCCTCACCTACATCCTTAGGGACAATTCCCTCTCCCTTGTTGTCAAAGGCATCTCCTTGCCTAATGATTCTGACCTTATTAACCATCAATTTGCTGATGATAACTCTATCTTTTTTGTATCTTTTGAAGATAAATTTGAAGCCCTTCATAATAAACTTATTATCTTCTACTCTATCTCTGGTTCTCACCTTTCCCAGTCTAAATCCATTTTTCTAGGTTGGAATGATCATCTGCCTGATTGGTTTAACAAATTCAATTTTCAATGGGGTGACCCCCAAAAAATTGTTCGGTATCTCAATATCCCCTTCTCTATATATCCCTCCCTTAAGGATATGTGGTCCTAGGTGAAGGACAAGATTAGAAAAAATCTCAATAAATGGCATAATAGATCCCTCTCAGTGGCTGGTAGAGTTCAGGTGTGCCAAAAGATTCTCTCATATAATGTTTACTATTCCTCTATATAGATGTTTAACAACTATCAAATTCTTTAAATCCAGAAAGCCATTAGGAATTTTTTATGGTCTGATGGAAAAGGTAATAAGAAAATCCACACCGTGAAATTGGAATGGTCTCACACAGACAAGATTCTTGGGGGGCTAGGTTTAAAGGACCTTAAGATTCAAGGGACTTCTCTTGTTGCCAAATGGATCTTCCAATCTCTGGAAGGTAACATGAACCTTGGAAGGTCCTTATTAGATGTAATATTGAAACAGGGATCCCTTGGAAGGCAAATAATCTTCCTCTTTGTGACATCATTGAGGGTAACTTCTATGTCCTTGTCCAAGGCTCTATGGTTTTTAAAACTATCTGGAAAGCTTGGGAGCATATTAAATAATTTATTCCTAATAGGACCCTCTTTGATCAAAATCATCTTTATGGTGAAAGATCCATTTGGTGGAATCTTCACCTCTCAAGTAAACCCCTTTCCCTCTCCCAAGGATGCTCTACAAAGCTTTGGAACAACATGGGCATCTCTTAATTTATCTACCTTTTTTATCAAGACAACCTTATCAGTTGGGAGGACCTCAGTTCCAATTTCCACATCTCGCTATCCCAAAAGAAGGCCTACAACATGATTTTCAAAGCCTGTAAGGATCTCCCCACTACCTGTCATGTTGATTATCACAGGTTTTTGAAGCTTAAATGGTTAGATGGTACTATTGTCTCTTAAATCAAAGCCAAAAAAATTTATGAAATAATTGATGCTAATGATGCCATCATTAAGCATGTGAATAAGTTGTGGTATACTGACCTGGTGTTAGAATAACTGAGAGGTGGGTGAATCAGTTATCCAGTGTCCCAAAAAAAAATGTATAATCCAAAACAAATTCTTCAACTTTTGTTACTCGAAAAACATAAAATACTTTCACTGTCTATGTTTTTACCGATTGTCAGTCTAAACTTATAATAGTTACCGATTAAATCTAACATGTAATATGCAAAGTATGATAACAAACAAATATCACAATCAACACATAACACAAGAGATTTAATGTGGAAACCCTGTGAAGGGAAAAAACCACCTGGGACCGGAAACCCAAAATTGTTCACTCTTCTGAAGTGAGGTTGGTGAAGACCCAACCATGTTAAAGGTTACAAACACACTATTAGGTGTGACCTTGTTAGAGGATTTTAGACTAGAAGTTATCATCCAACCAGTAGTCACTCTGGGGTTGATAAATGTTCACTCTATGAATGAAGCATCAAAAGACTTTCATAGTCCACTCAGTTAAGAGATTTGACTATGTATAATGGTTAAATATGTAACAGTAGATGATCTATCTTGAAATAAGTTCAATTACAATTTATAGATCAATGTTTAACTCATTCAAATCTTTCTGATCAATATACCACTTCAGATTCAATACTATATCAACTTACTGTCCATCGGTAATTACTCTCTATAGCTTGGTAATTGTTCTGTAGCTCGGTTCTTATTAACCAGTATGATCAAAATGCATGAAAACTCCTTCATGCGATAATTTTGTAGTATCTTCTTCTTCCGGCTATGTTTCAACAATGAAACCAATGTCTCTTATATAGACAAGTAAATCATTTTCTTTTCCTCCATCAAAATTTGCCACTTAATCATATTCATAGATTTTGCCGCTTTAAGTTTCCTTGGCTGATGTGTCAATAACATGTTTTGATCTGTTCCATTAGATCCTTTTGATTTATGTTAGTTTTCAATCTTCATAAAAAACCTTATCTATTACCTTGATTTCATACACTTTACAACTCATCACTTTATCGGCTAAATTGATAATTTAATTCCTTTCTATTTTGCTTGATTAACAAAGAAATGCGTTGGTGAACACAAGCTCGATTAACACTGTGCTCGGTATACACTACATTCCATTAGTGTATACTGAAATGCTTTATTTACCGACAACACTGCTTTGTGGCTTTCAGCGCTATTCTTCATCATAGATATTATGAAAATATTATGATATTTCATTGGAATATAAAAGAAAAAGAAGATAATAATTAGAAAAGTTAAATAACTATTTTTTGAATTTATGTATTAATTTAGTTGTTAAAGAATGAATAATAATTTAATATCTAATTTATATTAAAAAGTAATAAATATTTATAAATCAAAATTAATATTTATTATTAATAGCTAAATTTATCTCTTCCTTCTGTTTATATTGTTTAATCTAACTATTTATATGCAAGTCTTTTCTTTCTGAACTATAATATGTAAATTATTTCAAAAAAAAGAGGATAAGTATCATAAATTATAATTTTATAATAGCTAAAAAATAGAAAGTAATAAACATAAGCCATATAACTTTGAGGAGGTTATGACGATCCTCACATTATTGGAACTTTGCCTGTTAAACATAAATTGTTATTAGAAATTTCTAATAGGTGTCAAATAATAATTAAAAAATAGTGTACATCTAATCTTTATAAATAAGAAAAGTTCATTAAAACAGTTCTAAGATTAAGAAGTATGCATTGGAAAAGGGTGGAAAACAATATGTTGAGACATAATAGGTCTTGAAACTTATTTACATTTAAATGAAGTTGATATAAGTCCAAATTGATATAACTCCAAATTGATACAACTCCAAGTATAACTCCAAATTGATCACGATCACTAATTTTAGGAAAAAGAAGCCATACAAATATACATGGGGAAGCAACAAATAATCTTAGAATTATTTTTAGTGAAGATTCTACAATGGACCTAATGTTTTGGATATTCATGGATGTTGGTGTGTATCTTACCACATAAATCTTCTTGTTTTGTGAATGTTCTAAATAACCAATTAAATTGGTTTTATTTGAGTGCTCATTCCTTCTATTGTATACAAATTTATTTTAAGTTGCAAGTTGGAATTTGAATTAGTTGATTTAAATAATTTGAAATAAATAAAAGATTTAGATAAAATAATAAATATATTTAGTTAGAAAATATAAGAAATGTTGATAGTTTTAGTTAGAATATATTTAGTCTAAATTATTAAAATTAATTATAAAAAAGGATAAATAATTAAATTAATTAAATGACATATAGTGTGAGAATAATAAATCTAGTTTTTTATGGAATAGAAAGACAAAAAACTTGAGTTATAGATTTTTTAAAAATTGTTGAGGAGAGGAGAAATGGTCTCTACTTTTTGAGTGAGAATACAGATGAAATATTTGAAAAAAATTGAAGGCTTATTAAAATTTTATTACTTTCAAGAATATCAAAAGAAAAAAATTTCAATTATAAAACAAAAGTTAAATTTGAATTTTTTAAATAGACCTAAAATAATTCACATACCCAAACTTTAAAAAAATTGAATTACACTAATATATCTTTAGCTTTCAAAATAATGAATTTTGAATTTTCTTGAATTGAAAGAAAAATCAATTACAAAATTGTTGGAAATAAATTGCACAAATTATGTATGCCCATATTTATGCTTTAATTTGTTTAGATATTATTTTATATGTTATCATCCAATTTATTGAATAAATACTCGTTTACATATGCACTTTAAATGCAATTTCTAATAATATTACATGTATATTAACTGCATGTCATGTCATGGGAGCAACTGACAAACAAATGACAAGTTGGGCAAGGTGCACAATGGTGACTCTACGTGACAATACGATTTTAATTCAATTGTGACGAGATGCAGTATGTATGTCTATGTGGTATGTCATAGATATAAGAATGGTAAGGGGATTTTGTCAGCTAGGTAGTTGGTGCCAATAGCAAGTATATTTCAGGGTTGTCAAACTGGAAGGTTTAGTGGGTTCAATTCTTTGCTGACCTCAACTGTACGGACTATAAGTAAAAGATTTTGTTTTGTTTGGAGTAATTTCCATGGAGCTCATAGTTTAGAGACCTTTAAGCCATGTTTTGTTGCATTTCTCACATTTCCATTTCTTTTCTCCATGTTTTCTAGAGAAGTGTTTCTTGGTACCATTGAGATTGCCTAGAGCTCTGGAGGGATTGTGATGAACATAGCTGGATTCGGGGCATATGAACACTCATTTTCTTCTCTCCTTGTCTCTCCGCTACCACAGTTTCCATAGAAGATAATGGCCCCATCTGTGCATCTGCAAATTTTGATCTCGTTGAAATCCCTTGTTACACACCTGGCATACAAATCGATTTGTAGCCATTATAATATTGGGAGATAGATCTATTACTTCTACATATGGGTCTATATGAACTCAATCAAATCATTTCTATTTTAATTCACCACCAAAAAGAATTTTTTACTTTAACAAAAAAATTGGCATATTTTCCTCAATGTGATCCAATCTCAAACAAAGGACATACACAATTTAAATCAATGTTTTACATGAGTGAGATCCTAAATGTCAAAAAAAACATACCCAGTTTAGCTCAAGAACTTACAAGCATTGACATATTTTCCAATTACTAAATATATCAAACAAAAAAAAATTAAAGGCCACTTTACATGTCAAGTTTGTACATTTTACATGGTTCATCCTTGAAGAATAAGCCAACATCATATTGTAGAGTGGGCAATAGCAATGGCACCGGCTACCCAGCTGACAGAATCCCCTTGTCATTCTTATTTGTATGTCATACCGCATACGCATCCTTTCACAATCCAATTAAAATCATAATGTAAGCCTTTTCCAATTGGTCCCCGTTGACGTACGTCTAGAGATGTACAATTATAAAATCATTTTCGTATATAGAAATAGATGAGACAAATTTTAAATGAATTAAACTATAAGATTATATTACTCATTTCATCGATGTATGAGAAAGTAACTTTAAAAGAGTTTTGAATAAATATTAATTCTATCAAGTTTAATTGTAGACTCATTATGGTGTACAGTTGGGATTATTTAAATCATTTAAAAATTAGTGTATATTGATTTTTATTTTATTTTTAAATTTGATAGTGTAAAGTTTCATTATCATTTTTTACCAGAAAATATTATGATATTTCATTGGAATATAAAAGAAAAAGGAGATAATAATTAGAAAAGTTAAAGAACTATTTTTTGAATTTATGTATTAATTTAGTTGTTAAAGAATGAATAATAATTTAATATCTAATTTATATTAAAAAGTAATAAATATTTATAAATCAAAATTAATATTTATTATTAATAGCTAAATTTATCTCTTCCTTCTGTTTATATTGTTTAATCTAACTATTTATATGCAAATCTTTTCTTTCTGAACTATAATATGTAAATTATTTCAAAAAAAAGAGGATAAGTATCACAAATTATAATTTTATAATAGCTAAAAAATAGAAAGTAATAAACATAAGCCATATAACTTTGAGGAGGTTATGACGATCCTCACATTATTGGAACTTTGCCTGTTAAACATAAATTGTTATTAGAAATTTCTAATAGGTGTCAAATAATAATTAAAAAATAGTGTACATCTAATCTTTATAAATAAGAAAAGTTCATTAAAACAGTTCTAAGATTAAGAAGTATGCATTGGAAAAGGGTGGAAAACAATATGTTGAGACATAATAGGTCTTGAAACTTATTTACATTTAAATGAAGTTGATATAAGTCCAAATTGATATAACTCCAAATTGATACAACTCCAAGTATAACTCCAAATTGATCACGATCACTAATTTTAGGAAAAAGAAGCCATACAAATATACATGGGGAAGCAACAAATAATCTTAGAATTATTTTTAGTGAAGATTCTACAATGGACCTAATGTTTTGGATATTCATGGATGTTGGTGTGTATCTTACCACATAAATCTTCTTGTTTTGTGAATGTTCTAAATAACCAATTAAATTGGTTTTATTTGAGTGCTCATTCCTTCTATTGTATACAAATTTATTTTAAGTTGCAAGTTGGAATTTGAATTAGTTGATTTAAATAATTTGAAATAAATAAAAGATTTAGATAAAATATTAAATATATTTAGTTAGAAAATATAAGAAATGTTGATAGTTTTAGTTAGAATATATTTAGTCTAAATTATTAAAATTAATTATAAAAAAGGATAAATAATTAAATTAATTAAATGACATATAGTGTGAGAATAATAAATCTAGTTTTTTATGGAATAGAAAGACAAAAAACTTGAGTTATAGATTTTTTAAAAATTGTTGAGAGGAGAAATGGTCTCTACTTTTTGAGTGAGAATACAGATGAAATATTTGAAAAAAATTGAAGGCTTATTAAAATTTTATTACTTTCAAGAATATCAAAAGAAAAAAATTTCAATTATAAAACAAAAGTTAAATTTGAATTTTTTAAATAGACCTAAAATAATTCACATACCCAAACTTTAAAAAAATTGAATTACACTAATATATCTTTAGCTTTCAAAATAATAAATTTTGAATTTTCTTGTATTGAAAGAAAAATCAATTACAAAATTGTTGGAAATAAATTGCACAAATTATGTATGCCCATATTTATGCTTTAATTTGTTTAGATATTATTTTATATGTTATCATCCAATTTATTGAATAAATACTCGTTTACATATGCACTTTAAATGCAATTTCTAATAATATTACATGTATATTAACTGCATGTCATGTCATGGGAGCAACTGACAAACAAATGACAAGTTGGGCAAGGTGCACAATGGTGACTCTACGTGACAATACGATTTTAATTCAATTGTGACGAGATGCAATATGTATGTCTATGTGGTATGTCATAGATATAAGAATGGTAAGGGGATTTTGTCAGCTAGGTAGTTGGTGCCAATAGCAAGTATATTTCAGGGTTGTCAAACTGGAAGGTTTAGTGGGTTCAATTCTTTGCTGACCTCAACTGTACGGACTATAAGTAAAAGATTTTGTTTTGTTTGGAGTAATTTCCATGGAGCTCATAGTTTAGAGACCTTTAAGCCATGTTTTGTTGCATTTCTCACATTTCCATTTCTTTTCTCCATGTTTTCTAGAGAAGTGTTTCTTGGTACCATTGAGATTGCCTAGAGCTCTGGAGGGATTGTGATGAACATAGCTGGATTCGGGGCATATGAACACTCATTTTCTTCTCTCCTTGTCTCTCCGCTGCCACAGTTTCCACAGAAGATAATGGCCCCATCTGTGCATCTGTAAATTTTGATCTCGTTGAAATCCCTTGTTACACACCTGGCATACAAATCGATTTGTAGCCATTATAATATTGGGAGATAGATCTATTACTTCTACATATGGGTCTATATGAACTCAATCAAATCATTTCTATTTTAATTCACCACCAAAAAGAATTTTTTACTTTAACAAAAAAATTGGCATATTTTCCTCAATGTGATCCAATCTCAAACAAAGGACATACACAATTTAAATCAATGTTTTACATGAGTGAGATCCTAAATGTCAAAAAAAACATACCCAGTTTAGCTCAAGAACTTACAAGCATTGACATATTTTCCAATTACTAAATATATCAAACAAAAAACATATACAATTTAAGCCACATGTTTACACATATGTACTTCATGACTGTAAAATTCACACCAACTAAAAATTGACCCAGTCAGAACTTTTTTTAATATAGATCTAGAAATAATTTATAGGCCTAGTTGATTTGAGTTAGTGCTTACCTGGATTACCTAGTAAATTCCTCTTTCTCTTGGCTGGAGATGTGTAGTTCTTAGAAAATTCCAGTGGGCAGTGAATTTTAATTTTTTTATAAAAAATAAGTCCACATATTTTATACTAATATTGGTTTTCCCAAAATTAGGAAATGATCCTAAAACTCCTATAAACAATAAACAATAAACTATTAATTTTTATTGTATCTTCTCAAACACATTATTTCCTCGAGTAGTTAACCTATCCATTTATTATTATAATGAAGGTGTATAGACAATTATTTTTCTTTCATTTTAAATTTGTTATTACTTCTAGGTATGTTTTGAAATTTTTATTCTAATATTGATTTTATTTATCAAGAAAAAGAATATATTTTATATTAAGATAGAAGTTGTGCTAAGAGAAAGAAAATGAAAGTGTTGGAGAAAAATGAGAATTGAGACAAATGTATCTTCTTTGAGGAAAAAATGTCTCATATGATTGTTTGAATTATTCAATTGTGTTATTCATATGTCTAATGGGGCTGTAAAGTTGGGTAACACCCTATAATTGTATCGTGCATCATGGTAGAACATATCCCATTCAAAATCTCAGATATAGAGACAAAATAATGTAAACCAGCGAACCATGATTCATGATCTATATTTTTAAAAGGAGTTGTTGATTTTGTAATAAAATGGCCTTTTGAATAAATAAGTTAGCTAATGTGTCACTTCTAACTATGGTCTATTTTAATAATAATTATGTCGTAGGCATTTTCATTTTGAAAGGCCCAACCTACTTTATTTGATCAATGGTTGAAGCAACTATTAAAAAATGACTGTACCATCAAAATGATCCTGACCATTCATTTTTTTCAGACTTCCACTATACATTTTGGTTTTCTGTCCCAATCATCTCCACCGTTAGAACTTTTTGTAGCATTTGATTTGCTAATTTTTTTGAGTTTCCTATTTATTCTGCCTTGTCCTGATATAGATCTATTGCAGTGATTTCTTTTGTCCATTTTACACATCTCATCCCAATCAAATTTCACTAACCTTGGTTTATCTTTAGGGTTGTAGCTCCGTAGATTTTTCTATTCTAGGAGAGAGGAGACTAGGCTCATAGCTCTATACCTCTTTCTGTTCCAGGACTTGCAAGGTGGGAAAAGGTGGAGAAGTTAAGTGGTAATGGGCTAAAGATGACCTTGTTTTGGATATTTAGAGCGATTACACTCATCCAATTACTATCTCCGCTTCTACGTTTTGATCCATAAATTGTGTTTTCATGTCAATCCCCTTTTGGGTTCTTGTTTTGAAAGTGGGGGCTTCACTGCTTGTGGTACACTTCCCAAATTGTTCATCCTTTTGAGTCTTCTTCTATGAAATATTAGGAACTGTGATAAGTTTTTTTCTATCAAATTTATTATGTTATCAGCTGAGTACGTGCATCTTGGGAACCTCAGAAATGTTGAAATAAGATAAGGCATTTAAAATTGTATCCCCAACCATCATATATAGATAAAGGATTTATTAACTTTCCTTGAAACTTCCCTTATGTGTCAACTTAAGCTAATAAAGTACTATCATTAGTTCATATGCCATATCCATTTCTTATCTTAGATAATGGGTTTATGAAATTCTTGTTTATAGATAGAAAGAGATATATAGAAGGAGAGATGAGAAATAATGGCATAGATATGGAGAGAGAAATATAGAGGGAGATGGGAAGAGAGAGGGAGAGAGGAGAGAGGAGAGATAATGAGATAGATATGGACAGAGGGGGGGGAGAGGGGAGATACTGAGTGATTGGGATGAAAGAGAGGTGTAGAGAGAAGAGCACAAGAGAGAGTAAGGAGATAGAGAGAGGTTTAGAAATGGAGATTGAGAAGAAGAGGGATATGGAGAGGAGAGGGAGAGATAGAGGGAGAGAGTGGGGATGGAAGATACATATATATATATAAAGAAGAGATAATGATAGAGGGTTGGATTTAAATATAAATATAGAGGTAGCAAGTGATATATATAGAGAGAGAGGTGGAGAGGGGGAGATGTATAGCGATGGAGACATGACAAGATAGAAATAGAGATAGAGATGTGAGGACATATATGGAAATGTAGAGATTTAAAGATATAGAAAGGGAGTGATGGATAGAGATAGATGATTATATAGATGGAGATGTGTCTAGAAATGGAGGGGGGAGAGGAAGATAGAGATGTAGATTAATATAGAGTGAGAGAATGGGAGAAAAATAGAGTGAGGATAGAGATAGATTGAGAGGTGAATTTAGAAAGAGATCTAGGGAGATAGAAATAGATACATAGAGAGGAAGAAATAGAAGGAGATATAGATGGTGAAATAGATTGATAGAGAGATAAGGAGGTACATAGAGAAGATGAGAGGTATAGACATACAAAGGAAAAAATTCTTTGTGGACCTTCCATACCTCTACGGCATACCCATTGCACACTAAGGTGTGATTGCTAGTCTACTATTACTAAGTGGTTCTTATTTGTTTTGAAAAGTGAGACAAGTTTTTTTTGTTGTTGTTTCATTGGTCAATGAGTTATATCTATGATTGAAAGGTATATTGGATGGTAATTTTGGATTCTTTCAAGTTCAATGTATTATGATTTTAGTGGTAGAGTAATATTATAAATGTCACAGTTAATTTTGATTTTAAGTTTAATTTTTATTAGGTATATTTTTAACATAAATTAAATTGAGTTTGTTTATTAAAATAAATGTTGATTAAATATTGATGAGTAAATGATTTGTTGATAAAGAGTCTTTGTAGATTGCGTGATTGATTGATTTTGATCTCAATAGTCAAATCCCTTATAGGGAGTTGAGTGGTAAAAATGAGAGTTATAAAATTTCAACTTTTCATTTACATAATGTATTGTGTCGATTCATATGTTCACTAGAAATGCTTAAACCGAAAAATCCTATAGTAACCACTGTATATGTACCAAAATATGCAAAATTATTGTAAAGATATATATAGAGTAGATAGAAGAGATAGAGTAATGACCATGAAATGTTATAACTCAAATATAGTGAATATAGATCAAGAATGTACAATAGTATATGTTTGCAAAGACCTAAAACCAAAATTATAAAGTCACAAAATCTTGGCAACATAGCACAAAACATGTAACAATAGATTTCCAAGAAGATAAAAAT
Organism: Chamaecyparis obtusa; assembly: GCA_027943335.1. Lineage (NCBI taxonomy): Eukaryota > Viridiplantae > Streptophyta > Pinopsida > Cupressales > Cupressaceae > Chamaecyparis > Chamaecyparis obtusa. The sequence continues at coordinate 67,462 of BSBK01010185.1, read as the reverse complement.
GGTATAACAATTATTTTCTTATCTATCAAGAATAGCCACAACTACAGGCTACTTCAACACGTAATAAGTCCCAAGATAATAGAAAAAGGAATGGGCATGAAGAGTTTTCATTGATGTCTCTCTAAAAACACAAACACATCATAAGTAATCAAAACTTGTAACTAAAATATTCCTTTGCAACATTTCTTCGAAAGGATTACTAAACAATCTTAACCAAAAATTAGGGATGAAACATTAGCATGAAATCTCCCCCTGAAGTGTTACACTAACTTGTTTTAGGAAAGAGAACTAAGAGAAAGGACACCAAGCCTTTCCCTTAGGGTTGTTAGGAATGAATGCTAAATATATCCTATGGGGGAGTATTCATAGGCATTTTGTAGTAGTTATTGTTGCATTCATGACTGAGATTGTCATTGATGTCAACACAGTGATCTACTGAAGTTTAGCAGAGAAGCAGACAGTGTTTGAGTTAGCGCACGTGGGATATTGTAGATCAAGCTATGCGGAGTTGAGGACTTACTCTATGATTTTGTATAAGATCATGTTTAAGAATGCGTACGTAAATTCATTTATTCATGAAAGTTATGTGTAATTTAGTGGAAGCAGTATTTAGACAGTCTTCATGAGTAGTGATTTTTGGAAATCGAATGATATCTCCTAATCGGGATTGAATCTGAGTATGCGAAGTTGAAAAAATGTTTAAGACAGGATAATTGTGATGTGGATGTGACAGAAAGGTCAAAGGTCACATGAGTGAAGAGTTATCTTAATTGGAAGCTGACATTTTTATGTAATTATGGAATTTTTATGTAACGTGTGGAAGATTTTATTTTGTAATTTGTATGCTGACTCATTTCTAATTATTTGAGCATGGTATAAAGGAAGGAAATTTTTCCTTATTGTAATATGAATGAGTATGTAATTGAAATTATGAAAGTGAATTGCAGAGTTGTGCAATACTTGTTGGAAGAGGATATGTGGAGTATAGAGATCTGGTATTGAGATCTGATGAAGCAATTGGTGTGGTTTGGCACAGTCAGAGGAGAAGTGTTAAGTTTTTGAGATCAGTAATCTTTTGGTATTATTTTTTTGAGTAATACAAAGATCCTTTGGATAGTGTGCTCATTGATCTTACACTTGAAGTTGTTTGGGCAGTGGGTCCTTCTGTCTTCCATAACTCCTAACAGAGTTAGAATATTTTAGCAGGGATTCAAAGTCTCCTAGTAGGGACTGATATGTACTGAATGTATTTCATAAGACTCCTAATAGAGTCCATCCTCTCATAAGGAACTTCCATAGTAGTGCATATTTTGTGGGCATCATTCCCACGGGGGTTTACTCTTTGATCAAGAGGTTCCCTAGTCAATATATCTTGTGTTATTTTGTTGTTGTGTATGTATATCTTTCTATGGTTGTTGACCACATTTCTTACATGGTTAAAATCTATTGAATTTGATAAAAGTTGTATTTATCTGATAACTGATTCACCACCCCCCCCCCCCTCTCAGTTATCTTGGTGGACTTTACTTTCTAACAAGGGTCGCAAAATCTTGTTTGGGCAATGACATACTAAAAATGTCGGTCACTTGGTCAGTAGAAGCCACATAATCTAGAATCACTTCATTAGCAATAGCCTTTTCTTGAAGAAAATGATATATAATGTCTATGTGTTTAGTATGAGTGTATGATAGGAGTCTTTAAAATGTTTATAGTACTAGTATTGTCACATAGAATATGCATGGGTTAAGAAACATTAATTTGAATATATTTCAAAGTATTAAGCATTTAAAGTACATGTGTGCATCAAGTAATAGTTGCAATATATTCAACCTTAGTAGTGAATAGGGACACAAAATCTTACTTTTTACTATGCCAAGCCACCAAACTACATCCTAGGAAGAATGCACCACCAAAATTTCTTTTCCTATCATCTATATTGTCTCCCTAATCAACATTAGTATAGGCAATCAAATTAAGATCATTGTGTCTAGGATACCACAAGCCAAAATCAATTGTACCAAAAATATATTTCAAGATTCTTCGGAATTTTTTTGGTGAAGGTTGAAACCTTTAGACTAAACACAGATTTTACTATATCAGGTCTTATTTTTATCAAGTACAATAGATTGCCAATCATGAACCTGTATATTGTATGGTCAACATCAAGCTAATCAACTTTTTTCTTAATTTTTTAATTTGTCTCCATACACTAGTAAATTTTAGCCTATTTTTCGATGAGGATTAGTCGATTATTAGACGCCCATTGGTCGGCTAATTGACTATAACAGCCGTTAGAGTTTTTTAATCGATATTACAACACATTAATTATCTATCAAAATTGCAACGTCAAAAGTGGTTGAATTATCGACAGAGATGAGTTATAATGTTGGTCGAAAGTGCGATGTACAATTGTCATAATAAACATCGATTGTATCACTTTCTCATCGATCCACCTATTCTTTGTTGGTCGAAAAAGTGACGGATAATTTAATTTTGTAAAAAAAAATATATATTGATTATCAAATTAAGCACAACAATATTATGTCGTTGTTGTTTACTATTTGGGAAAGGCTTTCTCAGACAGCTACTCTCCACCACCCGCTATTTCCACCTTAGCATTCCCATTTCTTGGGGATACTTCTCACCGCATATGACAAGGTAGAGCTCTTTTATAGACATAGGTTACCGAATCATTATCTCTGCACTGGTACTCAATCTGGAAACCCTTGTATGTATATAGCCACTCTAGAAAATCTCCACATCTAGAAAATCTCCACAAAATCCCCTTCTAGCCTCCACTGCATATACGTCTTCTCAGAATCTAAAAACTTTGGCCCATCATTGATTGTCACCAATGTACCAATTTGGATAGTAAGTCTAATTTAATTTGTCCATGGACTGAGACCTTAAATTATTAAGCTTCTCTTTGTTTTGAGAAGAGTATAACATTCTCTACTTAACAGGGCCAACCACGTGAAGGTAGAAGCTCATCTGGCCCCTCCTTGGAGCCTCTTATGACCCTTTACAAAATTTTAAGACCTCTAAGATGTATTCTTAGGGATCATAAATGGTCGTAAAGGGTCATAAGGGGTCCTGGGACACAACAGATGAGAAACATAATTGTAGGCATCGTGGTCACAATTTTTTGGAGACAACGTAAGTGAGTTGTATACCTAGATGATGGAGAGCAACTCTTGCACCTCCGATTCCAAGCTGACTACATCTGTTACTCATGAATACAAGGTCCTCCAACATATGTATTCAATTTGGAATCGAGGGTGTAGAAATCGATCTCCATCACTTGGGTACACAACTCAATTACGTTGTCTCCAAAATATTGTGACTATGATGCCTACAATTATGTTTCTCAGCTATTGTGAAATCTACATTTATGTTTCTCGACTATCATGTTTATGTGCATGTTGTTTATGTGTTCTAGATAGTAAGTCTAATTTAATTTGTCTGTGGACTAAGACCTTAAATCATGTAATGAGGAGGCTTAGAACACTAGGATATGCAAATTTCATTATTTAATAATAAAAATCTATTAAAATGTTTATACCTTCTCTCATTTGCTGGTGTAATTCCTCTTTGAGTATCCCCTTTCTCCTTTGCATCCAAAATGAACTCATTCCAATCCCTCACTAGAATAAAGGGAGGATGCTCAAACTTCAGTGAGACTTCATACCATACATCGTTCATAGATTACGTTCAATGCATTATTTACGTTCATAAATCAGCATTGCATACAAATCTGTGTATGGTGCATCGTACGAAGCCTCGCTCAACCTTGAAAATGATAGTCAATCCATAGTCAAGGTCAAGGAACAAATGGAATAACCAAGAAAACACTATACGTTAAATCATGTGATTGATAGCAAATTGGGGCTCACCTGAGCCATAAATATGAAGAATTATTTTTAAAAAAGATGTAAACCATATATATGTGCACTTGAGGCAAAGAGAAGTTACGTCATATCCATATTAAAATATTAGTTACAATATGAAAATACTAAACTAACTAATTCATGAGCTCATCTCTACATATGGTCACAACAAAGATATGCGATTACAATATAGAGAAGGCACCGTAAAAATATAATTTCTAAATTTTCCGTAGCCTGACATGTTTTGCACTCAAATCCTTCATTATAGATAAGTGGGGATGGGCGAATAGATACAAATGAGTTGTCATCAACCCAAATAAAGTATCTGTAGCCATTATTTCCCTATGATGCCCAGTCTACATTAGTTCTTATTTTATAATGAATAGTATTTACATTAGAAACATTAAATATATACACATTAGCAACCTTTTTTCTATTTGGGTAGTACCAAAATGGTCATCCAGGGTTGTTCGATGTCCGTGAAGTCTTCAACACACAATGCCCACCACCACATTGACAAGAGTCATCGAGCCTATATCAATACAACACCGCACCATCGTTACTACATATATTATTTTTATTTGAAATACACCAAGGAGTACCATCAGAAATATTAACCATTTACAATAATGAAAAGTAAACCTAAATCAAATAGCTCATTTTTTTATCAGCATGTGTAGTATCTGTGTATATGAAAAATGAAATAAATATGATGCTGAAATAAAATAGTGAACAAAATAGTATTCCATATATAGAGTGATTGAAATATACCATCAAAAGAAGGTGACAAAATCCTATCATGAAGCACAGACATAGGAAATAAAAAAGGGACAAAAAATAAGAAATAAGAAAAATCATTACGACTATAGAAAAATCATTTATACTATAATAAAAAAAAGAAACACTCTTTGTCAACAATTTTCAATATCATTAGGACTATAGAAAAATAATTAAGACTATACAAAATCAAATTTTAGAAATGGATGGTTCTGATGCTTTGCCATTACAACAATTGAGCATTCATCATTTGGTATTGTGTATTCCATTTAAGTATGTCAACAATGTTCAAAATCCTGTCACCAAGCAAAGACAAGAAAAAAGAAAAATCATTAGGACTATAGAAAAATCAAGTTCTAGAAATGGACGGTTTTGATATTGCTTTGCCATTACAACAATTGAGAATTCATCATTTGGTACTTCTTGGTGTATTCCATTTAATTTTTTCAGTTGTCATTTTTATGTGCATGTTCTTTATTTGTTTGGCTTCTCTCCCTCACAAGGGATACGTCGATAGGTAATTGATTTGAAAGCATAATTATTTGACAATCTTTTTTTAGGATAGGTGTAATCATCCCGCCAACCTTAATTAGCAACATTTGTGATCTATGTCAAGTACTTATAATCAGTATGCCCAACAAATAGAGACTAAGTAGCAAAAGCATGTCCTTTGGTTTACTAGTTTACTTATAATCAGTATGTCCTTTAGTTTACTAGTTTAATCTGGTTTAAGAATGGTTTGTTTCATGTTTGAATGTACCATTAAATGAAGCTTGGCTATATTAAGTACAATATTAAGACTCATGGCATTGGTTGAGATTTTCCTAATTATAGGGTTTGAATTTCACAATAGAAGGAAATCAATACTAAGATGAAATTTTGGTATGTAGGATCTGCATTGCCTATATACATTTGTGACCAAAGATATGGACTAGTCTATAGTTCCTCCAAAGCTTCTACTCAAAAGAATCTTCTCACCACTCATGAATCTTCAAATTCTCTTGTTTCCTTTAGACCTCCAAACATGTGTACTATGAATTTCCCTCCAACAAATGGACTTGTGATGATTTTCACAATAGTACATGTGTTGGAGGAAAGTTCACAGTACTGCTTTGGCAAATCTAAATGCTAAGTAAAAAATATAATATGTATGAGAAGGAAAATTCATGATGGCTACTCTAATACATATATTGTTCACAAAGACAAAGAGAAATTTCAGTTAATACCACTGACTTGCAGGGATAAAGACAAGATAATAATGTTTTTTGGTGATACTATTCCTCTTCATAAGCAAGGAAACATTGCAGGTGATACAGGTTGGTATGAGCAGAAAGCATACACACATGGATTGACTTGGACAATGTTGAATAGTCCTAGAAATGCATACTTTTGGGATTTGAACTATGCTCAAATAGGTACAGTGAAGTGTCCTATTGAAGGTCAGCTAGTAAACAACCATCTTCAGGTAAAGTGATACCTATGCTAAAACTGATAAGTTCACCTCTTACCCCTCACTTATAGTTGTTCCTTTAAGGGAAGATTATAGGGCCCAAATGATAGCCTTCAATTATATGTACTAAGTGTTACAATGGAAATGTAGGTCTATAGGAGATTCTCAACATTGAGTAGGGGTTTAATGAGTGGCAAAAGAAGATAGAGATCTTCAAGGAAAGTGTATCAGACATGAAACAAGGACAAAGAGAAGATAGAAGACACCATAACCATCATAGTCTTCTAGAGTCAACAACATCAATGATAAAGGGAAAATAAGAGGATAGTGTTTGCATGAAAAAAGGCCCTAAATCATCAGATTTAAATGACAGTCGTGATGTTAAAGGACAACTAAGAGAAATTAATATGACAATCCAAGTGCATATGATATAGACCTTTTATCTAAAGACAAATCAAGTCTAACCAAAGAGATTAGAGGGTGATGATTTTTCATTAATGATAGAGATATAGAAATAAAGTAGTCCTTTTGGAATGATGACTCTGAGGATGAATAATAGTGGGTGTAGTCATGAAAATCTGATAGTGGTGATAGAGATTACTAGAAAGGTTCAATTTTGAATCACGGTAAGGAAAGAATGATAGACACACAGACAATGAAAGGAAGATTTCTTAGACACAGTTGAGTCAAAGACTATAAAATGGTTGATATGATGATCTCAATTGAAAAGACAAAGAAAAATGACAAAGCAATGTAAAGGGACCTATAGGATAGTCATAGAACACATGAAAAATACTGCAGACAAGGTGAAAGGAACATGAATGTGACATTCCTCTCAAGGGTGTATCATGAAAGACATAACCTTTTATACTTCTTAATGTGACAGCTTCAAAAAGGATAGTTCTATTCAGTCACAAGACCAAGTGTTTCATGATAGTCTTCTATAGATAGTGTGATGTCCCCATCTTTAACCTAGTAACATAATAGCAACAAAACATATCTCGTCAAGGGGTGGTAGACCTTGAGCACCTCAAGATAGTTAGGAGATAGTGGAAAATTGTACATAGAAAGTAACAGTTCAAGTAGATAGTTTTTATATTCTTTCCACAAATAGTCAATAAGCATCATATGTATCAAGGAAAATCATGAATTCTTTCAATAAGATAATTTACCTATTTAGCATCAAGGAGCACATCAAAGAAATGCAATATGAGAATGTGTTATGATCAAGGATGACAGATATCGAGAATCTCCATCAATCACTACCAAGCTCACATGTTATCAAGAATGGCAATCTTGTGGACAACCACATTATCAACATGTAAATCATGATTCTATTGTCCAATCAAGTAAACCCATAATCAGTCATGTTCATAAGATGACATATTGTGTCAATTATCATCAAGACAATACGAAAGAAGTATGTTGCTTAATGAAGCTATGGATAAAACATCATAATACATCCATCACACATGAAGAGAATTCATATTAATACCAGTGAAAGAGAGGAATGCATGCAACAATGGTTTTATAGTAAATTAGTTTCAACATCTATTTGATTCGGGGTCTTTGAGAATCACCGAAGACAATAACATCAAAATCAAGTACCCCCCTTCTAACCATTCTAGTTGGCCCTAACCTAACTTGTTCAACCATGTTAGAGTGTCCCTAAGACCCTTTGAAGGCATTGGAGAAGTTTAGTTGTTATTGCTTTGTGAATTCGAAATAGAGCCCTGGTCTAGTATAAAATCAAATAATCTCCATGAGATATAATATAGCGTCGACTGGAATGGTTTGAACCATTCCAGTCAGCCCTAACCTAACTTGATCAACTAGGTTAGAGTGTCCTTGAGACCATTTGAAGGCACTGGAGAAGGTTAGTTGTTATTTCTCTATGGATTCAAAATAGAAACAAAGGGAAACAGTAAATCTGTGCTAAGAAATTAATAACATAGTCGATATTATGTCAGGTTGATCAATACTTTTTGATTTAAGTAGTAGTTGATTTGTACAAAAAATAAATTCATGTAAGAGGTGACAATCAAATAGTTTCTATATGAACCATGTGTAGCTTACTATAACCCTTTACCCATCTAATGATGTAATTTCCCTAATTTAGCTACTATAGAGAAGAAAAATGATGTACATAACACACAACGAACACATAAACAATTCTTAAAAAGAATTTGTAAATGGCTTTCTTGCTCACTGTTGAAACCCTTATCATCTCTTCTCCTTGTTTTCCATCTGTTATTGTTGGTTTGTCACTATTTGTTGGATCCTTGGTAGCTGGTTCACCTTCTTTTTTGTTGATAGTCATAGTTAGTTCGTAGTCTTCTAGTGTAGATTATCTTCTATTTTTCTACTAGTGAATGGTGGTTCCCTTGTTGCTATGGAATTACCACCTTTGGGATTTGGTTCTTTCAAAATGAATTTTCTTGTTTCCTCCCCAACTTCTTTCTCCTTTTCTAAGGTGGTTGGCTCTTTTGGTGGTAAAATCCCTTCTTCTTTTCCTATTCTTCCATCTCTTAGGGGTTTGGGTTGTTATTATTCAATCTCTAACATTATTTGTAGAGAGAATGTGTTGTATAATGAATAATATTTCTCCAAGTGTGCTCTTATTTTTAGGTTCAATATTTATGTTCGTTCCTTCCTGATTTACATAAATGGATTTCAAATTCTTGGAGGCCCATTGTTGAGGATGGATTGAGATTTATCCTACTACTATGGGTTTTATGTGGATTCTTTTCAAATTGGGGAAGATAGGACTAAAGTGTTTGAAGAAGCATTTATTTGTGGGGAAATCACTCTCTTTCTCTTAGGCCTTGCTTCCCTTCCTTCAACTCTCCAATTGAATCAATAGTATTATCCCTAGTTGGGTTATACTTCCTTATTTGCCTCTATAGTTTTGGACTAGAAGTCTTCTTTTGATTCTTTTGGTAATGATATTGGAAGGTTTTTTATCAGACAGTTAGCAAGTTAGTTAAAGTTTGGTATCAATTTCTTGGGAGAATAGGATTTTTTTTAGGATGGATTCTTGAGAAGAGAAGGGGGGAAGTTGAGTGGAGATGTATGGATTTGAGTCTGTAATGTTTCAAGCAATAAACAATTAATTCTTTGCATTTCCTTAGTTCTTTGTCCTGTGAGTTCAGTGGAACACACCAATGTATTTAAATACTTCTTTTCACATGATCTTAGTTAAGTTGTGATTTAGGAACATTGACTCACCTTATACTTATACATTTTTGCATTTATTTCACATTTCTTATTCTTATTACAGGCAAGAAACAGACTGGTGTTGTGTAGATAGTGACTGGTTTTGTAGGAACAATCAGTAAATAAAGGTTGAAACCCCATAATGTGTAAGGCACTCCCACCCTTGTATTGATTGTGGTTTTGTGGTAGATGCCAATGATGTATTGAATGTATTAGATCTTTTTTTGAATGCAGGGAGGGATGCCAATGGATGAGGAAAAAGGAAAAGCCTGGTAAAGTCTAGTGAATAATGAAGAAAATGGAGTGTTAAGCAACACCAATCATGGATAGAAGTGATTTTATGGATGGAGAGGGTAGTTAAGAGTTGGAAAGGTCCTTTGGGATGCATTATAAGGTTTTATAACCTTGATTAGAGTTATGAGTGGTTTGGAAGGGTATTTTCTACAAAACACTTGATTTCTAGCCCAAGAAGTGAGGGTTTGGTGAATGGGACAGGAGGGTTTGGTGTCATCAAATTTAGAAGAAACCTTATTCCCTAGGATTATTTATCAAATCCCACAATAGAGAATAGATGTATCAGGTTCTTAAGTTTTAACAGAGAATATATCTTGTTTATGTGTTTAGGTTTGCCTAGTCTCGATTGGAAAATGATGACAATTGTATTCAAAGGAGGCCGAGTTGGAACACTGGCAAAACCATTTAGAATGGTCTCTGAATGACAGTGTATGTTGTTGTCAGTATTTGGAGGTAGGAAGAGGTGACTATCACATATATGTATTTTCATATAGCATCAACAGACCCGCATCATGTATCAACAGTGATGTTGAAAGAAAACCAAGAAGGGGTTGTTTGTGTTTACAGATTCAAATGATATCGAAGACTCTTATGACTATACTCGACCTTTGAAAATTGAAATGGGGAAAGGCATAATAAATGTGTGTACATAGTGAAAGTCCTGCAAGTTGAAAGAATTAGAACCAGGTCCAAGAAGACCTGCAAGGCATGAACAAACAGTGACTACAAATTTTTGAACCCTAGAAATGCTACAAATTGAATGCAAAAAAATATAAATGCAGCACAAGAACTCTTTCAAAGATTAAAAAACCAGAGATGAGTGTATTTGTTACAAATGAAGAGTGGTTCTTATAGGTGGACTAGTTGAGGCTAGGTGATGCATAGGTGGTGGATCGACATAAAATCCCTGTTCTTTCACCTCTCCTTTGTCGTGCGCACAATATAAAACAAAATGAAATAAAATGAAATCCCTATGTTTTTTTAAAAAGTTATATTGCCGTGTTGGTCAGAATTTTGACAACCTGTCATGGTTGTTGAAATACGGACCAACACGGGAATGGATTAAAAAAAATCAAAATTTTCCTTCTATAAACAGACCAAGGAAAACCATTTTAATGATTGGTCGAAAATGTTGGTCTAAAAAGTGGGTCTAATGTACTAGTGATAGGCGTACCAACAGGTTTACACCCATTCATTTGGAACCTTGTTATTATTTATTTTCCATATTTTGTTTGAGATATAAAGACACATGGTCTTCACTAAAGGGGAAATACAATACCATGTGTGTTATTATTGGGAGGTTTAAAATGGACAGAAAAAAGGGGACAATATATTGCCCAAATAGGGGGAGGGGGTTTTTATTGGGCTGGGGGGTGGGGGCTTATATACGAAAATTGGTGTAGGGGGTACTGGAGGGGGATAATAAAAAAGAAGTTTGTGAAAATACTTTAAAAAAATAGGAGGATTCTTTATTATGCCATGAATGCACATGCAATGATTCAAGTTCACTAAGTGAAGCCCCCGTGTATAAAGATTTATTTTTCAAAATTGACTAACTTGGAAACACAAAAAGAATAAAAGTTCACCCAACACTGACATTTCAAATCAAGATTTCAAAATATTTTGAAACTTAGAACATAAATTAGAATCATCATTGCCAAATATGATATCATATATATATATATAGAACAACAACAACCAGTTGTTATTAATTTTATTTTGAACTATAAATTGTTTTCTACTACACCTTTTTTGAAACCTTGTTCATGCAAATGTTTATAAATTTTGGAGTACCATGCTCTTGGAGCTTGTTTCAAGCTATACAAATATTTTCTTAGCTTGTAAATATGATCTTCTTTACCTACACACTAAAAAACTTTAAGTTGTATCATATAGACTTCTTCTTCAAGATCACCATTTAAGAATGTTGTTTTTAGATCCATTTGAAAAACTTTAAAGTTCTTATAAATAGAAAAAGATATGAATATTCTTATTGCCTCAAGTTTGGCAATAGGAACAAATGTCTTATCAAAGTCTATTCCCTCAATCTAAGAGTAACCTTTGCAAATAAGTCCAGCTTTGTTTTTTATTACATTCCCTTTATTATCTAGTTTTTTTTTAAGACCTATTTAGTATATATTATACTTTTACTCTCAGGTCTAGGGACAACTTCTGAAGTTTTAATTTTCTTTATTTGGATTCATTTGAATCTTGTATTTTCTTAATCCAAAGTTCATATTTACTTGCATCTAGATAATTTTTTGGCTCAAGTTTAGAAACCAAACACAAATGCAGTTGTTCACTTACAATAGAAAGTTTTACTTTGGTTTGGATACTAGCAATTTTATCCCCAAGTATCAATTTTTAAACCTAAATTTATATGACAACTCAAATGAGACAAATGAAACAATTAGAATGAAGTGTTTAACCTAGATCCCACCCGCAATAATCCATTATCATTTATGGAATTGGAGGATAATTATTTTAGTATGGATACCATACACTCGTTGGAAGTTAGTGGTTCAAACAAACACACTGGATAAGATTACTATACACAATGGTGTTACAAGTAGTAGTTATCGTTGCACCAAAATATTGACATGTTAATGTTTGATACAACCACTAGACTTATAGAAGACACATGAGACAGTTAAGCCATGTCACAAATCCCAAGGGGAGTGCTAACCATTTTACCAACAATCTCCCCCTCAATGTTATCCAAGGGGATTCAAACTTGTGACCAAGGTCTGATACCACTTTTTATAAGTAGTGGTTGTCTTTGCACCAAAGATCAACATATTAATACTCTATACAACCACTAGACTTATAGAAGACACATGAGGAAGTTAAGCCATGTCATGAATCCCGAGGGGAGAGCTGACCATTTTTCCAACAGATGGGCCACCCTTAAATTTAAATATGTTTAGGAATTACTTGCAGTATACATATATGTCTTGAAAACAATTGGGAGGGTTAGAAGTTCCTGATCTCATGAGCATAAATCACATGGTTCTAGCTTTACACATTCAAATATATGAACCTAGACCTTTGGATTGTGCCTCTTTTTTGGTGAAGAAACTCCATGGAGGTTTTCTAAACCTTAGGGATAATGAATTCCCTAAATTCAAATATTACTCTTTGTTGATGCATCTAGTGTGGTTTTATGGACACAAGAAGGTTATGTTGCCAGATGAATTAAGACTAAATATCAGAAGTAGAGAAAGGGAAGAACAACCAATACAATTGTTGACATCTTTGTGGGATTCAAGGTAAATGAAATACAATTACATCAAATTCAAACAATGGATTGTGAAGCCAATGTATCAAATGTATAGGTTTCCTTGCAATAAATTTGTGTCTGGTGAAATTAAGGCATTATTGAAGCTGAAGGATTTTGATAAACAAAAAATTGTAAACCATAACTGGGGAGATTGGTAGGTGTACCAAGTTTCACATGTTTTAGGATATATGGGTTTTAGGGAACTTTGTACATGTTTCCAAAGTTTATTCCAAATAGGATAGCCTATTTGGAGATTGTGAGGTAGTTAAGTATCTCAAATGCTAAGCATTTTGGGGATTTACACAAGAAAACCTTCTTGCTAGGAACTCTAAGCTTTGGCAACTTCGTCATTGTTTCCACCAAAGTGTTTGAGGTGATTGATAATAAATTGATGGAGGAGTTCAACCTATTTGAATATCGCCTAAGGAAAAAATATGATCCTAAAGGTTATATCCATTCTTGTAAGAAGAAACAAAGCTTAGGAGATTACTTACATGAAGAAATAGAAACAAAGGATATATTCAAGAATCTTGAGGATGATGAGGCCCAAGAAGTTATTGATAATTATAACATGGAGATGGATGAGAAGGTGTATAAATTGGAACAGATGGAGTCAGAGGAGGAAACACCAACAAATGAGCCAGATAAAAGAGAGGCTATTTCCAGACTACAAGAAAAGGATGTTGAAGAAGAGCCAAGTAAAGATGAGGAAATTGTGGCTAAATTGGAAGTTCATAAACATAATAGATTGGATCAATGTTCTTTTGTCTCAAATGACATTTTTTTTAAATCCAAGGAATTTAGGTCTTTTCTATATAAGTTCAAAGGGAAGAAACTTAGGGTATCTATCCGTAACATAACCCTGGACAATGAGGCCAAATTATTGAAGAAAATCAAGGATGATATAGAAGCCAAGGTTGTCGCCATGACTCCATAAAAGGGTAAAAAATTATTGATAGAGGTGGTTGTGATTCTATTTCCTAGCTTGGATCTTAGTGCTTCTTTTATTTTTGATATTTTACTTCATTCTGAAAATAAGGATTTCAAGTTGTCTATTGAAGGTGTTAAAGATTTTTTCATTGGATAAAGGTTTGATTAGGATAAACATACATTGTTGTTATGGGCCTTTTACCCACCTAACAAGAGACCTAAGATCATTTATGTGGATAATGCTTTGGGACACATGATAAAGTTAAGGGTGGGATAAATCGATCCTATAGTCTTTACTGATGTAGGTGTGGATGTGTCCAAATTCAAAAAACTACATATTATCAAAGTAGTGAGGGAAAGGGATCAATAATTAGCCATGTACGAAGAATGTATTAAGAAAAGTGGACTGTTTGTGCCCCTATTGCACTCACTAGATAATTCAAAATAGAAGAAAAAATCTAATAAATGGGTATGTGCAGGATCATGAGGGGCCAAACTATGCCCTTAAGTGGCAATGAAAAATCAAACAATTAGGATTAGTCAACTTGGCGTGAAAAAATGAACTAGTTATCAACCTAATATCAAAAAGTTGTAAGATTATAATTTGTAGGAAATTGAATGTAGTTTCTAAACTACTATGCCTTTTCTGAAAAAAAAATTAATATGATTGGTAAAAAGTATAGATTGCAATGCAGCACTACAAACATTTCAGCAAAAAAATAAGAAGTACGTGTATGTCTGACCACCCCAATCAAAAGCAAATGATAATATTTTTTAATAATATTCTATATATAAGTAGCTGACTCATGCTCGGATGTGACGCATATTTTTTGGTATTTTTATTCCAAATAGATAATTAATTATGATTTTTTTGCTACAGTGCTTTCAGAATTTAAAAACTCTCATGTCTAACCACCTTAACTCATTGAAAACTTATCATAATTCAATTTTTTTTAATTTTTTTTTATACTAGATGAAGCATAGAATGTGACGCATCTTTCGGATTTCAAAAATGTTATACCGTTTGAAAGATATAGTCATTTTTCAATCAGTATCTAAATCAACACTTTAGAGGTAGCTCGATTAGAAAATAACTAATAATTACTCAACAAATTCAAAATTTGACAGCAATTATATCGATAGAAAGCTGATAATCTCCTTAAGATACCCTTTTCATTTTATCAAATTCGGGTGAAAAAAAAGTCGTCAGCTACATGGTCAAAGTCTGGAACTGAGAGAAACAGAAGAAAAACACATTTTTGTGACACTTGAAGAGTTGACCAGGTAGGTTTGGTGCACAGACCAATACCGAGCCTAATCAAGTACCCGATATTTTTGGGTACCCGAATCTGGCGGTAGAATTTCAAATTTTTGCTTTGCCTCCACTTTCTCTAATTTCTAATTTCAAAATTTGGTTCCACTTTATCAATTATAGTTATATAATTGATAGTTATATATTTGATATATATTTGATAGTTATTAGTTATATATTAAATATTATATAATATGAATTATATATTAATTGTTATATATTAGTTATATATTAAATATTATATAATATGAATTATATATTAAATGTTATATTTAAATATTATTTAATATATATTAATATTAAAAACTATATATTAGATTATATATTATATATAATATTATATATTATATATTAAATATTATATAATATACATTTTTCATTTTAAATATTATTTAATATGATTTAGAGCACCAGCATGAGTCCCTACAGTGGCATAGTTGTGCCTTTTATAGGTGCCAAAAACCCTAGCTACGCAGAAATGGAGGTTTTGAAGAATAGTTCACTGGACGTGGATTATAGAAGCAGAGGGCAAGAGAATCACTCTATTTCCACCACTTGTGGCTATGAAATGGTATCTTTCCCTGCTTTTTCAACTGAAATGCTAAATTGTAAAGGTTCTTGAAATAGATTCTAGTCATGCCAGACAATTGTACCACGCCTATTGATAATCCGGTAGCTGAACAAAGTCATTGGGAGGCTAAACAAGAACAACCGGATGGATCTTTGAATCGACCGAAGATTATGGAGAGCGGGGAAGGGTATGGTAAAATGAGCAGTTGTACTAGAAATGATGCACGTGTCGTAGAACTAACCGCATTAATAAATTTAAAGAAGAGATCAGTGGCGACATGACATTATGAGGAAAGCCTTGCCGTTTCAATGGTCCCCCCCCAGTGATATTATGAAGAATGTCTTACTGCTTCAATGCCGGCACCACCTCTATCTCAGACTTTCACCATTGCTTCTCATCAGTACTCTAAAATATGGCAGGGATTGCGGGCACATTATTACCCCTAGGGATTGGGATTGAGATATCACATGTTAGGACCCCTAGGGAGTCCCCATGACCCCTTATGACACATTGGAACGCACAAATGTGCTTAAGAGGTCTTAGGACCCCTTCAAACACACTTGAACATTCCAATGTGTCGAAAGGGGTCATTGGGACTCCCTAGGGGTTCTATTATGTCTTATCACATGTTAGGACCCCTAGGGAGTCCCCATGACCGCTTTTGACACATTGGAATGCTCAAGTGTGTCTTAAGGGGTCCTATGACCCCTTAAGACACATTTGAGCATTCCAATGTATCAAAAGCAGTCATGGGGACTCCCTAAGGATCCTAGTATGCCTTATCACACGTTAAGATCCATAGGGAGTCCCCATGACCTCTTATGACACATTGGAATACTCAAGTGTGTCTTAAGGGGTCCTATGACCCCTTAAGACACACTTGAGTGTTCCAATGTGTCAAAAGGGCTCATTGGGACTCCCTAGGGGTCCTAGTATGCCTTATCATACGTTAAGACCCCTAGAGAGCCCTCATGACCCCTTTTGACACATTGGAATGCTCAAGTGTGTCTTAAAGGGTCCTACAACCCTTAAGACACACTTGAGCATTCCAATGTGTCAAAAGGGGTCATTGGGACTCCCTAGGGGTCCTAGTATGCCTTATCATGTATTAGGAGCCCTAAAGAGTCCTCATGACCCCTTTTGACACATTGGAATGCTCAAGTGTGTCTTAAAGGGTCCTACGACCCCTTAAGACACACTTGAGCATTCCAATGTGTCAAAAGGGGTCATTGGGACTCCCTAGGGGTCCCAGTACGCCTTATCATGTGTTAGAATCCATAGAGAGTCCCCATGAACCCTTTTGACACATTGCAATGCTGTAGTGTGTCTTAAGGGGTCTTAGGACCCCTTAAGACACAATTGAGTGTTCCAATGTGTCAAAATGGATCATGGGAACACCCTAGGTGTTCTCATGCATGATAAGGCATACTAGGACCCCTAGGCAGTCCCCATGACCCTTTTGACACATTAGAATGTTCAAGTGTGTCTTAAGAGGTATTAGGACCCCTTAAGACACACTTGAGCATTCTAATGCATCAAAAAGGGTCATGGGGACTCCCTAGTTGTCCTAATGCACCTTATCACACATTAGGACATCCAGAGAGTCCCCATGACCCCTTTTGATGCATTAGAATGCTCAAGTGTGTCTTAAGGGGTCCTAATACCCCTTAAGACACACTTGAACATACCAATATGTCAAAAGGGGTCATGGAGACTCTCCAGGGGTCCTAACATGTGATAAGGCGTACTAGGACCCCTAGGGAGTCCCCATGACCCCTTTTGACACATTAGAATGCTCAAGTGTGTCTTAAGGGATCCTAATACCACTTAAGACACACTTGAGCATTCTAATGTGTCAAAAGGAGTTCTGAGGACTCCCTAGGGGTACTAGTACACCTTATCATGCATTAGGGCACCTAGAGAGTCCTCGAGTATGTGCAGGATCATGAGGGGCCAAACTATGCCCTTAAGTGGCAATGAAAAATCAGACAGTCAGGATTAGTCAACTTGGCGTGAAAAAATGAACTAGTTATCAACCTAATATCAAAAAGTTGTAACATTATAATTTGTAGGAAATTGAATGTAGTTTCTAAAATACTAAGCCTTTTCTGAAAAAAAATTAATATGATTGGTAAAAAGTATAGATTGCAATGCAGCACTACAAACATTTCAGCAAAAAAATAAGTACATGTATGTCTGACCACCCTAATCAAAAGCAAATGATAATATTTTTTTATAATATTCTATATATAAGTAGTTGACTCATGCCTAGATGTGACGCATATTTTTTGGTATTTTTATTCCAAACAGATAATTAATTATGATTGTTTTGCTATAGTGCTTTCAAAATTTAAAAACTCTCGTGTCTGACCACCTTAACTCATTGAAAACTTATCATAATTTAATTTTTTTTATTTTTTTTTTATACTAGATGAAGCATAGAATGTGACGCATCTTTTGGATTTCAAAAATGTTATACGGTTTGAAAGTTATAGCTATTTTTCCATCAGTATGTCAATCAGGACTTTAGACGTAAGTGAACTAGAAAATAACTAATAAATACTTAACGAATTCAAAATCTGACAACACTTATATTGATAGAAAGCTGACAATCATCTGAAGAAACCCTTTTCGTTTTATCAAAATCAGGTGGAAAAAAAGTCATCAACCTAATGGTCGAAGTGTTGACATAAGAAAAACAAAGAAAAAACACATTTTTTGCACACCTTCAGCGTTGACCATGGAGCTTTGGTTTCCAAAGCTATTACCCGATTTTGCTTTAATTTTAAATTTGAAAAGTTTCCCCCTCCCACTTTTTTTTTTATTTCCCTTTAATTTTGATATTTTTTTCTTTCACCCGAACAATGAATAATTTATATATTTTATATTTAGGTTTTATATTTTATGTTTTATATTTTATATTATATAGTATATATATTATATATTATTTATTTATATTATATATTCGATAATATCAATTTAAACGGCCTAAGTATATAGTTTGTTCAGATTTATATTAAATGCAATATTTTTATATTATAATATAAATGTTACATAATATATATATGTATATATTATAAATTATATATTAAATATTGTTGTGTATATAATATAATGTCTAATATATATAATATATAAAATGAATAGGACATTAATATATTGTATATTTGATAATATATATTAAATGTAATATCTAATATATCTTATAATATATATATTATATATTTAGTCTATTAAATATTGTATTTTTTCAAATATTTTATATATTATTTTAATATTTAATTTAAGTTATAACAGATCCTCTCATGAGACAATAGGTCGAATCGGAGTCGCTAGACGTCTTTAGGGGTAATTAGGGTTTGTGAGGCAACTTCGGATGTACAGTGACCATTTGGAAGGCAATAGGGCATGTCCGAGTACCAATGTACCAAATTTTAATGACTTTTTCCTAGTCCAAATCAAAAAGGGTCCATGGGGTGCTCTCAGGAGACCACATGTCCAATCAGTGTTGCTAGGTGTCTTAAGGGGTCATTAGGGCTCGTGAGACAACCTTTGATGCACGATGACCATTTGGAATGCATTAGGACATGTCAGAGGACCTAACTCCATAATTTAGATGAATTTTGATTATTCAAACTCGAAAAGGGTCCATGGGGTGCTCTTGGGAGACCATTGTCCGATTCGGGATCGATAGGTGACTTAAGGGGTCATCGGGGTTCCAAATGAAACTTTCGATGAATGGTGATCCTTTGGAACACATTAGGACATATCAGATGACCTACGTACCAAATTTGGATAACTTTTACCTAGTAGAACTCGAAAGGGGTCCATGGGGTCCTCTCGGGAGACCACATGTCAAATCAAGGTCGGTACCTACCTGTTAAGAGGTCATTAGGGTTCCAAATGAAACTTCGATGGAACGGTCACCCTTTGGAACACATTAGGATATGTCATAGGACCTATGGACCAAATTTGGATGACTCTTGCCTAGTAAAACTCAAAAGGGGTCCATAGTGTGGTCTCGGGAGAGCACATGTCCAAATGGGGTCGGTAGGCCTATTAAGGGGTCATTAGGGTTCTAAATAAAACTTTGATGGAATGGTGACCCTTTGGAATGCATTAGGAAATTTCATAGGACCTACGTACCAAATTTAGATGACTTTTTCCTATTAGAACTCGAAAGGGGTCCATGGGGTGCTCTCAGGAGACCTCATGTCGAATCGGGGTTGGTAGTCCTGTTAAGGGGGCATTAGGGTTTGAAATGAAACTTTGATGTAATGGTGACCCTTTGGAATGCATTAGGACATGTAAGAGGACCTAATTCCATGATTCATATGACTTTTTCCCAAAATAACTTGAAAGGGGTCCATGGGTTGCTCTTGGGAGACCTAATGTTGAATCAGGGTCGGTAGGCCTGTTAAAGGCTCATTGGGGTTACAAATGCAACTTTGATAGAATGGTGACCCTTTGGAATGCATTATAACATGTCATAAGAACTACGTACCAAATTTGGATGACTTTTACCTAGTAGAACTCGAAAGGGGTCCATGGGGTGCTCTCGGGAGACCACATGTCGAATCGGGGTGGATTGGCCTTTTAAGGGGTCATTAGGGTTTTAAATGCAACTTCGATGGAACAGTGACCCTTTGGAATGTATTAGGACATGTCATAGGACCTACATACCAAATTTGGATGACTTTTTCCTAGTAGAACTCGAAAGGGATCCACGGGGTGCTCTCGAGAGACCTCATGTCGAATCAGGGTCGGTAGGCCTGTTATGGGGTCATTAGGGTTTCAAATGCAACTTTGATGGAAGGGTGAGCCTTTGGAACACATTAGAACATATCATATGACCTATGTACAAAATTTGGATGACTTTTCCCTACTAGAACTTGAAAGGGGTCCATGGGGTACTCTCGGAAGACCTCATGTCGAATTGGGGTCGGTAGGCCTATTAAGGGGTCATTAGGGTTCAAAATGCAACTTCGATGGAATGGTGATCCTTTGGAAAGCATTAGGATATGTTAGAGGACCTATGTACCAAATTTGGATGGCTTTTTCCAAGTATAACTCGAAAGTGGTCTATGGGGTGCTCTCGGGAGACCACATGTCGAAACGGGGTCGGTAGGCATATTAAAAGGTCATTAGGGTTCCAAATGCAACTTTGATGGAATGGTGACCATTTGGAATGTATTACGACATGTCATAGGACCTATATACCAAATTTGGACTAATTTTTCCTAGTATAACTCAAAAGGGGTCCATGGGGTGCTCTCGGGAGACCTCATGTCGAATCGGGGTCGGTAGGCCTGTTAAGGGCTCATTAGGGTTCCAAATGCAACTTTGATGGAAAAATGACCCTTTTAAATGCATTAGGACATGTCAAAGGACCTACGTACCTAATTTGGATGACGTTTCCCTAGTAGAACTCGAAAGGGATCCATGGGGTGCTCTCGGGAGACCACATGTCGAATCGGGGTCGGTAGGCCTGTTAAGGTGTCATCCAAATGAAACTCGATGGAATAGTGACCCTTTGGAACACATTAGGATATCTCATAGGACCTATGTACCAAATTTGGATGACTTTTTCCTACTAGATCTCGTCAGGGGTCCATGGGTTGCTCTCGGGAGACCACATGTCGAAACAGGGTCGTTAGGCCTATTAAGGGGTCAATAGGGTTTGAAATGAAACTTTGATGGAACAATGACCCATTGTAACACATTAGAACATGTCATAGGACCTATTTACCAAATTTGGATGACTTTTTTTAGTAGAACTCAAAAGATTTTAATGGGGTGCTCTCGGAAGACTACATGTCAAAACGGGGCCGGTAGGCCTGTTAAGGGGTCAATAGCATTCGAAATGCAACTTTGATGGAATGGTGACCCTTTGGAACACGTTAGAAAATGTCAAAGGACCTAATTCCATGATTCAAATGAATTTTTCTTAGTAGAACTCGAAAGGGGTCCATGGGGTGCTCTCGAGAGAACACATGTCGAATCGGGGTGGATTGGCCTATTAAGGGGTCATTAGGGTTTGAAATGCAACTTCAATGGAACAATGACCCTTTGGAATGTATTAGGACATGTCATAAGACCTACATACCAAATTTGGATGACTTTTTCCTAGTAGAACTCGAAAGGGATCCACGGGGTGCTCTCGAGAGACCTCATGTCGAATCAAGGTCGATAGGCCTATTATGGGGTCATTAGGGTTCCAAATGAAACTTTGATGGAATGGTGATCCTTTGGAACACATAAGGACATATCATATGACTTATGTACAAAATTTGGATGACTTTTCCCTAGTAGAACTTGAAAGGAGTCCATGGGGTGCTCTCGGAAGACCTCATGTCGAATCGGGGTCGGTAGGCCTATTAAGGGGTCATTAGGGTTCGAAATGCAACTTTGATAGAATGGTGACCCTTTGGAACATATTAGGACATGTTAGAGGACCTATGTACCAAATTTGGATGGCTTTTTCCAAGTATAACTCGAAAGTGGTCTATGGGGTGCTCTCGGGAGACCACATGTCGAAACGGGGTCGGTAGGCATATTAAAGGGTAATTAGGGTTCCAAATGAAACTTTGATGGAATAGTGACCATTTTGAATACATTACAACATATCATAGCATCTATGTACCAAATTTGGACTAATTTTTCCTAGTATAACTTGAAAGGGGTCCATGGGGTGCTCTCGGGAGACCTCATGTCGAATCGGGGTCGGTAGGCCTGTTAAGGGGTCATTAGGGTTCCAAATGCAACTTTGATAGAAAAATGACCCTTTGGAATGCATTAGGACATGTCAAAAGACCTACGTACCAAATTTGGATGACGTTTCCCTAGTAGAACTCGAAAGGGGTCCATGGGGTGCTCTCGGGAGAACACATGTCGAAACAGGGTCATTAGGCCTATTAAGGGGTCAATAGGGTTTGAAATGCAACTTCGATGGAATAGTGACCCATTGTAACACATTAGAACATGTCATAGGACCTATTTACCAAATTTGGATTACTTTTTCCTAGTAGAACTCAAAAGGGGTTAATGGGGTGCTCTCGGAAGACTACATGTCGAAACGGGGCCGATAGGCCTGTTAAGGGGTCAATAGCGTTTGAAATGCAACTTTGATAGAATGGTGACCCTTTGGAACACATTAGGAAATGTCAAAAGACATAATTCCATGATTCAGATGAATTTTTCCTAGTAGAACTCGAAAGGGTTCCATGGGGTGCTCTCGGGAGACCACATGTCAAATCAGGGTCGGTAGGCTTGTTAAGGGGTTATTAGGGTTACAAATGCAGCTTTGATGGAATGGGGACCCTTTGGAATGCATTAGGACATGTCAGAGGACTTACGTACCAACTTTGGATGAATTTTGCATAGTAGAACTCAAAAGGGGTCCATGGGGTGCTCTCGGGACACCACATGTCGAATCGGGGTCAGTAGGCCTATTAAGGAGTCATTAGGGTTCCAAATGCAACTTCCATAAAATGGTGACCCTTTGGAACCCATTATGACATGTCAGAGGACCTACGTACCAAATTTGTAAGACTCTTACCTAGTAGAGCTCAAAAGGGGTCCATGGGGTGCTCTCGGGACACCACATGTCGAATCAGGATCGACAGGTCTGTTAAGGGGTCATTAGGGTTCCACATGAAACTTTAATAGAACGGGGACCCTTTACAATGCATTAGGACATCTCAGAGGACCTATGTACCAAATTTGGATGACTTTTGCCTAGTAGAACTCGAAAAGGGTCCGTGGGGTGGTCTCAGAACACCACATGTCGAATCAGGGTCGGTAGGCCAGTTAAGGGGTCATTAGGGTTTCAAATGCAATTTTGATGGAATGATGACCTTTTATAATGTATTAGGACATGTCAGAGGACCCCTTAAAACACACTTGAGCATGATAAGGCGTACTAGGACCCCTAGGGAGTCCCCATGACCCCTAGGAGTCCTAAGGCATGATAAGGCATACTAGGACCCTTAGGGAGTCCCCATGACCCCTTTTGATGCACTGAAATGCTCAAGTCTATCTTAAGAGGTCCTACAACCCCTTAAGATAGACTTGAGCATTCCAATGCATCAAAAGTGGTCATGGGGACTCTCTAGGGGGCTTAACATGTGATCAGGTGTACTAGGACCCCTAGAGAGTCCCCATGACCCCTTTTGACACATTGGAACCCTCAAGTGTGTCCTAAGGGGTCCTATGACCCCTTAGGACACACTTGAGGGTTCCAATGTGTCAAAAAGGGTCATGGGGACTCTCTAGGGGTCCTAACGCATGATAAACCTTACTAAGACCCATATGGAGTCCCCATGACCCCTTTCGATACATTGTAATGTTCCAGTGTGTCTTAAGGGGTCTTAGGACCTCTTAAGACACACTTGAGCGTTCCAATTTGTCAAAAGGGGTCATGGAGACTCCCTAGGGGTCTTAAGGCGTGTTAAGGCATACTATGACCCTTAAGGAGTCCTAATGACCCCTTTTGCCCCTAGGACCCCTTAAGCCAAACTTGAGCATTCCAATGTGTCAAAAGGGGTCATTGGGACTCCGTAGGGGTCTTAACACATGATAAGGCATACTAGGACCCCTAGGGAGTCCTCATGACCCATTTTGACATATTGGAACACTCAAGTGTGTCTTAAGGGGTCCTAATACCCCTTAAGACACACTTGAGCATTCCAATATGTCAAAAGGGGTCATGGGGACTCTCTAGGGGTCCTAACGTGTGATAATGTGTACTAGGACCCCTAGGGAGTCCCCATGACCCCTTTTGACACACTGGAATGCTCAAGTGTGTTTTAAGGGGTTGTAGGACCCTTTAAGACACACTTGGGCATTCAAATGTGTCAAAAAGGGTCATGGGGACTCCTTAGAGGTCCTAGTATATATTATCACATCTTAGGACACCTATAGAGTCCCCACGACCCCTTAAGAAACATTGGAATACTCAAGTGTGTCTTAAGGGGTATTAGGACCCCTTAAGACACACTTGAGCATTCCAATGTGTTAAAAGAGGTTATGGGGACTCCCTAGGGGTCTTAATACGCCTTATCATACCTTAGAACCCCTAAGGAGTCCCTAGGACCCCTTTTGATACATTGGAATGCTCAAGTATGTCTTAAGGGGTCCTGATATGCCTTATCACATGTTACGACCCTTAGAGAATCTCCGTGAACCCTTAAGACACATTGGAATACTCAAGTGTGTCTTACGGGGTCGTACGACCCCTTAAAACACACTTGAGCATTCCACTGTGTCTTAAAGGGTCACGGGGACTCCCTAGGGGTCCTAGTACGCCTTATCATGCATTAGGACCCCTAGAGAATCCCCACGACCCCTTAAGACACATTGGAATGCTCAAGTGTGTCTTAAGGGGTCATAGGACCCCTTAAGACACACTTGAGCATTTCAATGTGTCAAAAGGGGTTATGGGGACTTGCTAGGGGTCTTAATACGCCTTATCATGAATTAGGACCCTTAAGGAGTCCTCAGGACCCCTTTTAACATATTGGAATGCTCAAGTATGTCTTAAGGGGTCCTAATACGCCTTATCACATGTTAGGACCTGTAGAGAATCTCCATGAACCGTTAAGAAATATTGGAATACTCAAGTGTGTCTTAAGGGATCATACGACCCCTTACGACACACTTGAGCATTCCAATGTGTCTTAAGGGGTCATGGGAACTCCCTAGGGGTCCTAGTACACTTTATCACACGTTAGGACCCCTAGAGAGTCCCCATGACCCCTTAAGACACATTGAAATGCTCAAGTGTGTCTTAAGGGGTCATAAAATCCCTTAAGACACATTTGAGCATTCCATTGTGTCAAAAGGGGTTATGGGGACTCCCTAGGGGTCTTAATATGCCTTATCATGCCTTAGGACCCCTAAGGAGTCCCCAGGACCCCTTTTGACACATTGGAATGCTCAAGTATGTCTTAAGGGGTCCTAATATGCCTTATCACACGTTAGGACCCATAGAGAGTCTCCATGAACCCTTAAGACACATTGGAATGCTCAAGTGTGTCTTAAGAGGTCGTACGACCCCTTAAGACACACTTGAGCATTCCAATGTGTCTTAAGGGGTCATGGGGACTCTCTAGGGGTTCTAGTACGCCTTATCACACGTTAGGACCCCTACAGAGTCTCCATGACCTCTTAAGACACATTGGAATGCTCAAGTGTGTCTTAAGGGGTCATAGGACCCCTTAAGACACACTTGAACATTCCAATGTGTCAAAAAGGGTTATGGGGACTCCCTAGGGGTCTTAATACACCTTATCATGCCTTAGGACCCCTAAGGAGTCCCCAGGACCCCTTTTGACACATTGGAATGCTCAAGTATGTCTTAAGGGGTCCTAATACGCCTTATCACACATTAGGACCCCTAGAGAGTCTCCATGAACCCTTAAGACACATTGGAATACTCAAGTGTGTCTTAAGGGGTCGTACGACCCCTTAAGACACACTTGAGCATTTCAATGTGTCTTAAGGGGTCATGGGGACTCCCTAGGGGTCTTAGTACGCCTTATCAAATGTTAGGACCCCTAGAGAGTCTCCATGACCCCTTAAGACACATTGGAATGCTCAAGTGTGTCTTAAGGGGTCATAGGACCCCTTAAGACACACTTGAGCATTCCATTGTGTCAAAAGGGGTTATGGGGACTCCCTAGAGGTCCTAGTAAGCCTTATCATGCGTTAGGACCTCTATAGAGTCCCCATGACCCCTTAGACACATTGGAATTCTCAAGTGTGTCTTAAGAAGTCAGAGGACCCCTTAAGACACACTTGAGCATTCCAATGTGTCTTAAGGGGTCATGGGGACTCTCTAGGGGTCCTAGTATGTCTTATAACTCCTAGGAAATTCCCATGACCCCTTTTGACATATTGGAACACTCAGGTGTGTCTTAAGGGGTATTAGGACCCCTTAAGACACACTTAAGTATTCCAATGTGTCAAAAAAGGTCATGGGGACTCGCTAGGGGTCCTAGTATGCCTTATCACATGTTGTGACCCCTAGGGAGTCCCCATGACTCCTTAAGACACATTGGAAAACTAAAGTGTTCCAATGTCTCTTAAGGGGTCATGGGGACTCCCTAGGGGTCCTAGTACGCCTATTAAGGGGTCATCAGAGTTCAAAATGCAACTTCGATGGAATGGTGACCCTTTGGAATGCATTAGGACATGTTAGAGGACCTATGTACCAAATTTGGATGTCTTTTTCTTAGTATAAGTCGAAAGTGGTCTATGGGGTGCTCTCGAGAGAACACATGTCGAAACGGGGTCGGTAGGCTTATTAAAGGGTCATTAGGGTTCCAAATGTAACTTTGATGGAACGGTGACCATTTTAAATGTATTACGACATGTCATAGGATCTATGTACCAAATTTAGACTAATTTTTTCTAGTATAACTCGAAAGGGGTCAATGGGGTGCTCTCGGGAGACGTCATGTCGAATCGGGGTCAGTAGGCCTGTTAAGGGCTCATTAGGGTTCCAAATGCAACTTTGATGGAAAAATGACCCTTTGGAATGCATTAGGACATGTCAAAGGACCTACGTACCAAATTTGGATGATGTTTCCCTAGTAGAACTCGAAAGGGGTCCATGGGGTGCTCTCGGGAGACCACATGTCGAATCGAAGTCGATAGGCCTGTTAAGGTGTCATTAGGGTTCCAAATAAAACTTTGATGGAATAGTGACCTTTGGAACAGATTAGCATATGTCATAGGATGTATGTACCAAATTTGGATGACTTTTTCCTAGTAGAACTCGTAAGGGGTCCATGGGGTGCTCTCGGGAGACCACATGTCGAAACAGGGTCGTTAGGCCTATTAAAAGGTCAATAGGGTTTGAAATGCAACTTCGATGGAATAGTGACCCATTGTAACACATTAGAACATGTCATAGGACCTATTTACTAAATTTGGATAAATTTTTTCTAGTAGAACTCAAAAGGGGTTAATGGGGTGCTCTCGGGAGACTACATGTCGAAACGGGACCGGTAGGCCTGTTAAGGGGTCAATAGAATTTGAAATGCAACTTTGATGGAATGGTGACCCTTTGGAACACATTAGGAAATGTCAAAGGACCTAATTCTATGATTGAGATGACTTTTTCCTAGTAGAACTTGAAAAGGGTCCATGGGGTGCTCTCGGGAGACCACATGTCAAATCAGGGTCGGTAGGCCTGTTAAGAGGTTATTAGGGTTCTAAATGAAACTTTGATGGAACGGTGACCCTTTGGAATGCATTAGGACATGTCAGAGGACCTACATACAAAATTTGGATGACTTTTTCTTAGTAGAACTCAAAAGGGGTCCATGGGGTGCTCTGAGGAGATCTCATGTCGAATCGGGGTCGGTAGGCCTGTTAATGGCTCAATAGGGTTCAAAATGCAACTTTGATAGAACAATGACCCTGTGGAATGCATTAGATCATGTCAGAGGACCTACATACCAAATTTGGATGACTTTTGCCTAGTAGAACTCGAAAGGGGTCCATGGGGTGCTCTCAGGAGACCACATGTCGAATCAAGCACGGTAGGCCTGTTAAGAGGTCATTAGGGTTCCAAATGAAACTTCGATAGAACAGTGACCATTTGGAACACATTAGGATATGTTAGAGGACCTAATTTCTTGATTCAGATAACTTTTTCCTAGTAGAACTTGAAAGGGGTCCATGGGGTGCTCTCAGGAGACCACACATCGAATCGGGGTTGGTAGGCTTGTTAAGGGGTCATTAGGGTTCCAAATGTAACTTCGATGGAACGGTGACCCTTTGGAATGCATTAGGACATGTCACAGGACCTACTACCAAATTTGGATGACTTTTTCCTAGTAGAACTCGAAAGGGGTCCATGGGGTGCTCTTAGGAGACCACATGTCGAATCAGAGTCGGCAGGCCGGTTAAGGGGTCATTAGGGTTCCAAATGTAACTTTGATGGAATGATGACCCTCTTGAATGCATTAGGACATGTCAAAGGACCTACGTACCAAATTTGAATGACTTTTACCTAGTAGAACTCGAAAGGGGTCCTTGGAGTGCTCTCAAGACACCACAAGTCGAATCAAGGTCAGTAGGCCTGTTAAGGGGTCATTAGGGTTCTAAATGAAACTTCCATTGAATAGAAACCCTTTGGAACACATTAGGACTTGTTAGAGGACCTACGTACCAAATTTGGATGACTTTTGCCTAGTAGAACTCGAAAGGGGTCCATGGGATGCTCTCAGGACACCACATGTCGAATCGGGGTCGGTAGGCCTATGAAGGGGTCATTAGGATTCCAAATGCAACTTCAATAGAATGAAAACCTTTTGGAACACATTAGGACATGTTAGAGGACTTAATTATAAATTTGGATGACTTTTGCCTAGTAGAACTCACAAGGGGTCTATGGGGTGCTCTCGGGACACAACATGTCGAATCGGGGTCAAAAGGCACGTTAAGGGGTCATTAAGGTTCCAAATGCAACTTCCATGGAACAATGACAATTTAGAACACATTAGGACATATCATAGGACCTACGTACAAAATTTGGATGATTTTTGCATAGTAGAACTCGAAAGGGGTCCTTGGGGTGCTCTCGGGACACCACATGTTGAATCAGGGTCGACAGGCCTGTTGAGGGGTCATTAGGGTTCCAAATGAAACTTCTATGGAATGGTGACCATTTGGAACACATTAGGACATGTTAGAGGACCTACGTACCAAATTTGGATGACTTTTGCATAGTAGAACTCAAAAGAGGTCCATGGTGTGCTCTCGGGACACCACATGTCGAATCGGGGTTGGCAGGCCTATTAAAGAGTCATTAGAGTTCCAAATGCAACTTCCATGGAATAGTGACCCTTTGGAACCCATTAGGACATGTCACAGAACCTACGTACCAAATTTGGAGGAATTTTGCCTAGTAGAACTCAAAAGGGGCCCATGGAGTGCTCTCGGGACACCACATGTCGAATCAGGATCGACAAGCATGTTAAGGGGTCATTAGGGTTGCAAATGCAACTTCAATGGAACAAGGACACTTTGCAATCCATTAGGACATGTTAGAGGACCTACATACCAAATTTGGATGACTTTTGCCTAGTAGAACTCGAAAGGGGTCCATGAGGTGGTCTCGGGACACCACATGTCAAATCGGGGTCGGTAGACCCGTTAAGGGGTCATTAAGGTTTCAAATACAACTTCGATAGAATGATGACCCTTTAGAATACATTAGGACATGTCAAAAGACCCCTTAAGACACACTTGAGCATGATAAAGCGTACTAGGACCCCTAGGGAGTCCCCATGATCCCTTTTGACGCATTGGAATGCTCAAGTCTATCTTAAGGGGTCCTACGACCCCTTAAGACAGATTTGAAGATTCCAATGCATCAAAAGTGGTCATGGGGACTCTTTAGGGTTCTTAATGTGTGATAAGGTGTACTAGGACCCCTAGAGAGTGCATGATCCCTTTTGACACATTGGAACCCTCAAGTGTGTCCTAAGGGGTCCTATGACCCCTTAGGACACACTTGAGGGTTCCAATGTGTCAAAAGGGGTCATGGGAACTTTCTAGGGGTCTTAACGCATGATAAAGCTTACTAAGACCCGTAGGGAGTCCCCATGACCCCTTTCGATACATTGTAATGTTCAAGTGCGTCTTAAGGGGTCTTAGGACCTCTTAAGACACACTTGAGCGTTCTAATTTGTCAAAAGGGGTCATGGGGACTCCCTAGGGGTCTTAAGGCGTGATAAGGCATACTAGGACCCTTAAGGAGTCCCAATGACCCCTTTTGACACATTGGAATGCTCAAGTGTGTCTTAAAGCACACTTGAGTATTCCAATGTGTCGAAAGGGGTCATTGGGACTCCCTAGGGGTCTTAACACATGATAAGGCATACTAGGACCCCTAGGGAGTCCCCATGACCCATTTTGACACATTGGAACACTCAAGTGTGTCTTAAGGGGTCCTAATACCTCTTAAGACACACTTGAGCATTCCAATGTGTCAAAAGGGGTCATGGGGACTCTCTAGGAGTCCTTACGTGTGATAAGGCATACTAGGACCCTTAGGGAGTCTCCATGACCCCTTTTGACACATTGGAATGCTCAAGTGTGTCTTAAGGGGTTGTAGGACCCCTTAAGACACACTTGAGTGTTCCAATGTGTCAAAAGGGGTCATGGGGACTCCTTAGGGGTCCTAGTATGCCTTATCATGTGTTAAGACCCCTAGGGAGTCCCAATGACCCCTTTCGACACATTGGAATGCTCAAGTGTGTCTTAAGAGGTATTAGGACCCCTTAAGACACACTTGAGTGTTCCAATGTGTCAAAAGGGGTCATGGGGACTCCCTAGGGGTCCTAGTATGCCTTATCATGTATTAAGACCCCTAGGGAGTCCCAATGACACCTTTCGACACATTGGAACACTCAAGTGTGTCTTAAGGGGTCCTAATACCTCTTAAGACACACTTGAGCATTCCAATGTGTCAAAAGGGGTCATGGGGACTCTCTAGGAGTCCTTACGCGTGATAAGGCGTACTAGGACCCTTAGGGAGTCCCCATGACCCCTTTTGACACATTGGAATGCTCAAGTGTGTCTTAAGGGGTTGTAGGACCCCTTAAGACACACTTGGGCATTCAAATATGTCAAAATGGGTCATGGGGACTCCCTAGAGGTCCTATTATGTATTATCACACCTTAGGACCCCTACAGAGTCCCCACAACCCCTTAAGACAAATTGGAATACTCAAGTGTGTCTTAAGGGGTATTAGGACCCCTTAAGACACACTTGAGCATTCCAATGTGTTAAAAGGGGTTATGGGGACTCCCTAGGGGTCCTAATATGCCTTATCATGCCTTAGGATCCCTAGCGAGTCCCGAGGACCCCTTTTGACACATTGGAACTCTGAAGTGTGTCTTAATGGGCTGTAGGACCCCTTAACACACACTTGAGCATTAAGACCCCTAGAGAGTCCCCATGACCCCTTTTGACACATTGGAATGTTCAAGTGTGTCTTAAGAGCTATTAAGACCCCTTAAGACACACTTAATCATTCCAATGTGTCAAAAGGGGTCATGGGGACTCTCTAGGGGTCCTAATGCATGATAAGGCATATTAGGACCCCTTAAGACACACTTGAACATTCCAATGTGTCAAAAGGGGTCATGGGGACTCTCTAGGGGTCTTAGTACGCCTTATAACATGTTAGGACCTGTATAGGGTCCCCATGACCCCTTAAGACACATTGGAATGCTCAAGTGTGTTTTAAGAAGTTACAGGACCCCTTAAGACACACTTGAGTGTTCCAATGTGTCTTAAGGGGTCATAAGGACTCCCTAGGGTCCTAGTACGCCTTAGGACCCCTAGGGAGTCCCCATGACCCCTTTTGACACATTGGAAAGCTCAAGTGTGTCTTAAGGGGTATTAGGACCCCTTAAGACACACTTAAGTGTTCCAATGTGTTGAAAGAGGTCATGGGGACTCCCTAGGGGTCCTAGTATGCCTTATTATGCATTAGGACCCTTAGGGAGTCCCCATGACCCCTTAAGACACATTGGAATACTCAAGTGTGTCTTAAGTGGTTTTATGACCCCTTAAGACACACTTGAGCATTCCAATGTATCTTAAGGGGTCATGGAGACTCTCTAGGGGTCCTAATGTGTGATAAGGTATTCTAGGACCCCTAGGAAGTCCCCATAACCCCTTTTGACATATTATAACTCTCAAATGTGTCATAAGGGGTCCTAGTATGCCTTATCATATGTTAGGACCCCTAGGAAATGCTCATGACCCTTTTGACACATTGGAATGCTCAAGTGTGTCTTAAGGGGTATTAGTACCCCTTAAGACACACTTGAGCATTCCAATGTGTCAAAAGGGGTCATGGGAACTCCTTAGGGGTCCTCTAGAATGCCTTATCACATGTTAGGACCCCTAGAGAGTCTCCATGAACCCTTAAGACACATTGGAATGCTCAAGTGTGTCTTAAGGGGTCGTACGACCTCTTAAAACACACTTGAGCATTCCAATGTGTCTTAAGGGGTCATGGGGACTCCCTAAGGGTCCTAGTACTCCTTATCACATGTTAGGACCCCTAGAGAGTCCCCATGAACCCTTAAGAAACATTGGAATGCTCAAGTGTGTCTTAAGGGGTCATAGGACCCCTTAAGACATACTTGAGCATTCCAATGTGTCAAAAGGGGTCATGGGGACTCCCTAGGGGTCCTAGTAAGCCTTATCATGTTTTAGGACCTCTATAGAGTCCCCATGACCCCTTAAGACACATTGGAATTCTCAAGTGTGTCTTAAGAGGTTAGAGGACCCCTTAAGACACTTGAGCATTCCAATGTGTTTTAAGGGGTCATGGGGACTCCCTAGGGGTCCTAGTATGCCTTAGAACCCCTAGGGAGTCCCCATGACCCCTTTAACACATTGAAATGCTCAAGTGTGTCTTAAGGGGTATTAGGACCCCTTAAGACACACTTAAGTGTTCCAATGTGTCAAAAGAGGTCATGGGGACTCTCTATGGGTCCTAGTATGCCTTATCACACGTTAGGACCCCTAGGGAGTCCCCATGACCCCTTAAGACACATTGGAATACTAAAGTGTTCCAATGTCTCTTGAGGGGTCATGGGGACTCCCTAGGGGTCCTAGTACACTTTATCACACCTTAGGACCCCTAAGGAGTCCCCATGACCCCTTTTGACACATTGGAATGCTCAAGTGTGTCTTAAGGGGTCCTAGGACCCCTTAAGACACACTTGAGCATTCCAATGTGTCAAAAGGGGTCATGGGGACTCCCTAGGGGTCCTAGTATGCCTTATCACACCTTAGGACCCCTAGAGATTCTTCATGACCCTTTAAGACACATTGGAATGCTCAAGTGTGTTTTAAGGGGTCGTAGGACCCCTTAAGACACACTTGAGTGTTCCAATGTGTCAAAAGGGCTTATGGGGACTCCCTAGGGGTCCTAGTACGCCTTATAATGCCTTAGGACCCCTAGAGATTCCCCATGACCACTTAAGACATATTGGAATGCTCAAGTGTGTCTTAAGGGGTCCTACGACCCCTTAAGACACACTTGAGCATTCCAATGTGTCAAAAGGGGTCATGGGGACTCCCTAGGGGTCCTAACGTGTGATAAGGTGTACTAGGACCCCTTGGAAGTGCACACAACCCCTTTTGGCACATGAAACACTTGAGCATTCCAATGTGTCAATAGGGGTCATGGAGACTTCCTAGTGGTCCTAACACATGATAAGGCATACTAGGACACCTAGGAATTCCCCATGACCCCTTTTGACACATTTCAACACTCAAGTGTTTCCCAAGGGGTTGTATGACCCCTTATGACACACTTGGGTCTTCTCATGTGTGAAAAAGGGTCATGGGGACTTCCTAGGGCTCCTAATACACCTTATCACGTGTTAGGACCCCTAAGAAGTCTCCATGACCCCTATTGACACATTGGAATGATCAAGTGTTTCCTAAGGGGTCCTACAACCCCTTCAGACACACTTGAGGATTCAAATGTTTCAAAAGGGGTCATGAGGACTTCCTAGGGTTACTAGTATGCATTATCACATGTTAGGACCCTTAGGAAGTCCCCATGACCCCTATTGACACATTGGAATGCTCAAGTGTGTCCTAAGGGGTCTTACAACACCTTTAGACATAGTTGTACATTCAAATGTTTCAAAAGGGGTTATGGGGACTTCCTAGGTGTCTTAACACATGATAAGGCATACTAGGACCCCTAGCAAGTCCCCATGAACCATTTTGATATATTTGAACCCTCAAGTGTGTTTGAAGGGGTCCTATGACCCCTTGGGACATACTTGAGGGTTTTAATGTGTCAAAAGGAGTCATAAGGACTTCCTAGGGGTCCTAACATGTGATAAGGTGTACTAGGACCTGTACAAAGGCCCCATGGCCCTTTTTGACACATTTCAACACTCAAATATGTCCCAAGGGGTCGTATGACCCCTTATGACACACTTAAGCATATTGATATGTCAAAAGGGGACATGGGGACTTCCTAGGGGTCCTAGTATGCCTTATCACATGTTAGGACCCCTAGGAAGTCCCCATGACCCCTATTGACACATTGGAATGCTCAAGTGTGTCCTAAGGGGTCCTACGACCCCTTCAGACACACTTGAGAATTTAAATCTCTCAAAAGGGGTCATGGGACTTCCTGTGGGTACTAGTATGTCTTATCACATGTTAGGATCCCTAGGAAGTCCCCATGACCCCTATTGACACATTTGAATGCTCAAGTGTGTCCTAAGGGGTCCTATGACCCCTTTATACATAGTTGTGTGTTCAAATATTTCAAAAGGGGTCATGGGGTCTTCCTAGGGGCCCTAACGCATGACAAGGCATACTAGGACTGCTAGGAAGTCCCCATGAACCATTTTGACATATATGAACCCTCAAGTGTTTTCAAAGGGGTCCTATGATCTCTTGGGACACACTTTAGGTTCTAATGTGTGAAAAGGAGTCATGGGGACTTCCTAGGGGTCCTAACGCGTGATAAAGTGTACTAGGACCCGTACGAAGTCCCCATGACCCCTTTTGACACATTTCAACACTCAGGTGTGTCCCAAAGGGTCTTATGACCACTTATGACACACTTGAGTTGTTCTCATGTGTCAAAAGGGGTCATGGGGACTTCCTAGGGGTCCTAGTATGCATTATCACATGTTAGGACCCCTAGAAAGTCCCCATGACCCCTATTGACACATTGGAATGCTCAAGTGTGTCCTAAGGGGTCCTACGACCCCTTCAGATAAACTTGAGCATTAAAATGTTTCAAAAGAGGTCATGTGGACTTCCTAGGGGTACTAGTATGCATTATCACAAGTTAGGACCCCTAGGAAGTCCCCATGACCCCTATTGACACACTCTAGCATTCCAATGTGTCAAAAGGGGTCATGGGGACTTCCTACGGGTCCTAACACGTAGTGAGGCATACTAGGACCACTAGAAAGTCCCCATGACCCCTTTTGACACATGTGAACCCTCCAATGTGTCTGAAGGGGTCATGGGGACTTCCTAGGACCCCTTTAGACACACTGGAGGGTTCACATGTGTCAAAAGGGGTGATGGGGACTTTCTAGTGGTCCTAGTATGTCTTATCACACATTAGGACCCCTAGGAAGTCCCCAGGACCCCTTTTGACACATTGGAATGCTCGAGTGTGTCGGAAGGGACCCCTTCCGACACACTCGAGCATTCAAATGTGTCAAAAGGGGTCGTGGGGACTTCGTAGGGGTCCTAACACGTGATAAGGCATACTAGGACCCCTAGGAAGTCTCGGTAACCCCTTTCAACATACAATTTAAATATTATGATCATAAAGTTTATATATATATATATATATATATATATATATATATATATATATATATATATATATATATATATATATATATATATATATATATATATAAGATATTATTATATAAAATATATATTAATATATAATTATATCTATAATACATATTTAAAAAAATATAAAATATTTACATAATACACCTTAAACGTTATATATATAATATATATATAATTTGTACATATATTTTTATAATATAAACTTTAAATATAATTATATACAATACATATTAATATATAAAAAATATATTAAGTTATAAAATATTATAATATAAAATATATATGACATACAATTTAAAACCCCTAAGATATTATAATATAAAATATATAAATTAATATATAATTATATATATAATACATATTTAAACATTATATACAAAAGTTCAATTTTTTCATATACTCCCGCCCTCCCGCCATTTTTTCATACTTGGGAAAATCGGGTACCCGATTTCTCCGATTTTGAAAAGTTCAAATTTTTCATATAATCTTGCCATTTTTTCATACTCAGAAAAATCGGGTACTCGATTAAGCTCGTGCTTTGGTGTTAGGTTTGCCCAGGTGTACTGACACCCAGGCCTACTAAAAAGTCAACAAGCGCTTTCATGCGCTTTTGGATGAGTGAAAAGTGAATATTTTTCACATTGCCACTTTTTGGCCCCTCATGATCTTGCACATACCCAAATTCCAAAAGGAAAACCAAAAATTGGTTAAGAAAATGTAGAGTGTGAGGAGTGATATTGTTTCTTTTTTGCTAAAAAAAAAGGTTTGGGAAGCTAAAAATTAATTTGGAAAACCTTTGGGAGGCATATAGAAAGAATATGGATAATTCTATGGCCCATAAAAGGATAAAAAGTAAAAGAGGTGTAAAGTTGCATGAAAAGAACTTGGAAGGAGAAAATACAAAAGAAATTCAAGAAATCAATAAGATAATAGAAAACCATGATAGATTTTATGAGAAATCAGAAGAAGGCCATGAAGAGTTCAGACATGTAATTAATTGTGGATTCCCAACATTTGAAAATTAGAATGGGAAGCTTAAGGACAAAGACACATGGATTGTATAATGCTAGAGTTTTCTCATTGTTGCCCTTTGATGTTGCTCGGACTAATGGGATTGAGTTGAAAGAGGCTACTACACAAATGGAACGGTTCATTACGTTGTAAATCATGGTCAGGGAAATCATCCATGATGCAAGCACTTATGTATCTGAGAAATAACTTAAACATATATATAAATGTGGCAAGTTCTAGGGGATTAGCCTTTGTTTCTACATGTTTTCGAATAGTTGTGTTTATGAGTCTTTCTGTATTGTCAGTTTGTCAAGTAGTTAGTTATAATTAGTTGTCTCCTAGTGAAATGGTATGTCCTTTCTGGTAACCTACAAGGGATGGAATATCTTGATGAATTGAATGGACAAGTGAAAGATAGTGATTAGAGATCACTAAGCTACTAAACTAATATGTAAGGCAATTAAATTAGTCAATATGTATTGTCAATGATGTCAAATAGTTTTGACTATACTTATCATGATGGTTACAAACATCTAAAGAAGAAAAATGGTAAAGGAATGAGATATCTACATGAAGATGAGATGGATATGGAGATATGGCTAAGGTATACATTGGGTAACTTATTGATGAGTCTATGACATCATATTGTTGACTTGATTGTATTACATAAATTTATTATGCATTGAAGATCAGAACTGAACATGTTTATATGGTCGGTAATTGAATATTTCAGTATACACTGAGCCAATGCAGTGTATACCAAGTAACAGTAATAACTGAGTTAGTATTCACCGACACATTCTATATTAACTGAGCAAGAGAAACAATTAAAGTTTATAACAACTGACTGAATTGATGATCTAGAAGATTTATTATGATTTCGAGGTAAAAGATAAAGTTTGTTATGATGATCTAATGGCTGAAAAGAATCAAGATTGATTGAATGGAGAAGGATGAAATGTGTTATTGACACATTTGTCGAGGAAGTTTGAAGTGGCAAAATGAACAATGGAGATTAAGAGGAAAAATATAATGGATGAGAAGAAAATGGTTTATAATGTCTATTTAAAGAAACATGAGATTCGTTATTGAGTCTGGGATAATTGACTCTGCAAGAGAATTCGTGTGGAAGGACTATTTTTCATGCACTACTAATCAAATTGGTTATAGACAGAACCAAGCAGAACTATAGGCATTATCTAGTGTCAGAGTATTATTCACCGAGCTGAATACAGTGAAAGATATGATGGATTGAAGTGATTTGTAGTACCCCACCCCTTAGTCCGATTTTATAAATGTTATGATTATTTTAGGATGATAGATTATATGTTAGGAAACCATTGATGCTTATGATGATACTGACCCCATACTTGCATGTGTATGGTTGATGTGTTTGTTTTATATTTTTGTTTGACGTGCTTGATGTGGTTGAGGGACGAAGTCCTAGTTACTTGCTTGCGAGATCCACACGATCGGTCAATCTCCGCCATTGTCTATTATATATTTATATATGTATGTACATGGGGGTTTTGTATGCAGGTTTGCAGGTACCAGGCATCGACTTCCCTGAATTGTCAGGATGAGCGTGCCCTATCACAATATCTCAAATGGTAAGAGAGGGGAGATAACACTGGTCCAAATCCTAACCTAAGCCATATTATTGTCTTGAAATAGTGGACAAGATTTTATTTTTCCTACCCTTCTTAAACTCATTTAGTTGATGTGAGTTTATATCCCTATTCTTGCATATGAATGTGGGTCTTTAGGTCCTTGTGATGCTTTTGATTTTGGTGGTTGGTGTGTTTTCTATATTTAGATTATTTAATTTGATTAAATAGTGCAATTTTTAATAATTTGGATCTTTACTATTTTTAGCTTTGAGAGATTATTTTATTATTTGGAAATTAATTAAATGCAATTGTTGAGTGTGGTTGAAATATTTAGTTAATGAGAATTAATTAAATATCCTCACCTTAGAATTATTTAATCATAAATTTAACCTATGTTCAATTAAAATGTATTTATTAATTTAAGGGTTAATTTAGCATGTGGTAATTATGTCAAACTAAATGTTCTAATTTTTAATTGTTTAAATGCATTAAGTTGCACATTCATAATTGAATAAAATTAAACTAATAATATTAGTTAAAGTTTGGTTATGTGCTTTGAACAAAAGTCAAAGTGAAGAGGAGACTCTAGTTCAACTGAAATTGAACTGTGAACTAAAGTTTATTTTCATGCAAAGCTCTCTTGGAGTCAAGTTTGAACTCTTGCATGTGAAAGGAGATTCCTTTATGTGTTGAGAGTTTAGCCATTATTGGATTACACAGTTTTGGAGGAGAAATTTGGAGACAAGTTTTGGAGAGATTTTTGGCAAGGATTGGATTTTGAGGACACAGGTGGAGGAACTTTCAGTAGGTAGAATAAATGATTTTTGTGGAGAATTCAATTTTGGAAAGCTTAGAAGTTTTGGGTTTTTATCTTCAGATTTGGTCTTCATTCGAATATTTTATTCAGTTTTGAGGTAGGGTTTGATTTTCCTTATGAGTATGTTATTTTGTGAATTTCAGAAAGATTGTCTTCTTCATGCCTGGTTGTGTGTATGTCTGGATCTTTGCCTATGTATTTATCTCTTTCTTTCTATTCTGGAGTTGGAATTTATGGAAATCCTTACTGCATGCATTTAATTATGTTGAATTTTAGAATAAATTTCATTAGAGTTTGAAGTTGTGTAAATCTAGCTAAATTGTGGTAATTGGGTTCTCTTTGTTAATTGACTATTATCCTAGTTTTTCATTAAAGGAATCAATTGAGTGTATATATATATATATGTGTGTGTGTGTGTGTGTGTGTCTGTGTGTGTGTGTGTGTGTGTGATTTTTATTTTTTTTAAATAAGGATTTTTGTTATTTGAATTTATTGATATTATTATTTATAAATATTAATTGATTTTTTTTTTTTACATGCGGGTTTTGATATTAATGTTTCTATTTGTTTTTAGAAAATTAATAATATTATTTTATTATTAAATACATGGTGTTTTGATATGCATGGAGATTTTAGTTAAATATTTATTTAAAAAGTATACATGCATGAGATTTTATTTAAAATAGATAGTTATGTGTGAGACATTTATATGAATGCTTTTGTAGTCAAATGGACTTTAGTCAACAAGATGATTGTTTTAGTCAACTGAAATTTATAATTATATATGTTTATTTGCATGGTTATAAATACATGCAATAGAGTTGAACTAGTTATGTTTTATAATTAATTGGATTTCTTTAAGGGAATCATGTTTTCTTGTAAGTGTTTAAAGTTTTTATTTTGAAAGATTTTGTTGGATGTATTTTATTTACAAATTATTTCTACATCTAATTATCTTGCATGGAGTAATTAGATGTTAATAATTTTTGCATGAGTATTGGCTATAAACTATAGGACTAGTTTTGTATAAAAGAAATTAATTTTGTGTTAAGTTTTAATGTGGGTGTTTAGCCATGCAAGTGAATGTTATGTGAATCTGGTTGTTTGGATTAGTTAAGTGTTTCTTTGTGATGACATCATTTTAATTTGAGTCAAATATGCATGTAATTAGTCTATTTTAATTAAATCATGTTTAGTCTTTTATTACCCTTTGTGGTGGTTTTGGGGGGGTTTATTGTCAACCAGTGGGAATGTAGTTCCAGAGGCGCGATTTGGTATTTTATCTAGCATTTGTTTACCTTGCATACTCTATTGGGTTGATTGAGTTGTTCTAACCCTATGTGGGATTATTTTATGGTGGTTTATGGTCTTCCATGTTGGAGATAGTTATTGAGATTTATGAGTTGTGTTAACTTAGAGTTATACTTGATCTTGTGAAACCCTAGGGTAGGTTATATAAGTGTATAGCGGAAAGTGGCTTGTAATTGGTGCCAGAGCCCGGAAGTGGCTGCTAGGATATCCTATTACAAGTAGCTTAATAAGTGATAATTAATGACATTGAGAATTTAAAATGAACCTAATAAGATATTATGTGCCTTGCCCATGCTTGAGTTCCTGATTGAGTGATGACTAGGATGGGAGTGAGAAGATGCTTGTCGCCTATGTGGACTGGATATGGCATAGTTAGTACCTTCTCTACAAGAGGGGTTATTGATACCACATAGAGTCACTAGCACGCTGGGGTCTGAAGGGACTACCAAGATAACCTTAGAGTTGGCTTGTGTGATGACACTTCCTTTATTCATCTTAGGTTTCCTACATGTGTTGGTTGCCTCTTGTTGTGTATGTTGTACCTTGTTATCCTTTTTGTATCCTTTGAGTTAGAAGCTTTCAGGATCTCTTCCTGAGCTTGTGTTGATGTTGTTTGTTATCTGAGTGGGATCTTTTGTTATCTCCTTAGCATGGTGGGAATGGACCATTTAGGTTCACGAGGTCAGGTGGTAGTGATTCTTTTACCATTTGAGATTCTGATGTTCATGTACCAGTGTTGGATGATCCCCGTAGCAGTCGATTCTTCTTGATCTTCATTGTTGGAGTGGTGTTCTTATTCTTCTTCTTCTATGTGATCTTGTATCATTGTATCAGTTGTTTAGAGATATCATGTTGTATTTTACCTTGGATTATTGTATTACATACCACGTGACATGTGCAGTGGATGTAGGTTATTATGGTTGCCTGATGGTAACAGTTGTATTTATCTTATCTTATATGTGATGTTGCATTTGTCTTTTATTTGTTTATAGGAGTTTTTTAATTATATCTAATCTAAATTAATTAATTAATATTCACATAATCTTTGTCATGGAATCCTTTAGAGTTGTAACCTATGTGAGTTGTTCATTTCATTGTATTACTTCTACATTGTAAAAATTTGATGTTGTTGAATGTTAACACTTTAAAATAAAAATTTAATCTGCAAACTTAGTTGCATGTTTAGGTTTAGTTCTCCTGGGTTCCCTGGCGAGGCATTACATGATTATTGATTAGAGGCGGTATTCTGAGCTTAGCATAGATCTAAAAATCTATAAATATTAGTTGTATTTGAATAAGATCATTATTGTATCAATTTAAATATTGTTACAGCTAAATCTCTTAACCGAGTGGACCTAACAGCCTTATTTGTATTTCAATATGACATTCCTTGAATATTGTTGGTTTTCTTGTTGACCCCATAGTGAATCCTAGTCAAGAGTTAATTGTTAGTGATAAATCCTCTAACCAGGTCACACCTCACAGTGTGCTTTGTAAGCTTTAATAGGGTTGGCTCCTAACCAAGCTCACTTTAGAAGAGTAAAATATTTTGGGGTACCGATCATAGGTGGTTTTTCCCTTAGAAGGGTTTCCACATTAAAAATCTATGTTTTATGTGTATTTGATGAGATTGGATTGTTATTTTATGTTACACATTTCATATTTGGATTAATCGGTAAACACAATATTGAATTGACTATCAATCGGTA
Organism: Chamaecyparis obtusa; assembly: GCA_027943335.1. Classification (NCBI taxonomy): domain Eukaryota; kingdom Viridiplantae; phylum Streptophyta; class Pinopsida; order Cupressales; family Cupressaceae; genus Chamaecyparis; species Chamaecyparis obtusa. The sequence goes on along the minus strand of BSBK01010185.1, from coordinate 24,892 downwards.
GATGAACAAAAATTTATTATTGGTAACTTACTGAGTTGATTATTTTGTTGAAAAATATTTGATTATATACATCTGGGAGTTTGGTATTGTAGGATAACTGGAATTAATTGATTTACCCCTCCTCTCACTTATCTAACAATTGGTATCAAGACATATTGGTTTCTTGGAAGGAAAGTTTAAAGGACATAAGCTAAATATCACAAGATGTATAAGAGAGAGGTGCCAAAGCTGAACAAAGATAACTTCTCTACATGGAAAAGTATAATGAGGTTGCATATATTTGGAATTGGAGAATCTGTTGTATTTTACCTAGACAATGCTTATGTTCAACCATATATTCAACCTTTGACATTTGATCAACTGAGAGATAGACATAAAAATAATATGACAATGCTAGAGATTGTTGTTGCATTAGCAGATGCTGAATTTGAAGATATTAAGACATGTACATCTGCTAAAGAAATGTGGGAAAAAATTACACTAGTCTATGGAGGAGATGTGAATGTGATGTGAGAAAGAGTTGAAATTCTCAAGGGAAGGTTTGATGATATGGAGATGAAAGAAGGAGAAAACATTTCTCAGTACAATAACCAAATCAAGGAGGTTGTCAATGCTATCTAAGGAGAAGGAGGTGTTATTGATGAAGACATTGTCATGAGTAAAATTCTTAGAACCTTGCTACCTGTGTATGCTATTAGAATCTCTGCAATTCATGAAATGAGATCTGGACCGAGTAATGTTCTTACACTTGATAGCCTAATCAATAAATTGACTAGTTTTGAGTTGAATAACTATGATAACAATATTGTACCGACTATTGAGTATGCATTTATGTCATCTTTGAAAATTGGAAAATCAAGCAGTAAACATAAGATAAGAAATGAAAGTGACAGTGATAGTGATGAAGATGAACTTGATGAACTTGAAGCACTTATGGATAGAAGGTTTTAGAAAGGTAAAGGAAGGTATAAAGGAAAATTACCTCTGGAATATTTTAATTGTAAATAAATTGGTCATATTGCAGCTAGGTGTCCTAATAGAAAAGATGATGATAAAGACAATGACTGATCTGGAGAAAGAAAGTCTGACAAAAGAGATAACCAAGATCGGAGAGGCAACTGACACTATGACAGAAGAAACAATTGAGAATAAAAAGACAAAGGAAAGAAGGCATGTTAACTTGTTGGAGATGACGATGATGACACCGACATCGACACTAATGAAGACATTGAGGTGGTATTCATAGCTTTGAAAGAAGATACAGAAGAAGAAGAAAGATATGTAGAAACAACACTTTTTTCTAAAGTTAGCAAGAATGATACATGGATTATTAATAGTGGTTGTAGACATCATATGATTGGTGATGAAGAAAAATTTGAATACCTTGAGCACTATAATGGAGGATTTGTTAAAATGGGAAATGATACACCCTTTTTAGTAAAAGGAAAATGATCTATCTTTTTGAACAATAAGATTAGATGTGAGAATGGATATTGGGTCAAGAGACTTAATTATAACTTGTTAAGTGTAGCACAGTTGAATAAGCTAGGTCACTGAGTTGCAGTTGAAAGTAGGAAGTTGAAGATCTATGATGAAATAGGAAATTTGGTTGGTACTGGTGAACAATATAAAGGTAATCTATTCTATCTTGACATTTTTGAAACTTCTTGTTTAATGGATAGAACTGAAGATGTGTGGTTATGGCATAAAAGGTTGGCATGTGAATTTTGACAACATGGTTAAGATTAGTAAGAAAAGAAAAGTTAGAGGTTCACTGAGCTTATCTAAACCTGACCATGTCATTTGTAAACAATATCAAATGGGAAAAATGTGAAAATCTAGTTTCAAGAGAAAGACCTATTCTAATAAAAGATATTTTGGATTTGGGTCATACTGACTTATGTGGTCCTATGAGAACTCAAAGTTATTATGGTGGCAAATACTTTATTTTGGTTGTTGATGACTACGCTAGGATTATGAAAGTTATGTTTTTGAAAGAGAAATCTAAAGCTTTCAAAATGTTTAAATACTATAAAGCAAAAGTGGAAAAGAGTTAAAATGATTAAGATTTGATAAAGGAGGTGAGTTTATTTCTAATGAATTCACTAACTTTTGTAATGAGGATGGAATTAAAATTCAGGTTTATGCATAGAGAACACCAAAACATAATGGAATTTCTAAAGGGAGGAATAGATCCATATTTGATTGTGCTAGAACACTGATGATTGAGAAAGATGTTGCACACATGTACTTGATAGAAGTTGTTAGCACTATTATGTACACATTAAATCGAGTATAATTAAAGAAAGATTCAAACAAGACACCTTATGAGTTATGGTATGGGTACACACCTAATGTAAGTTATTTCATAATTTTTGGAAGTAGATGTTACATTCTGAAAGATGAGAGAAATGGGAAATTTGATTCTAAAGGTGATGAAGGAATATTTTTGGGATATTCTACTAAGAAAAAAGATTACAAATGTTTGAATAAGGTTTCTAACAAAATGATTGAAAGTGCTAATGTGAGAGTTGATGAGTTGATGAAGGGCACAACCTGGCTTTGATACCACTTGATGAAGGGTGCTCCCCTTAATACCACAAACACATAACAAAAATAGAGAAACAACAACAATATGCAAGAACAAAAAATGGGCTTCTTATTATCTCCACAAATGTGGAATTACAAACTTTCAGAATTACAATATGCAAAGCCACATGGGCATTCCCTTACAATATTTCGTAGGACAAAACCTCAAATTATTACCCAGATATACTACCCAAAACTGTCCCGAACTACCTAAGAAAACACTATAGCCTTCCTTATATAGGAAATTTTCCACTGCTTGGGAAAGTTCCAGAATTTTAGCTAACAAGGCCGACCAAACTTAGAATTATTTTATTTTATAGTTTATTACATCAAAGTCAGCTCAAAATAAATTTTGAAACCCAAACAAATTTTTTGAAGGAAAATCATTTTCTGTCATTTTAGGTGACCCAACTTCCAAAGACTATAAGTCATCACCAGTTGACCCGATTGACTATTATGACCCCATTCTAGAAAGGCCATGAAGCGCTCTATAGGCTTGACTAGTGCAAGCATTTGTCACCCAAATTTTTGACCTTATCTGGGGCCTCTAAAGCCTTCAAAACTGAGTTTAAAGTTTTTGTACCCTGTTGCCAATACTGAAAATCTTCAATATCTATAAAGCTAGACTTGATCTGTCAATGAAACTTTACTAGCAGACTGATATGACCAAAATGAACCTCTAGGGAAGAAATCAGAACATTCCAAGATCGGATGACCAACTTACTAAAAATAGTAAGTTTCCATAAATAGTAGCTCTGCATAAGATAGCCCTTATTGAAAACAAAAATAGAAATATTTTTTGGTGATGCAAGATTGCTCGTACACCTAGGATTCTCCTGCATCATGAGTTTTCTGAGAAAAATGATGAAGAAAGCACAAAGGAACCATAAGACTATGGTAGATATACATTCATTGAGATACATGACCATCTACTCGAGCAATAGGTAGAAGCTATCGAGCAACAAGATAAAGGTATCGAGAATCATCCTATAGAGACTAAGAATCAGGAAATTGCCACCGAGGAAGAAAACAATCCTACACCGACTGATGAATAAAGAAGAGAACAAGTGTTAACAAAATTTGTGAGAAGACACGATCTACAAAATTAGATTATTGGAGACAAGCAAGCTGACATGATGATGCGAAGTAAATTGAGATAGAGCACATATTTAGTTTGTGAATTTGAACCTAAAAATATTAGAGATGCACTTAAGAATGACGAATGGATTAAAGCCATGAATGAATAAATTGAGCAGATAGAGAAAAACAAAACATGGTCATTGGTACCAAGACTGAGTGATAAAAATATTATTGGAACCAAATGGATATTCATAAAAAAGTTGAATGAGAATGGTGAAGTTACTAGGAACAAAGAAAGACTTGTTTGTAAAGGGTATGCACAAGAAGAAGGAATTGATTATGGTGAAAATTTTGCACCATTGGCTAGACTTGAAGGATTTAGAATACTACTTGCATATGTTGCACACAAAGGATTTAAAGTATATGAAATGGATGTTAAATCTGTATTTTTGAATGGGATACTTGAGGAAGAGGTTTACATTGAACAACTTGAAGGTTTTGTTCATCCAAATAAGAAGAACATGGTATGTAAGTTGCATAAAGCACTGTAAGGACAGAAACAAGCACTGAGAGTATGGTGTGAAAGACTGCATGTATATCTTATTAGTATTGGTTTTGTAAGAATAAGTGACAATACAAATTTTTATTTGAAAGGAGAAACTGATGATAAGATTCTTATTGCTGAAATTTTTGTTGATGATATTATATTTGGAGGACATGATAATCTTTGCAAATATTTTTTTGATGAAATGAGAAAGGAATTTGAAATGTTAATGTTTGGAGAGATTAAATTATTTCTAGGTTTGCAAATACTAAAAAAAAATGAAGGGATATTCATAACACAATCAAAGTACATCAAAGAAGTGTTGAAGACTTTTGGAGTGGAAGATTCAAAACCAGTACGTACACCAATGGTTATAGGATGCAAATTGACCAAGGATGATCAGTCAACTAAGGTAAATTAGACATTATATAGATCAATGATTTCTAAATTGATGTATGTTGTACATAGTAGACCTGATATTAAACATGCTATTGGGATTGTAGCAAGATTTTCTACTAATCCTGAGGAATCACATATGACTTTTGTTAAGAGGATTCTGAGATACTTGAAGAACATAGAGAATTATGGCTTATGGTATAAGAAACAAGGAAATTTTTAACTACAAGTTTACACCGGTGCAGATTGGGCTTGGAATATTAATGACCAGAAGAGCACTACTAGTGGAGCATTCTTTTTGGGAGAAAGGTTAGTTACTTGGATAAGTAATAAACAAGCATGTATTTCTCAGTCTACTACTGAAGCATAATATGTTGCTATTGCTGCTAATTGTTCAAATATTACATAGCTAAAACAACTTTTGAAAGGGATGAATGAAGAGATCATTGATCTAGTGATTATATAATGTGACAACACAAGTGCTATAAACATTTCCAAGAATCCAGTGATGCATGCTAAGACAAAGAATATATCTATTAAGTTTCATTATTTGAGGGAACAAGTACAAGAAAAGAAAGTGAAACTGGAGTTTGTGAAATCTAAAGAACAACTTGCATACATATTTACTAAACCCTTACTGAAAGATACATTTGAGTACTTGAGCACTACACTAGGGGTCCATCCCCCATCTGTCGATCACTAAGGTGATTGGGAGGTTGCATCAACCTATACTTTATCACAAAATTAGTAATGCTTATGTGTATTGTTCACACTTTAGGTTTCCTAAGGTTGTGAAAGCTATAACAAGAACACTACCTATCGGTACATGGAGGTACTTGACTTGAACCGAACACTAGAGACAATAGTTTGGCTACTATGGAGTTGTTTATTCTTTTTGGCATTTTTGTCAAAGGGAGAGAATGAGTTAATGAAATATCTATCTTATGGGAGAGAAATGATCAAGGAAGGAAACACAGGAAGAAAAAGATCAAATCCATAGGGATAGTCTCCCTGAAATGCTAAAATGCTATTGTTGGAATTAGGAGAGATAGGTACTGAGAGGAGAGGGGTGAATCAGTGTCTTCAAAACTTTAGTTGAAAAACCTTTCTGATCTATAACTGAATACTGTGATAACCGATCAAAATAACTTGAATCTAATTGCATAAATCAATCATCTAGTTAACTTAAGAAAGTAAACAATATGAAATCAATATGACAATCACATAACACAAGTATTTTGGTAATGCGAAAACCCTTGTTAGAAGGTAAAAACTGTGGCAGGGATGACACCCACAAATTCTTTGTAATGCCCCGCCAGGGAACCTAGAAGAACTTAACCTAACATGAAACTAAGTTTGCGGAATAATTTTTTTTTTCAAGTTAACATACAAGATATAAATCAATGCGGAAGCAATAACCATTATCTCACATAACATAAACAACCAACACAGGTTACAACTCTCAAGGGTTCCTTGACGAAGATTACTTAACATTAATTAATAACATAGATAAGGGTTCAATAATGAAACTCATATAAACCAATGAAAGATAAGATCAACATCACCTAGAAGATAACATAAATACATCTGGTACCATAAGGTATCCATAAATCTACATCCACTGCACATATCGCAGGGTATGTAATACAATAATTGAAAATAAGTACACATGATATCTCTGAAGAACTGATACAAAGATACAAGATCACAAGGAAGAAGATCATGAAGAAGAACACCTCTCCAACAATGAAGATCAAGAAGAAACAACTGCTACCAGGATCATCTAGCACTGGTGCATGAACGATGGAATCTCAAATGGTAAAAGAACCACTACCACTCGACCTCGTGAACCTAAATGGTCCACTCCCACCATGCTGAGGAGATAAAAATAGATCCCACTTGGATAAAAAACATCAAACAGATCAAGCTAAGGAAAGGATCCTGAAAGCCCTCTAACTCAAGGTGAAAAAGTAAAAATGTCATGAAAGACTCACTATTCCAGAGGCAACTGATACATGTAGGATAACTAGACTATGCATAGGAAAGTGTCATCATGTACGTCTAACCCTTAAGTCTTGTCCTGGTAATCTTGCTGGATCCCAGCACTCAAGTGACCCTACATGGTATCAATGACCTCTCGTACTGACGAAGTCATCAACTATGCCAACTCATCCCTTAAAAGGGAGCTAGTCATCTTCTCAACACCATCTTAGTCTATACTAGCACTAATGTCTGGGTGAGGACCATACCTTATTAGATTCATTTTAATAAAACTCTCAATTTTATATTTAGTTATCACTTGATTAAGATACTTAACAATAAGTGATCCTGATAGCCACTTGTGGCCCCCAACGCTTATTGCAAGCCACCTCATACTACATATCTAGGTAAACTACCCTAGGCTCACAAATCTCACATAGATCAAATCAGGTACACAACTAGGTAATCTCAGATCCAGTTTCACACACATGAACTAGAAATGATTACAAAAGTACCAAAAGCATAATACAAAACATCAAGAGCCTATATGGTCAAGACAGGGGTACAATCGGATCTCAACACACACATCCAATCATATTACCAAAAACAAGAATAGCTGACACAAACCCCAGCCTCTATCTTCCCCCTAGGTCCTCTAGTGCCCCAAAATAGATTAAGAAAAAGAAAACACTCCAGGCACTAAGAAGACACAATGCATCATAGAAAATTGGAAACTAATTTCATAAACACTTTAATTTCCATATTGAAACATAATTGAAATTAAATATAGAATTTCATAAATAAACTGAGATAAACCAATCATAAACAAAAATACGATGACATAATGAAGGAATAATTCCTACAATCTTCCTATAGGTATAATAGAACAATAACACCTGATTTCGGTATAAACATAACTTTGTAAAATACAAGTAATTCAATTAGGACATTTTAAATAACTTATAAATCCAATGCACATGCAAGGAACATAACATCATGCAATTACTCCATGTAGATGTACAACTAATACATAAACACTCATACATTAGTTTACTAATTTCTATAATTACAAATAAAACTAAGCTTGCTACAATGATTGAGCAAGCAAGGGTTAACTAACTATTAACCCAAGTTCGATGAATTGAAAACAACTTTATTATAGGAACTTCCTAATCATTCGATCATAAATTTGGTTCACAACTTAAATATAATTCTCTTAATTAGAATTAATTCAAAACATCCTAAATTTTCACACAACAGTTAAAGATATAAATATTTCAATCAATATAAATAACAATGAAGAAATAAGGTAATTATTAATCCATGATGACTGATAATTAAAAATTAGACATAACACCCTATTAATTGAATAACAAAAATAGAATAATCCATATTAAAATTATCAATGGAAAATATAATATTTTAATACCCATACAAATAAATTCCAATGCATAATAACCCACAACCATCATTTTCATAATTGAGGTACAAATACAAAAGTATTTATTTAGATAAATAAATTTAGACAAACTTTGTTTTTAACAAAGAAATCTAATTTTCATTATCTCACAAACATGAATTTAATTAAGCTAATCATAATTAAATTCTAACTAAGTTTAATAATAGACAAAATAACCAAAACAAGATTAATTAATAATAAAAATTAACTAATCCAATTAACAATTTAAAATTAATCTAATTTTGTTTTATATGTAAAAGTAAAATCTAAATCACCTAACTATTAAATAAAACTTATTATAAAATTATATATATAAAATAAAATAAAACTTTAACATAACATAAATTAATATTTAAAAACTAAATCAAACTTATACCAAACAAAAATTAATATATAAAAACAAGTTACTTTATTGGGGGGATCAAACCATACACTGTGCACAGTACACTACGCAGGGCAGGTACCTCACATAGTACTCTACTTGCACAGGGTACCGTGTCCATCGCGGGCCTTGCTGCGTTGGGGAGTGTAGGGGGTTTGGTGGCCCCCATCTCCAAAACACCTTTTCAATATTATTTTTTTAATTTTTTTTTTTTTTTATAAACATAACATTTAATCACTCCTTAATTTGTTTTATTATATAGTTTTATTCTATAACATATATATTTATATTCTGAATTTTCAACAACAGGAATATTATGTATGCATTTCTGGATTTGATTGTGTGTAGTTTTTAGATCAACATTTCGGATCACACTCTGTGATCCATCGTCAAGAAAAAAAGAGGGCAAGACTTTTCTTACAATTATTGCCCTCTTTGTTTCCTGATGATGGATCACGGAGTGTGATCCGAAACATTGATCTAAAAACTACACACAATCAAATCTAGAAACACATACATAATTACAATGGATTGTGGAAATCTAATATCATTAACAGGAATATTGCAAATAACACACACACACACACACACACACACATATATTTTATATAAATAATGCATACTCCTTAATAGAGTAGAATATATATTCATATAATTTTTATTTACAAAGCACTTTCAAGTATTAGAATAAAATAAGCATGAAGGGTAATTGTAACTATATTTTTATTTTACTGTCATATTCTATCTACTGTACTTTTACATTACAGAGGGAATATCTTTTTTTTTGTCAAATTGATTCCAATACTCAAATTGGGTATTTACAACACTTAAATATCTTCTAATTCCTTAACATCTAAACAATTAAATTGAGATTCTTATTCGAGGAATCTAATTCCATTTGTCTTATTGGTCAAATATGTTTGACTGTGTATGAATGATAATTTTTACCCAGAATTGGTTTTTCCACCCAAATTGGGTTTTTATTTCAAACTGAATTTTCTTCCCAAGGAGAATTAATTTTCTTCCAACACTATAGTCTAACTATATAACATAATTGATTTTTCGATTTATAAGAATATTATATACAAACTATTGACAAAATTTTGCCAGCATAATGGTACAATGCCAAATTATCATAAAAATACAAAACAACAAACCTAGAATTTCTCTAACACCCAGAATCAAAGAAATCATTTAGATCTAATGAGACTAATCTAGATCTAATCAAACACAAAATTTTACCAGATAAAATAATAGAATACACACACAATAAGAATTCTAGACCCTACCTTGAATCCAATGCCAAAGACTATACTGAAACCCCTGTTGAAGATCTGAGAGTGAGATTTCTTCCAAATCCAATCTTGTCTATAGATCTGAAAACTATGATGAAAGCAGAAACCAGATCCAGATGCACAATCAAGCCCAAATCAACAAGCAGCCACAACAAACCAAGAATCCTCAAAAATTCAAGCACACAAGCTCTCCAAAAATCTTTTCCAAACCTATCTAATCTCAAAAGAATGCAATCATCTCCTAATTGGAATTCAATTCCCAAATTTATGCAATTCCTAAAGACAACTCAAAAGCTAACTCATAGTTCAACTCCAAATCAGAAATGACTCATAAGACAACTCCTGATCCAACTCTAATTCCATAATTGAAAGTAAATATTAATTAATTAATTAAAATATCTTTTAAATGCACAACACAACTTGACTTTTGAAAACTAGTTGTTCACTTTTTGACAACAAATCTCTTTTCAATTTGCACATGCTAATAATTTAAAATATATTTATTAAATAAATAAAATACTTAATGCATCCCAAAATATGCAATTAAATATTTATTTATTTAATAATACTCGCAAACAAAATAAAATCCAATTATCAATAAAATAATCATTTAAATCCAAATAATCAATTATTTGATTTTAATTGAATTTCATCAAAATAAACTTAGGACATAATCAATATTAATTTCCAAATACTCAAATAATTAACTTTAATTTAATTTCCTCAATTAATCATAGGAGCATACTTAATCATAAAATTCAACTATGCACCTAACATTGATAATCACATAAAAATCACCCACATAATCCACAAATCAATTGAAGCCAAACGAGATAAAATCAGACAAAACCAAAACCAAGTAACACTAGAAAGGGATCCACGAACTTTGCCAACCTGATAAATTCGGATAGGGTAGTCAATAGATACTTATCCAACAACTAGGATAAATGGGTTTGGGTTAAGGTTTTGGATCCGTGTTATCTCCCCTCTCTTACCATTTGAGATATTGCGATAGGGCATGCTCATCCTGACAATTTAGGGAAGACGATGCCTGTACCTATGAACTTGCATACAACACCTGCATGTACAAACATATATAAATATATAATAGACAATGGCGGGGATCGACCGATCGTATGGATCTCGTAAGCAAGTAACTATGACTCCATCCCTCAACCACATCAAGCACGTCAAATAGAAAAGTAAAATAATCACATTAACCATACACATGCCAGTATGGGGTCAGTAAAATCATATACATCAATGTTTTCCTAACGTATAATCTATCATCCTAAAGTAATCATAACATTTATAAAATTTGACTAGGGGTGAGGTACTACATTCTTCACTACTGTAGATAGAAAAGGTTTTCCTGTTCAGGCTACAAGTTTTGATCACTTCTGGTGATCTTACCCTATTAGGAGTAACATATTAGATTAGCTAGATCTACCTATTTATAGGATTTAACAACACTATATGAAGTGTGTACTCGGTTAAGAGATTTATACAAAGACTGTTAAGTCTACTCTGTTAAGAGATTTATCAAAACTCTATCACAATTTTTAGAAAGTAATAGGTAAATTATCTACTAGTTGACAACTCAATTATCTAAAACAGATCTATAAGTTCTTATCAAAATATCACCTTATCTGTGATGGTTCTCTGCTCTGATTCTGCTTGGTTGCCTTGTCTGATTCTGCTCAATCTAAAAACCTTTGTACTATGTTCTGCTCAGTAAACTGATTGTCTTGAAGATAGGAAATTTCTTCAAGTGCTTCATGATTCATATATATCAGTTCAACAACCTTATAAAATGGTGCGAATATATACAATATATAGTGTTCTATTTTTGCTGCTTAAAAATTAGGTTACAAAAGAAAATCATAACCGTAAGATCTACAGTGCAAAATAACCTAGATCAACTAATACAAATAAGACAATCATTGTATTTAATGAATATCTTTTATGATAAATGCTCCTTGATCTTGGTAAACCATTTTATGATCTGTTATAACTATTTGCATAGAATAATGTGCCATTTCTGATTACTATGCCATTTACTGTGATCATTGGTAAACAATGTATAATCTACTCGATGTATACTATGATGCTCGGTGTTTGCTGACCATCGGTGTCAGTGTTGTTGGTGCTCAATTAACTATGTGATGCTCGGTGTAAGGCTTTACCGACTGCTCTGTCTTACTTCTAGTTACCGACTGTCTCAATATAAATAACCGACCGACCCATTTACTATCCTTTGATACTAATGACAACCTTAAATGCTCAATATGAGATTAAGAAATCAAGTTGAGTACACAATAAGCTATTGTCAAGCCAAATCCTTTCTTAAAGCACATTAATCAAGTTCAGGAACTCTGGTGGCTGATAGCAGACTTAAGGAAATAGGAAGAGCACATCACCGATCAGGTTACAGAGTTACAGAAAGAACTCACTCCTTACCTAAAGATTTTTGAAACACATACTGTCAAAGCTAAGCAACTTGTGGCAACACCAGAGATTTCGGTGTTGGATAATATCTTTGACATGCATGCACAAGTCGGTCTTGAGAAAATTGCTCTTACCAACTTGAAAGAGGAATGGGAAAACCTCTTGGAGTCTATGAAGAAACCCATCAACACATTTTTGATAAGAAGTAAGTATACATTACATATTTTTTTTGGGTATTTGGTATTATTATCAAAAAGGGGGAAAACATGTATATGCCAAATAATATATTTTTGATATGTATATTACATAATACCAGGAGCATGCACTAAGGGGGAGTACTTTTGTACTTAGAAGTTTTTTTAAGTGGATATGTATATAACGGAGATATAATGGATATATAGAAACATTTTTTCCATATACATTATGAAGTTTTGATACTAATGCCAAAGAGGGAGATTGTTAATCTCAGATTGAGCATTTAAGGTTGTCATTAGTATCAAAAGATAGTAAACAGGTCAGTCGGTTATTTATATTGAGATAGTCGGTAACTAGAAGTAAGACAGAGCAGTCGGTAAAGCCTTACACCGAGCATCACACAGTTAACCAAGCACCAACAACATTGACATCGACGGTCAGCAAACAATGAGCATCACAGTATACACCGAGCAGATTATATAGTGTTTAGTGATGATCACAGTAAACAACATAGTAATCAGAAATGGTACATTATTCTATGCAAACGGTTATAATAGATCGTAAAATGGTTTACCAAGATCAAGGAGCATTTATTGTAAAAGATATTCATTAAATGCAATGATTATCTTATTTGTATTAGTTGATCTAGGTTATTTTGCATTATAGATCTTAAGGTTATGATTTTCATTTGTAACCTAATTTTTAAGTGGCAAAAATAGAACACTATATATTGTATATGTTCGCAACCATTTTATAAGGTTGTTGAACTGATATATATATGAATCATGGAGCACTTGAAGAAATTACCTATCTTCAAGACAATCAGTTTATTGAGTAGAATAGAGTACAGAGGTTTTCAGATTGAGCAGAATCAAACAAGGTAACCGAGCAAAATCAGAGCAGAGAACCATCACAGATAAGGTGATATTTTGATAAGAACTTATAGATATGTTTCAGACAATTGAGTTGTCAACTAGTAGATAATTTACCTATTACTTTCTAACAATTGTGATAGAGTTTTGATAAATCTCTTAACAGAGTAGACTTAACAGTCTTTGTATAAATCTCTTAACCAAGTACACACTTCATATAGTGTTGTTAAATCCCTATAACTAGGTAGATCTAGCTGATCTAATATGTTACTCCTAACAGGGTAAGATTATCAGAAGTGATCAAAACTTGTAGCCTTAACAGGCAAACCTTTTCTATCTGCAGTAGTGAAGAATTTGTGGGTGTCATCCCCACCGCAATTTTTACCTTCTAACAAGGGTTTCTGCATTACCAAAATACTTGTGTTATGTGATTTTCATATTGATTTCATATTGTTTACTTTCTTAAGTTAACTAGATGATTGATTTATGCAATTAGATTCAAGTTATTTTGATCGGTTATCACAGTATTCAGTTATAGATCAGAAAGCTTTTGCAACTAAAGTTTTGAAGACACTGATTCAACCCTCCCCTCTCAGTACCTATCTCTCCTAATTCCAATAGCTATGTAGTGATTAAAAATATTAAATGAATAAGCTAGGGAGAGCTTACCGAGCTACAACATTTATCTATATTGTTGTAGTACAGATGTTTGGTATTCTATGGAATATTTCATATTGTGTTGTCATCAATGCTAAAGGGAGAGATTGATAACCTACAACTAATTGAATATCTTGATGAACTAAATCAACAAGTGAAAGAAAGTGATTAGAGATCACCAAGCTACTAAAGTGATATATAAGGCAATTAAATCAATCAATATGTATTGTCATTGATGTCAACTAGTTTTGACTATACTTATCATGATGGTTGCTAACATCAGAAGATGAAAAATGGTAAAGGAATGAGATATCTACATGAAGACGAGGCGGATATGGAGATATGGCTAAGGTATACATTGGGTAACTTATTGATGAGCTTAGGACATCATATTGTTGACTTGATTATATTACATGAATTTGTTATGTATTGAAGATTGAACAAGTTTATGTGGTCGATAATTGAAGATTTTAGTATACACCGAGCCAGTGTAGTGTATACTGAGTAATAGTAATAACCAAGTTAGTATTCACTAACACATTTTGTATTAACCAAGAAAGAGAAACAATTAAAGTTTATAACAACCGACTGAATTGATGAACTAGAAGATTGCTTATGATTCCGAGGTAAAAGATAAAGTTTGTTATGATGATCTAATGACTGGAAAAATTCAAGATTGATCAAATAGAGAAGGATGAAATGTGTTATTGATACATCTTCTGAGGAATTTTGAAGTGACAAAATGAACGATGGAGATTAAGAGGTAAAATATAATGGATGAGAAGAAAATGGTTTATGACATCTTTTTAAAGAGACATGAGATTCATTATTGAGTCTGGGATAATTGACTTTGTAGGAGAATTCATGTGGAAGGACTATTTTTCACGCACTACTAATCAAACGGGTTACAAACAACCGTGTAGAACTGCAGGCATTACCGAGGGTCAAAGTATTATTCACTGAGTTGAATATGTCGAAAGATATGAAGGATTGAAGTGATTATTGATCAAAGGAGGTATTTTGAGCTTAGCATAGATCTAAAAATCTACAAATATTAGTTGTAATTGAATCATATCATTATTGCATCAGTTTAACCATTTTTACAACTAAATCTATTAACCGAGTGGACCTAATAGTCTTATTTATATTTCAATCTGACATTCTTTGAATGTTGTTGGTTTTCTTGTTGACCCCATAGTGAATATTGGTCAAGAGTTAACTATTAGTGATAAATCCTCTAACTAGGTCACCCTCATAGTGTGTTTTGTAATCTTTAACAAGGTTGGCTCCTAACTGAGCTCACTTCAGAAGAGTGAAATATTTTGGGTTGGTGGTCCTAGGTGGTTTTTCCCTTAGCGAAGTTTCCACGTCAAAAATATATGTGTTGTGTATTTTATGAGATTAGATTATTATTTTATGTTACACATTTCATATTTGGATTAATCGGTAAATAGAGTATTGAATTAACTGCCAATCGGTAGATGAACAGAAAGTTATTGTTGATAGCTTACCAAGTTGATTATTTTATTGAAAAATATTTGATTATATACATCTGGGAGTTTGGTACTGTAGGATAACTGGAATTAACTAATTCACCCCCCCCCCCCCCCCTAGTTATCTAACACTTTCATGTAAAACTGAACCCTCATCTATATAGAGGGGATATTTTCTAGATTTAAAGAAGAGAATTTACATTTTACAGTGACATATATTTTTACATTATGAGATTTGTCTCCTTAAGATACATTTCTTGTGAAGAGAAATGATACATTATGTAACCAGTTGGATTATATCACACTTATTTCTATACAAGTTTAGTTGTTCTTTCATCTTTGTTGGTATTCATCTCTCATTTAATTGATCAATTATTTGTGATAAAATTTTTTTTAGATGCTTCAATTTTCTATCTTCTGTTATTATAATTTAATTACATTTCATTTTGATCATTAGTTTGAAGATTGGTTGTCAAGGCTTCAATCTATCTTATTGGTCTTTCATGATGAATTGGTAAGTGTTGTGAGAGATAGGAGAAGTGTGTTTAAGAGTGTATGAAATTAATGAATGGTGTCCACAGGAATAGGGCATTATGTGGGAGTTTTTCAAGATGCTTAGTGCTTGACAATTTTGGTGCAGCTTTGCAAAATTATTTTGCAAAAGTTGCACTTTTTGCAAAAAAAATTCATTGTTACAATGTTGACATTGAAACTTCTTGTAAAATAACCTAACATATATAAATGGGAAAAATAAAATCACTTACATCCTTTATGGCCTTCCTTGGTAATTTTATATTTATTTGACAACCCGGACCTAAACAAGTTCTATATGAGAAACTTTAAAATTTTATGTGGGGAGACAAATATGAATCCAAAATCATATTGATTTGGTCTTGAAGTGAAAAATCAAGAATGCATCATGTTAATCCTAACCTATTACTATCATCATTGAAAAAATAAAATGAATTTATAGGTTTGAAACAATCAAAATGTATTTATAAAGAAAATTTCATATGGTGGTCCAAGGAATCAAACCTAGTATTGAAGATAAACACATATATCTACAAGAACATGATTTCCTAATGCATTGGTAGCACTATGTTTCTCAAACAAATCCTAAAATTAAGATTGAATACATATTATTCAATAAGATTAACAGTGGAGCTTAATGAATCCATACTACATCATTAATGCATAGCCATATTGTTGACATCATTGAATCCATACCATCATTCATTCAAGATTTTTTGCAATATTAAAATGTAGTGCATTTCCCTCTCAAGAAAATATACAAAAAATACCTAGAAATTTACAATTGGATGTATATTGAAGACTAAGAACACACACACACACACACACACACATATATAAACCAAATGTAAAATGTATTCAAATTAATGTGCATGAACATCAAATAATTACCTCTCACTTTTCTCATTCTACCTTTCCCGATCATGTACTCCCCTTTTAATTTGTTAATGAAGTTGGGATCCCAAATGCGATCTACATAGATCTTTGTTGCAAAACTTAGGAAGGTATTTAGTAATGTAAACCATAGTCTGATATACCATATATCCTTTCACTATTGAACCCTCAATATTTTATTTTTATCAAACCAAAGCCTTCAAACATTTCAAGTGCCTCTAAGCCATCCACATTGACCTTATGTGTACAAGTCCACACATTGGATTTGATCAATACACACAACCTGTCACTAACTCACCATATCCAACATCAACCCGTACACACACTTTTATATTGTATTTGATAGTTATAGACTCTTTTACATTCTCTTGGACTAAGAAAACAACCCCTAGTGCATCTTTTGAGCAACATTTACAAAATTGTCAATTTTGCAAAGGTGCACTTTTGCAACTTTTTACAATGTTTTCCACTTTTACATTTAATGCCTTCACAACTTTGAAAAAACTACATAGACATACCAAAATGAAAATTTTATGGTCTTTTACAACCTTGGTACCCTTTCATGGGTTATTTTACATCTTTTGACCTTATGGGCCTAATCAGGACCTAGTTGACAACTTGAGCAACTTTTTCAGAATTTTGACCAAAATGGCATATAGCCTTACATATTTGTTCCAATACACTAATTATAACTTTAATACATCATGGATGACCTTATTACATCAAATAATCACAATTATTTACATTTTGAACTTTGACTTCTTGTATGTGTATGTACCTTAGGTGCTTCTACACCATTCGGTCTTCCACACTCAAAATAATTAAGCACTATACCAAGTCTTGTATTCCCTATTGCATTAAAAAGAACACAAGAAATAAGCTAGGGATATACAATCCTCTAGTAATTATCCCAAATAGACATAACTAATCATTTTGATATCCTTCAGTGTATGAAAAGGATAAATTAGGTTATGGTTTTGATTGGCATGCATGCTCTAGGAACTCTCCAATTCCATATTGATTCTTGTGACACTCATAGGGATATGTGGCTCAAAATTATAGATATGTTTAGGACTATTAATGAGTTTTGTGCACTTCAACTTGAGTCATATTTGACATCTTTAGCACTTAATACCTTCTCCTCCTTCAGATATCAAAGAGAATTGGAATCACAATCTTCACTGCTTATTCAGGAAAGTACACTGAGAAAGGCTCGCTAGGGCACCACATTTCTTGCACTATACATAACCATTTCATAAGAAATCAATCAGATTTGGAATCCCACTAAATCCACTTCAAAATATAACAAGATTCATAATTTTCCAATGGTTAATATTGAAGATATATCCAAACCCTTCTTCACATGTCTGGCACTCAAACTTTTAAACCCATCTTATGAAAAGTGATTGGATCTTCCTTCATGTTTCACGGTTGAAGTCTTGAATTTTTTAAAAATAAATTAAAATTCATATAAATCCTTTCCAAATACATTTTGATAGTTATTAAGTGTATTCATACACATTAAAATGCATAGAAACGGTAAATACATAGGTATGAACAAAGACATATACAATTATTAAATGAAATCTTTACTTCCTTTCTTTGAAACTCAAATAAATACATACCAAAGTGACTTGTGATGAGATTAAACACCTTCCTTACTCTACTCACAACATTAAAGAGTAATTATATTTACATTGTGTCCCAACTTCTTGACTATCCTCAAATAAACTATAGATTTAGAGTGAGAGTCATAGGTATGATTGAAACAAACCTCTAAACTTCCCCTCTAATAGTATTCGAAATGGAAACCAACACCAAATGGAAATATCCCAAATGAAACCAACACCAAATCTTTATTTCTTCTTCAATCACAATAGTTCTTTCTTAATGCTTATGACAAAACTTGACATTTCTCCACAAAAGCCACTCCACAAAATATTTCCAGGACTCTTCTAAAAGTCACCTCTATTTATCCCACATATAAGATAAATATCATTGTTGCATTTTTTTAGGTCACTTCTATCTATTTCCTATAATATGAATATTGTTGTCATATTCATTTTTAAAGTGTTTATCGTGTTTGTTTGAATCTTGGCAAGCTTCATTTTCATCAAAATTATGATGAATGCGGGAAACATTTAAAAAATCAAATCAAATTTGAGATAAATTCCCTTGTAAAATTTGACAAAGAAAAACAAATCCCATACTTTGTCAAAAATTCCTCAGTAGAAAATGACCCCAAATGTATTAGTGCAGTAACACTTTAGAGAAGGGGAAGTGACTGATAAAGTGTGCTAATACTCCCCCTAAGATAAAGCATTTGGATCACTAACCAGAAGAGCTAGTACTAGGATTTGATACCATAGAGTTCTTTTCACTAGAAACTTTCTTCTTCCATACCATGACTATCTTCTAAGATTCGCTTGAAACTTCATTATTCTTATCATTTAAAAACTTCACTGGAGCATTAATAGATTTGAAAGTGTTATTATAATGACAAATTAGACCATATTTGAAATAATGGATATTCCTCTATTCTAATCTTACTAAGTGAACCCTAGATCTACATTGGTTAGCCTTATGAATGTAATTATGACACACATAGGAATTCCCAAGATATATATTGTTCATTCCACTTTTCTTAATTAGATTAGACACTTAACTTCTACGTTGGTTAGCTTTATGACCTTGAAACTTATGAAAATTAAAGAATTGAATACTTTTTCCTTTCTCATCTTACATTCAACAACCTTATGACAAAAATTCTTGCAAATGCAACAATAATCGTTAAAAGACAAGTACCTTTGAGGATTCAATTACATGATCAGAGGCCTTTTTTAGATGTATTCAGATTCCTAACCTTGATTGTTATTTCAAATTTAGCTTTAGCTTCGACAACTCCTTTCACTTTTCCTTTGTCCTTCAAATTTGAACACTTATCGATGAATCTCAATCCTTCCTTTTCCTTGTGACTTTTCTACTAGGCTAAAAATTGATCCATAATAGTACTGCTCTCACAAACCTTCACTTCAAATCTTATCTTCCTTAATTCTTGATCCAAATTTTCATTTTCATTCAATTTCTTCTCAATGACATCCTTGAGATTCTCCTAAGTTTTATTTCATTTCCCTATTTTCTAATTGATAGTGTTTTTCAGATCTCCTTCAATTTTCTTCCAATCTTCTATCTTCTGCTTGAACTCTTCCTTGTTAAATTCCATGATGTTTTTTCTATCAATCGACTACTTTTCAAAAATTTCCACCTTTTCTTTTGACTCCTTTAGTTCCCAACTTACTTCCTTGTTCCTTGCTTTGAATTTTTGGATCTGACCCCTCATCTTTGAGATACATACATTTGCTTCATTTAGGGTTTCTTTTAGCTCCTCATCCTCTAATTAGATATAAATTTTGATTCAAAGCTCTACAAAAGGGTATTTTTACTTTTATTAAATTTTTTTAATTTTTTGTAGTGAAAGAAGGTACAAAAGTTGAAACTTCTACAATTGTGAAGATTGCTTGGTGTCTATCTACCACATGGCATGCCACATAAGATAGTTTGGCTGAGCAGGACTCGATATAGTTGGATTTAGCTGAATTCCACTTGGTTGAACTCCTTCAGAGTTGGCATCAATGTGAGCGGTCATGTGAGTGACCTACCCTTTGACCATATATTGTTACAAGTATAAGTTGTCATTCCACCAAAAGATCAACTTGTTAATGCTCGATACAACCACTAGACTTATAGAAGACACATGAGGCAGTTAAGCCATGTCATGAATCTTGAGAGGAGTGCTAACCATTTTTCCAACAATCTCCCCCTCAACGTTACTCGAGGGGATTCAAACCTGCGATCAAGCTCTAATACCACTTGTTACAAGTAATAGTTGTTGTTGCACCAAAAGATCGACATGTTAATGCTCAATACAACCACTAGACTTATAGAATACATAGGAGGCAATTAAGCCATGTCACAAATCTTGAGGGGAGCACTAACCATTTTTCCAGCATATATATATATATATATATATATATATATATATATATATATATATATATATATATATATATAAAATAAAGGTGGCATTTCAAAATTTCTTAAATCCAAAATCACTTTTATTTTAATTTAAGTGAAGCGTTTTGAGCTCAAAAGAAGAACTTTTGTGAAGGAATATGAAGGCATCTTTTCTGAAAGAGTGTGAAGGTGATCTTTTTATCAAGGAGTAGTAAAGTGAAAATTTATTTTCTATACTTTGTGTAATGAGAAATAAAAGGAATAATTCAAGGAAATATGATTGAAAAAGGGATGAGAAAATGAACGGTCATATGAAATGTAATGGAGAGAAACTAGTAGATGTTGAAGAAGAACCTATTGATGTTGAAGAAGATGCAACACAAGTAGGGGAGGAAATTGGTAGTAGTCAAGGTACAAATATTGTTTCTATAATGCAAAATTTGATGGAGATGAATGAGGATTCACTTTTTAGTCAAATAACATCTGGACACATGGTACTCAAAAGAACTAGTAAATTATATCTCAAAAACATGTTGATAGGAATATTTTGAAGATAAATCTATGGTGGGAAGAGCACAATTATTTTCCAAGTTATTCAGGAAAAGAGGAATGACTCCAATTTTGGAGTTGTTGGGTATTGATAATAAGAAAAGCAGGGAGGTCAAGTAAAAGAAACCGTTGTTCAAAATTTATAAGATGCATTGAATCTTGTTAAAAAAATAGATCAAGGACTTGATTTAGTTGCTACTTGTAGAGCGTTGATGACTATGATTTCTAGTAAGAAGTTGACACATAGAGGAAAAGTTAAAATAATTTCTAAATTATTTAATGTATCTAGAAGAACTATTCAAAGATACATTAGGAGGAGAAATATATTATATTTGAATACTGAAAAGAACTAGGTATATATTTTTAGACTTCCTCAAAAAGACATAATTCCTGAAGATGTAAGAACACATGTCGTTGAATGTTGGATCAAGAACTCTCATGTTACTTCCCATAGAAGGGACACTCTAAAGCTAAAAGATGAAGAGATTGTTATGAAATTTAAACATCCAAAACATTTTATAGATGGAACACAAAGTGAACTATTTGAAGCATTCAAGCAATAATTTCTAGATGTCAAAATAGGTCAAAGAACATTTGAAATGTTCCGCCCTTGATTTGTATACATAAATAAAGTTCATTAAATTTGTTGTTAACAAAATTATATTGAGTTTCATCTACAATTGCAACCATATAAAAAATTTATTACAGTACTTAATCGAGCTATGATAATCCGTGGAAGTATGACATAATTTTTGAAGTTCATCCTATGTGATACACTAGATTCAATTCCAATGAGTTAAATGTCCAGTATATAAAAAGTGAATGCATTGATTGTAGATATTTACACAAATTTCTATTGCAAATTGAGAATATCTATGTTTCAGCACCAATTTCATGGAAGATATTTGAATATGAGACATACCAAACTAAGACAAGAGAGGAATACAAAAACCTTGCATTGAAGGAGAGTGAATTTCCCTATCTTGAGTTTATGAACAAATTTTGAACTATGATTTATCCACATATCCAACATTTTCATGGTGCACGATGGCAAGCTAAACAATTTCGTGACTCCAAAAAATTATTTTCCACATGGTTGTATTCTTTCAATTGTAGATTTCTCTAAGAACTATACGTTTTCCCCCTCATTCAAAGATCCAAGATCAATATTATCATTTTGAAAAAGTTGCAATATTTTTGCAAGTGACCTATAGACATGCATAATTTGATTTGGATGAGGTAAAAATTATTGATAAAAAAGAATGTATTATCATCAAGGAGGTTCATTTCTATATCAATGATGATAGGGTACATGATAGGAGCTATGTGGCTCATTGTTTTGGATTTTTTTTGAAAATATTGCGAATCGCAGGATAAATACTTCACAACAATGGATTTGGTCTGATGGTTGTGCAGGTAAGTACATTATCTAAATAAATTCTAGTATATGAATAATTTCAATTTATTTAAATTTTATTAGAAATGATAATTTATACATTTGTGTCTACAACTTTATTGTGCAAGACAATTTAAGTATGAAAAAGCCTTTTATTGGTTAGTTGTCAAACATGTGAGACACAATGTTAAGTTTCTTTGTAACTTCTTTGAAAGTGTTCATGGAAAAGGAGAGCACAATAGAGCAGGATTATGTGTGAAGCATGCACTTCAACAACATGAACTTGAAGTTACAAATGGTCTTTGGTGTTTGATGTGTAAGTACATTCTTCAATTTTCATTTTCTTTAAACTCATAAGTTTCTTCTATGTAGGTAAGATGATAGAGTCTTCAAAGAAAATAGTTAAATGCTGTCAAACTCATTTTTCTAGTGGGGACACAAAATACAACAAACATTATTTTTGGGAAGTGAAAGGTAAATTTTTTTGAACTAAAATTATTTTAAAATATCATGAAGTACACAATTATTTATCTAACAATTTCATATTTGTAATAGATATTGATCGATCTAATCCTTACAATTTTTGATCAATTGTTGGTAGAAATGTATCAACAATGTATCTAGAAATATATCAACAACATAGAAATGTAGATCCACAACATAGAAATGTATCAAATAGATCAATGTCCACAACATAATGTTCGAAGTAACTAGAACCAAGAGGTACATGTAGAAATGTATCCACAATATCAAAGTCTAACTCAATGCACCCTCCCCACCTAGTTCCTCATCCAATCCTCCACTAGTTCAAGGGATCTGTACAAACATACACAAATTCCATGTTAGAATATTTTATCTAACAAGAAAAAATATTTAATTTTGAGATATACATTTAAACTTGAAAAAAATGAAAACATGTAAACATGTTTTTCAAAATAAATTAATTACCGTGTGCATTCTAATGAATTAGATCATTAGATCCGTATAAATCCCCATATGTGGCGGCTATCATAATATTATGCCCACAATAAATAAATAAATAAATAAATAAATAAGTATATATATATATATATATATATATATATATATATATATATATGTATGTATGTATGTATGTATGTATGTATGTATGTATATACATATGTATATATGTATATATACATATACATATATACATATATATATATATATATACATATATGTATATATGTATATGTATGTATATATATATATCTATATGTATATACATATATGTATATATATATACACATATATGTATATATATATATAGACATATATGTGTGTATATATATACATATATGTGTATATATATATACACATATATGTGTATATATATATATATAGACATATATGTCTATATATATATATACATATATGTCTATATATATATATACATACATGTGTCTATATATATATATACATATATGTGTATATATATATACATATATGTGTATATATATATACATATGTATATATACATATACATATATACATATATACATATATGTATATATGTATATGTATGTATATATATATATCTATATGTATATATATATAGACATATATGTATATATATATATACACATATATGTGTATATATATATAGACATATATGTGTATATATATATAGACATATATGTGTATATATATATACACATATATGTGTATATCTATATATACATATATGTGTATATATATATACACATATATGTCTATATATATACATATATGTGTATATATATATACATATATGTGTGTATATATATACATATATGTGTATATATATATATATACATATATATATACATATATGTATATATATATATACATATATGTATATATATATACACACATATATATATATACACATATGTATATGTATATATATATACACACATATATATATATACACATATGTATATGTATATATATATACACATATATATATACATATATGTATATATATATACATATACATATATGTATATATATACACACACACATATACATATATATACATATATACATATACATATAATATATATATATATACATATACATATACATATACATATACATATATATATATATGTATAT